>JBBBDQ010000436.1:5520000-6120000 GCA_037127315.1 Ascarosepion bandense | reverse complement strand
AGTTGCTAATTGAAATGTTAATTTGTTCTAATTGTGTAACTTGACATGAAGCAGTATTTAGCAAATTATCTTGCTAAATTATCTTTATCTAAACTTATTTATAAATGGAACTTTGTGTGTGTGTCCATTACCTATAGACTCCGAAAAAATTTACAGAGTTGTACTATAAGCGTCTGTGAGTGTTCTTAGCTAGGTTTTGTGTCGAGGTACCCCTGATAAATATCGATAATCGAAAAAATCGGGTTATAGAAGGAGTGGTCTGATTTTAATCAAATTTGATACACTCATAGACAAAGACATAAGAAACGATATTCAGAAGTTCCAAGGTTGCAGTTCTTACAATAGTGCAGAAAATCGATTATATATATAAAAGGCAAGATGTTTGTGTGTGTGTCTGTTTATCTGTATTTTTTTTTTTTTCGCCCTTTTATTTTAATTTTTGCTTCAGGTTTGGCTCTAAGTAGGTGTAATTGTAGTTCTTAGTTTCAGCCATGATACCATTTACTCAGAGGACTTATTTAACCTTCAAAATTCAGTTTATGACGAAAAAAACTTATTTGATATCGATACCAAGAAATCAAAATTTGACTTACATCCATTCATTTTTCTTTCAGTCTACAGTTTCACTTTAACTGGAAACAACTCTTGCCAACGTCCAAAGAGTCTGAGCTCCAGACCATGGATTAGTTTTAAAGCTTTCATTACACCCGAGCAACACTGGCCTATACTGGTATAGTTAAGATATATTAAGATTATCTTTATTAGTGAGTTTAATCTGATGTCATATTGTAATTGTTATATTTCATACATTCATTGATTTCATTTTCAGCTCATCCAATCTCTGGTGCTCTTAAGGTGTTTTTCTTAAGGTGGGAAAAATTCAGGGTGTTTTTGTATAGGATGATAGGAAAGCTATATACAGCTTGTGTTAGAAGTATTATGCTATATGGTAGTGAAACCTGGCCACTAAAATGAATTTGATATTAGCAGAATTGCTTGAACTGACATGCAAATGGTACATGGATGTGCAGTGTAGGTTTTAGAGACAGAAAATAATTGGAGGAATTAAGAAATAGGAAATAGGCTGGATGTTGCCAATATAGCAGATTCTATATGTCAAGCAAGAGTTAGACAGTTGGGTATGTTGAGAGAATAGATATAGAAAAGCCAGTCAGTAATTGTATTATTGTGGTCGATGGTTAAAGAGAGATCAGTAGACCTTGTAAAACATAGATCAAGCTTATTAATGAGGACTTAAGTTGAGATTACAGCCAGGCCTTACATGAAAGTGGGCGGCCTGGGGAAAAAAACCATCACGAAACACTTTTATCCATGCTAGAATGGAAACGAATGTTAACCAATGACTATGTTGATGGACCTTGCTCTGAGAGGCTGTACTCTTTCTCTTTCATACATGTCATATCCAGGTTCTCTGCTTATTGCAGTTATGTCTTGGGGATTTTTTTTTTCAAATCAATGGCACCATTAATCTATCAGTATTATGTCTGGCCTGATGGACTTAGTAATGGGTAGTTATGAGGTTGTAAACATTTGTTTAATCCAGTCTAAAAATCAGTACAAATGTGATTTTTAAAAAAGAATTTTTTTTTTTTTTTTTTTTTTTACATTTTCTGCTGGTGTTGCCTCATTTTGAATGGTCAATTTCTTTTAATTATTTATTTTTTTTTTTTCAATTCTGTCTAATTCTTTGACTTGATCCATGGCTGTATATGGCATATTACATTTTAGTTTAAATACTAGCATTGATCATTTTTATTCTCTTTTCTTGAGAGCACATTGAAGTGACCTTGAAAATGACTGCATGCTGAAATCAGATGGTTTTTGTTCATCTTGGCAATCACATTTACAAAGATGGCCTCCAAGTCCTTGATATTGTGTGGTCATTGGTTGGTCTCCCTCTTGATCTTGTGTCATAATTGATTGTAGTCAGAAGAACAATGAGATCACAAGTTGGGAATTATATGTTCATAAAAATTCCTATCTAGTCAATTCCAACCTCAAATGAGGTAATGAAATATTGCAATAAAATTTTACAACATAGTATGTAAGTAATGTAAATAATATTGTGATATTTGATGTTTAACTTCTGACAAGTTCTTCCATTTTTGTTTTCTTTTTGTTTCATTTTCTGTGAACAGGAATTCAAAAGAAAGCACTTTCTGATGAGACTTGCATCTCACTCCAAGAGTTGACTTTTCATCGATAATGCCCAATCCTTAATCTACAGAAAATTTAACAGTCAAACAAGTTTTTAATCGTTTACTCCTGTCTTTCTCTGGCTTGTTATTCCAGGTCATATTTATTTGCGGTAGGAGCAGAAAAAAAAAATGCTTTCTCAGCAAAAACTGTCAAAAATATTTGTCTTAGTGGCATTATTACCTTGCTTGATATAAAATGTTTTAAAAAGTAGATTGGAAAAGAAAAATGTAGCTCTATGGCTATTTGCAATGACACCTGTTAGCTGAATTTTTGTAGCCTTGTCAGACAGGGTTTTTATCTGTTCTGTTTAGTTAGTATATTCTTCTCTCAACCATACCATTATTGTATTATGTATTCTAGTAGTATGAGATGTAAATGTCTTTGAATTTCTGTTGAACCAATTTTATAACCCCAACTCTGTTCTTGTTTCATTGATCTATCATTCTCTGTTTTCACTTATTTTTTAGAAAATCAACATTGAACTCAGTGTGAAAGCTGTGCTTTGATGTGATAAGCACTGATACCAAAAATTAAATTCAAATCTTTTACCAATTTTTAAGCATTTAGTTTTAAAGATCATATGAAAACATTTCTGAAGGTTTTGATTACAAACTGACTTCAAAATTTTGCTAATTAAAAAATAATTCCAAATGAAATTAATTTTTTTGTATTAGACACATTGAACTGAAAATATATTCAAACCAGAATTCTAATTATGAATCACAAAAAGCAAAATATGCTATATTATTTTTTTTAAAGAAAAAAAGAAAACTATTCCAAAAAGAATAATGAATAAGATTTATTATACCAGAATTAATAAAAAAAAAAAAAATAGATAAGCGTATCTAATACTTGCAGTTTGAATCAAGAAAAGAAAATGTCACTTACCTCATGGTAGAGAAGAAAAAAAAGAATTATGTGAAGAAAGTAAAGTTGCTGGAGAAATGAGAGTAAAGCAAACATTAGGAATATTGAGAAAATCGATAACCAAATTTGCATTATGAATAAAAGTGGTGTTTGTTCCTTTAGAAAGAAATAAGGTGGATGGTATAATTCAAATAAACAAAAAGTAGTTGGTTGACAATGAAGAAGAAGAGGCTAAAGAAAAAGAACAGTTTCATGGTAAACATCAAATGAGAATGGACAGGACTCTTATATTTGCAAAAAGTTGACCTCCTTGTAAAAAGGAAGGAAGTCCAGAGCATGGTCAGGAACTGCATCAGATGTCAATTGATTGACCCTGCCTCAAATGTGTACAATCCTGGTGAGATTAGAATGACAAGCAATAGGACAAGGTCAGCTGTCAATATATTGTGGGGGTGCATACTTGTCGATGATTGACTTTGGACCTGGGCAACTGGTGATAGGGATTGAATTGCATGCAAAAACACCAGCTTTGGTTGTGGAAGAACTGGAGAAGGTGATTTTGCTAATTAAAAATAATTCCAAATAAAATTAATTTTTTTGTATTAGACACATTGAACTGAAAACATATTCAAACCAGAAGTCTAATTATGAATCACAACAAGCAATACATATATATATATATATATATATATATTATTATTTTTTTTTTTTTTTTTTTTTTTTTTTTTTTTAAGTAAAAAAAGTAAAACTATTCCAAAAAGACTACTTAATGAATAAGATTTATGATACCAGAATTAATAAAAACAAGAGAACTGGAGAAGGTGATTCTTGAATGAGGTCCAGTCGAAGAGGTGGTAATGGACAATGTTTGTTTTCCATTCAGAATTTCTCCAAATGATGCTTCAAAAGAAGAAAATAGGTACTATAGAGCAGTATACAGGCCAGGGGGGAAATGAAATCGTGGAGTGACACCCTCAGACCATGAAAGCAATAACTGAGAAAGGAGGGATATATCAAATATCGATGAGTAAGAGCCAGCTAAAATCCAAATAGGGAAAGAGGTTTGGGTGAAGCCACCAAATACATGGTACACAACTTGGTGGAGAAGAGTGGGTGGTGAATGGCAGGCAATCACCTAACAACACGAAAGTTGATGGCATGCCATGGCATATTTTCAATATGTGCGTTGTGGTACAGTGGATATTGGCTCGGAACGAGAAACCGGGGAGCTGAGTTCGAATTCCAGTTGAATCCATTGTATTCACTTACGCGCAAATACCCTTGGGAAAGGTATTAATCTGTCTCTTCCTTCAAGTTATGGGTTAAATAGCAGGACAGATTGGGTTCTATAGCCTTGGTCGGCAACCAGTCTACCGCAGAAAGCAATGGCAACCTACTGCGGGATAATCTTCTGCCCAGTCAGTCATGTCTCTTTCGAGACATGATCGCCCAAGCGTGTATCACGTATGGCACTTAACTGACTGATCCTTGAACAAAAAATCAGAGTAGAGTTCAAATTCCAGTTGAATTCCTTGCATTTGCATTTGTTCAAATACCCTTGGGAAAGGTATTAATCCATCTCTTCTCCATCCAGCTCTGAGTTAAATAGCAGGACAGATTTGGTTCTGTAGCCTTGGTTGGCAACCAGTCTACCACAGAAAGTAATAGTAATTTACTGTAGGAAAACCTTCTGCCCAGTCAGTCATGTCTTTTATTGAGACATGATTGCCCAAGAGTGTATCACTTATGGCACTTAGCTGACTGACTGATCCTTGCAGATAATGATGTGATTACTGAACATGGAGGAGAGAGAGATGAAACGGAACCAACGCAAAGACCGCAGAGAGAGTGCAAAACACTGACCTGTGCACAAAACTGTTGTATGAAATGATCTTTTAAGATCATGAAGGCCTGCAGTTTGAATGTTGAATTTAAAATGGGATTTTGCTTACCTTGTGGTGGGAGAGAAGCGGCGGTGATGGGTGGCAATTTCTTTTATAGAAAAATATTGCAGAAAGAGAATTATGTGAAGGAAGTAAAGCAATAAAACTTGATTGAAAATATGTCTGTAAATTTTGTTTGTTTTGTACATGGAAGGTTGTGAGAGGAGATTTAAAAGTAAGGGCAGACCAGAGATCCTGGGAGAAGTTTTTTTTTTTCTTTTACTACAATACCATAATACTGCCAGGTACAAATTATAAAACAAAATGTTTTAAATCTATATCATTTGTTGAAAATTTCAATAAAACTACTGCACTGTATAACATAAGTTAGCTAAATTGTTCATTACAATTTCTAATTGAAGTAAATGATGGTCTTATTTCATGGCAAAGGGATTAAGTAATAATCTGCTTGTGCCATGCAACTTGTCTAAACTTCAATAAATTATAAATTTTATAAGACTGTGCTATGTCTTTTACTGTTCACCAGAATGAAATTCCAATGCTATGATTTTGAACCTGAACTTAATCTTTAAACTTGTTGCCTGAAAAACTGAAATGATTTGAAAAAAAAAAAAATGTCATGATGTCAAACCCCAAGTTTCAAACTGAGTGCAATACCTGATTGCTGAATTTTACCAGGAAACTTATTTTAGTCTTTTGAGACTTTGGTCCTGGCATTGTGTCTGGATTTGTTAGTAGCAGTGAGAGGAAGAACAGTTAATAAGCAGACCTCACCTATCTTCTCTCTGTCTGGTCTCTGCGGGCTGTCTTTTATCCATCTCATTTATATAAGGAAGTTTGTTATCTCTGGCATTGATAAGATTTATGACCTTTCTTTGTTTAGTAACAGATGGTCCTTTTCAAAATGCAGTCAGGTCAAAACCCATATCTGAATTTTGGTAACAATATGAACAATTCAGGACTAGTAGTAATTTGTATAGGCATCAAGAATTCTTCTATGGAATTGTGAAAATTTTAGAAAACCATAAATCTTTCCCTCACTCCCCTGGAAGAAAATGGGGCAGTTGAGGGAAAACCTAGTTTTACTAGATAATAATGAATTCTACTTGGTTTATATTGAGCTCACATCTTCCTGGAGTTTTCTACAAACTTGTTAATTTAATTTTCTATATTTTTTCTAATTGTTATTTTTTAATGCTTTTTCTTTTTCTCTTTTGCATTTGATTAATTTCTCTGAGTTCTTTTTTCATTGTTTATTGTTAACAATTTCTTGCTTCAAATTGTCATTAGAAATTCTCTTGCATCAGGTTGTTGAACCAAAGTTAACACCTTGTTATATCTCTTGTGCAGTTGTCCTTTTCCTTTGACTCCTGTAGTGTTGTGATTGATGAATTAGTTAAACCACACTAAACAATAAGGAATAAGGTCATACATCACCTTTGTGGTGCTGTTCATCAAAAGGGGGCTGGACATCAGTGTGACAAAGAATTGGCAATTTCGCCATGACGATACACCTGCTCATTCCACCCACATAATCCAAGCTTTTCTGGTCAAGAACAGTACCCACCTGTTTGACTTAGTATGTGTTACATCTGGATCTTCCCCAATCTGAAAACCACACTGACAGGGAAGCGATTTGATTAAGAGAGGAAATTATGTGAAAAGTGATAACAGAGTTTCATAACTTTCCAGAGTTGTTATCAGCAGTGGTAGAACTGCTGGAAGAAGTGTTTGAACTTTCCAGGGGAGTATTTTGAAAGTAATTAAATAAAATTTGTGAAATGTACTAAATTGAGTTATTTTCTTTTGTTATTTTTTTTGAATGCACCTCTTATTTTGAAGTGCTGCCATCATCATCATCAACAACTGATGGTTATTTATGGATATTTTAGAACTGATTCTTATTCACGAGACTTTTTGAGGGAAAAATTTTCCTGAGCAAGAAGGTATGTCTTGTCCCGTTGAGTCTCAGTTAAAAAGACTGAGATATCTTGGTTTCTATTTAGCTCCAAGAAGCATGCATATACGGTCTTTTCTGTTAATGGCCTCCTGGAGATTATTATTCTTTGTTTTATTTATTTATTTTAATTTTATTTTGTGTTTTTATTTCAGTCTCCCACATGTTCACTTCATATCATGTAACAAGTCTTCACATTTAAACAAGTTTTGGTTAGATATTGTTTTATTTCCTTTGTTTTATTTGATCAATTCTTTAAGCAACTTTAACTTTGTATCTCTGTTAAAAATACTGCCACAATATTGTTACAATCTGGTATCCAGTCTGAAACCAAAGGTATAGATGAACAGTACTATAATGATCTGATAATATTAATTCTATTGCCCGGTTCACACTCCACCCACGTCTATTGAACAGGTGAAGAGGCTCATCCCTTGTTCCCTGCTTAGGATGTGGTTTCCGGCTTTCTCTTTTCCAATTTTTTCACTCTTACGTAGCCCCCTGCGCTTCAATGGCGTTACCGCCTTGCTCGGGGTGATATGATTAAAAGAAAGAAAAAAAATTGAGTTGTAAATTGTCTAACAGGAGTAGAATGCTCGCAGACAAATTTGATTGGAGGAAAGCTGATTTGCAGTATTTTAGGGTTCCAGAATCTTAAATCCATATGTATTCAGCAACTGATATTTTTATACCGCTTCTTGTGCAGTCACATGTTGGTATTTGATCACCACCAGCAGGGTAACCAGAGTGAAGGAGTTGGATAAAAATGAACTCTTAAGATCCCAGGGTAACATCACTGATGGGTCTGCAGTCATCTTACAGCTTTATTTCTAAACTTAGTGTACATGAAATAAGCTTTGGAATTATAGTTTCTAAGAAAAAAAAAAACAAAACGTTTGATTCTCTAAGATTAATTTTTGACTAATGTGTCATTTTCTTTCTGTAGGTTTTTATCTGAATTCTCAGATAATTATTAGATTGTATTGGGAATAAATCATTGAAAAAAAGAATATTCATCATGTATTAACAATAGTCATAACACAAAATAATTATAGTTACAATAGCAATGTTACTGGAAAAACAAAATATTATAACATGATCAGTGATAATTGTTATAATGTACTATTGGCTCAAAATTTATAGCTAATCATTCTTTAAGTATTTTGACTTTAGTTTGTTTATCCAAGCAAGGCAATAAAGCCACTTGTTTATCCAAGCAAGGCAATAAAGCCACTTGTTTATCTAAGCAAGGCAATAAAGCCACTAAGATGCAAGGAGGTTACTGAGCATGAGAGAATACAAGAAAAAAAATAAGAGGAGAGATCACTAAAAGAACGGGATTTAAGACAACAGTTGATATTGCGTTTAAACTTTTGAAGATCAAAAGTTAGTGGAAAGTAAGAATCTGGAAGGGATTTTCATAAGTACAAGAGAAGAAACCGTTAGCATAGAACATATGGTTACATGTAGACATTTCAGCTGTAAAATGAGATCTTACCACCAATTTAGTACTGCACTTAAATTAAGGAAACTTCATCAGAACAATTACCATAAAAAATATGAATAGCAGCAATAATGCATGGATGAATGGTTGACTTATGAATATATAAGATAAATTCTGATGAGAAAAATTGTTGAGCAAGGCACAGTGAACTGTCTTTTCTCAGTGCAGACCTGGCAATTGTTTGAATTTAATCTTTCCATTTCATGTCAGCAGAAAGCGTTAACCTGAGAAGGTGCAATGAGTTGCTTTTCTGGAGGTTAAAATCAGCCATTCTGATGGAAGAAAAAAGAATTTTTTAAAAGTAGAGCAGTTTCATTTTGTTGAAATAGAAGAGTCATTCCTTGCTCCCGTTAATAACAGATTGTTGGTCATTTTTGAGATAATCTACCAATATGACCTTATCAAACTAATTAAACTTACTATTAAGACAGAAATAAATAAATGGTTGCCATCAGCTTAAATACTGAGTTGAGAAATGATGTCATCATGAAGATTGTTGATGAAAATTAAGAACAGTATAGGTTCAAGGATAGAGCCCTTGGAAACACCTGCATTAATGCAAAAATCTAGGAGTTATATATATATATATATATATTTTTTTTTTTTTTACTTTTATTATGTTACTTAAAATTGATTTATTTGATTGTGTACTGTTTGCTTATTTGATGTGACCTTAGTAATTTGCGTAGTTTTCTTTAATTTGTATTATGTTAAATGTATGGTGACAGGTTTAGGAAATAATTATACAAGTGATAAATTGGTGTAAATATCTCTCATTAAAAGAAAGAGATAAATAGTCATAAAAGTCATCCACGGGGGGGGGGGTGTATGTCAGGAAAGGGAGAGTGAGTTGTGACTTACTGCAGTGACGGCCTTTAGAGTGTGCTTTTTGAGATGGAAGGTCTGTTGAGGTGAGCGTTGTGAATTGTAGCTGATCTGTCAACCGACTACTGAAGAAGTCCCTTTGATGGGTTTTTATGTCCTTTATATTGGCTTCAATTTTTATGTTTCTTTAGGTGGGAGTATGTGTCATTAGGGGAAATTCTGGATTGTAATTATTTTTTTCTTTTTTCTTTTTTTTTTTGTGTGTGTCTGTAAGTGAAACAGAAGCTATTTGCAAAGCCTATGTGCAGTTGAAGTTTTTAGTTCAGTTTTAGTGTTTTGGAGTGTTCACATCCAGCCAGTGGTGAAAATTTGTGTAACACGAATCAGAAAACGATCAGGTTTTAGGAAGATTATGTTTGGAAGAGTTTATATGCTCCAGAAATAAGTAAATAAAACTTTTCTTTTCTTTTTAATCCAGGTTTGTGAAATGGATTTCTCAGACTTGTTTGGTTACACACATTCTGAGAGTTCGCAATATTTGGAAAGAGAAGTTCAAAGAGTTCTTTCAGAACTGAAAGAAGAAATTTCAGAATTAAAGTTAGCGAAAGGTGCCAGTGTTAGGCCGTTCAGGTAAGCATTTTCACTTCATTCTTGAAATGAAAGAAAGAAATCTTGACACCTGTCAAATTATCTGCTGACATCACTTAGTGCAAGCTCGGACAATTACAAAGAAAATATTTTCTAATGGCTAAGGTTCCCTGGTCTGAACTGGGTTGCAGTTAGTCTAGACAATATTTTTTTTTTTTATATATATAATCATTTACTGAAATCTGTTACTGAACAAAGTGAATAATTGGCGTTTACATAACCCAATAGCCAGTCTTAGAAAAGAAACAAAAAATCAAATGCTATGAAAAAGAAAAAAATATTAGCCAATATTTTTTTTTTTAAATATATGTAACTTAATACTCACATTCTGAAATTTGCACATTTAAAGGCATTCTTCTATTTCACAAGTTTGACTAAAAGTTTAGTTGAGGGTTTTTAATGAAATGCTGAGATAACTTACGAAAAAATACAAACTAAAATTTACTTGTTCATGCAGGTTAAGAACTATTTATAACATTTTTTAGACAAGATGGTGGAGTTAACATGGCCACCACACAGTTAGTTACATCACAATATTTTTATTTCCTACTCCCCTCCCAAAATATGCATGATACCAGTGAGTAATCAGCATTTGCATAACCTAATAGTCAGACATAGAAAAGGGCAAAAAAATCGAATGGTGTGAAGAATCAAAGTATTAACCGAGTATACCATATATGCATTTGATACTTTGGGTGAACTAAATCAAATGCATTTTTATTAATTGTTTGGATTCTTAATATTACTACACTACTAGACATAGAGTAGTAGTGTATACTATTTTTTATTAGATGAAGCATTATCTACATTTATTGCTATTGGATTAGTATTTACTTTATCTTAATGTCAAACATCTTTGTAGGCTTATGGCCATATAGCTTTGAAACACCAGTTCTCCTATGATCCTTGGTTAAACCATGTTGAGCCTGGTCAGTACCAAGATGGGTGACCACTTGGAAATACCAAGTGCTTTAAGCTTGAATGTGTAATGGTGTAATGAATAATGATACAGAATTGTAAATTAGAGTGATGAGTTCTAATTCCAGTTGGGTTTGTTAATTTCACTTACGTGCAAATACCCTCGAGAAAGGTAGGAAAAATCTTTCTCTCCTCATCTATGGGTTAATTAATACGATGTTTCAGTAAATCATCATCATCTACAAAAAGTTCTTGCAATATAAGATATTTTCGAACTTTAAATAACCTGCAAAATGTTAAGGCACACAAAACAAACAATCAATTGAACATCTTTGTGGTTTTAGTTTAATTTAATTTGATTTGATTTGTTTAATGGCATATCAATCTCTTATGGGCTATTTAATGATGAACTAGATAATATTAATGATACAAAAAATAGATTTTGTTTTTTGTTTTAACTTAATGCAAGAACATTTAAAACGAGAATTTTTGACAGAATCTTTTGTGTTATATCTCTTCAGGATGTGAGTGGTCACGGTTCTCCACACTCTCTTCTCCCTTGTAACTCTGAGCAATGTTTTCTCTTTGCTAAGGCTTATGGCGACATCGCATTGAAACACCGATTCATGTATCATCACCAAAAGTAAACAACATCGAGCCTGGTCAAAAACCATAGTGGTAAACATTTGGAAATACCAGGTGCTGTAAGTTTGACAATTATTAATTCAGTCAGTTAAGTGCCATACGTGATACACACTTTGGGCGATCATGTCTCGAAAGAAATATGACTGACTGGACAGAAGATTATTCCACAGTAGGTTGTCATTGTTTTCTGTGGTAGACTTGTTGCCAGCCATGGCTATAGAACCTAATTTGTTCTATTATTTAACCCATAACTGGAGGGAAGAGATGGATTAATACCTTTTCTAAGGGTATTTGTACGTAAGTTTCCGGCTTTCTCTCTTCCAATCTTTTCACTCTTTTCTTTTTTTATTTTTTTCAATTGGAGTAGATAGACTAAACTATCGCCCGGTTCATACTCCACCCACGTCTATTGAACAGGTGAAGAGGCTCATCCCTTGTTCCCTGTTTAGGATGTGGTTTCCAGCTTTCTCTTTTCCAATCTTTTCACTCCTATGTAGCCCCCTGCACATCAGTGGCATTACTGCCTTGCTCGGAGTGATAGAAAAAAGTAAATGCAAGAAATTCAACTGGAATTCAAACTCTGCTCCCTGATTTGTCATTCAGAGTTGATATCCACTGCACCACAACGTATACCCACTGTTAATTGGAGAGCCAAATTTCAATTCTAGTTGGGTTCATTAAATTAACTTATGTGCAAATATTCTTAGGAAAGGCATGAATCCAAATCTTCTCCTTCCAGCTTTAGGTTAATTACTAAGACTTGTATCAAAGCCATTATTATTTAAAAAAAAAAAAAAAAATCTTACAAACTAAAAAATATTTTGTCTCTGAAAAAATCTGCAAAGGGTTGAGAAGTCATAGAAAATGAATCAATCTAGTCATAAATCCCTTTGTCAAGGCTCCCAATTCATAACAATAGAATGTGCAAAACAAAAAAACTGTGTTTATTAATGCTTTTAGATGCATTGCTGTTCAACAAACTTGAGAAAGAGAAAAAGCAAGACTGCTTAATATCTATTGTTTTTCATATTTTCTGTCTTGATTGCAAATATCATTAATTGCTGAAATCTACAAAAGATAACATCAAATATCTGTCTATGTATCTGCAATGATGTCCTGTGGATAAAAACACTGGTTGAATCCAGTGACCTAAACCAAACGGCTGTGAGTTCAATACCTGGCTACAGCTTTAACTCCACTCTCCAAGTTTTTTGTTCACTTCTGCCATAGCCAGGTAAACTAAAACTTGGAGTGTTAAAGGAAGGTAACCGATGGTGAGACATCTGGAAGAGGCATGGGATGTGGAATTAGAACAATCTACCCCCAGCGGATGAAATCAAGGGTTTGGTTCAAAATCTCGAACACCTGAAGAAGGCTGTAGCAAACAATGACCAAAATGTCATGAATATAGCAACAAAGATGAGGACAACAATGTAAATAATGTAAATAATAACAATAATGACTAAAGATGGATAATAACTAATCATTCTTTTTGTGCTTTTTTTTCCCCCAGTACTGTTCCAGTCCCACATGACATTGAATATTATAGAAAGGAAAAAGAGCAAATGATTCAAAGGACATTAAAGGTAGGTTGATTGATAGAATTAAACAATAGCAATACTTTGAAGATATCATTATCAGCTACTTTTGTTGTGTTAATTGTTCAGCAGACACACGGAAAAACATTCACTGTAAATCTGTTTTCTTTTTAATCAAGATTACATTTTTAAAGCCCTTGAAGATTAGGCTTACAGCTTTATGAAGGCACTATGTAAACCATTGCATTAGAAGTAGGTTGTATATGAAAATTAATAAAAAGGTTACACTGGTATTGAAACACGAACATTGGTTGCTAGTGCTTATCTTTTATCTTAATTTTTGCATGATTGTTTCCTAAGAAAGTGGACTCTCACTTTAATTTCTTCATCAACTGTTTCAATTCTTCAGTACTTAGCCTCCTTTCTTCTTCTTTATTTTTTTGTAATAAGGCTCCGCATATGGTAATGATTATCTTCTTCTTCTATGTGCCTTCAAGACGTAGACGATCATGGTTCTCCATGTCTCCCTATCCCTTGTGGCTCTTAGTATGTTTGCTCCTGTTACTCCTGGCAACCCCCGTTCTGTCATCCACCTGATTAGGCCCTGCAAATATGTTATCTGCTGTCTTCCTCTGTCTCTCTTTCCTTCTATCTGGCCAGTCAGTATCAGGTTCTCCAGGCTCTCCTTCCTCATTGTGTGTCCCAGGAACTTCAGTTGTCTGTTCTTGATGCTCAGTATTAATTTCCTTTTTGTTGCCATACTTTCCAATACCTCAAAACTGGAAGCAGCGGAAATGTGGTTCTACAGAAGGATGCAGATATCGTGGACTGAGCATGCAAGCAACGATGAGGTGTTGGAAAGAATGGCAACAAAAAGGAAATTAATGATTATCACAGAGTATATATACCAGGCTCTCAATAAAAATGGTGAAGCTCAAACTGTTGTACTAGATATCTTCAAAGCATTTAACAGAGTCTGGCATGCTGGTCTTCTATGCAAGCTGCAGGGCTATGGTATAATTGGATGATCGTTTGACCTAATCCAGTCTTTCCTTAGAAATCACGTAATGAAGGTAGTATTGAATGGGCATGCTTTGAAATACTATCATATGAACACGGTGTCCCTCAAGGCTCTATTCTAGGTTCTACACTTTTTCTGATCTTCATCAATGATCTCCCTGATGTAATCAAATCCAAATAGGCCTCTATGCTAACGACACCACCATTTACTGCCACCTAGATTAAAAATCTGCTGAGGATGTCAAAGCAATCTTCACTGCTGATCTTGAAAAGGACCTCCAATCTGTGGTGGACTGAGGTAAGAAATGGCTCGTAAATTTTAATGCTTCCAAAAGGAGGCTGCTATCATTTAACCACCAGAGACAACCACTCATACCCTCCATCAGCATGATTCAGGCTAGTCTCCCGGAAAGTAAAACACTGTGCTTCCTCGGCCTAAATCTATCATCTGACCTCATATGGAATGACTACATTGAATCCATAGCTAAATCTTCTGCTCGGAAGGTTGGTTTCTTTTGTAGGGCCAGGAAGTTTTTCTCATCTAAATCCATCCTGCACATATATAAATCTACCATCCGCCTTTGTATTGAATACTGCTGTCCCATCTGGTCGGTTGCTCCTGCTATTTGTCTCGAGTTTCTTGACAAAATTCAATGAAGAATCTGTAATGTAATTGATCCCAACCTGGTAGCTCAACTGCAGTCACTTTCTCACCAATGTAATGTGGCTTCCCTCTGTCTCTTCTACTAATATTTTCACGGCTTCTGCTCTGATGAGCTTAGTTCCCTGGTGCCCACCTCTGCATGAATTTTGTAGGTTGTCTCAAAAGTTCATAAACACTTTCAAAAAATTGAAATTTTACTCACCAAGTAATCTAAGGTTACCAGAAAACACTTGCAAAAAAATTGAAATTTTACTTGCAAAAACAATAAAAATTATTGCTCAAAATAAAGACCATCGTTTTCCAAGACTTTCTGCCATCAATCTGCAAGCTTTTGGGTCTGATCAAAGTACCATTCAGCCGGCTTTGAATCAAAGAATCGATGACTGGCTTCCTCAACTTCATCAAACGAGTCGAATCGGCAGCCTTTCAGAAAGTGTTGCATTGAGCAGAAAAGGCTGTAATCTGATGGAGCACAGTCACGACTGTAGACTGGATGTGGTAGAACCTCAATGCCGTCCAGCTCTTCAAACTTGTCTTTGGTCTTCCTGGTGGTGTGTGGCTTGGCATTGTCCTGCTGCATCAAAGCACGCTTTCGGTTGATCAGAGTTGGGTACTTTAGCTTCAACTTTTCGTTGACCCGCTCAAGTTGTTGACAGTAAAGTTCGGCACTGATGGCACGACCATGGAACCACCTCAAAATGCACAATTCCTTCAAAGGTCCACCAAATGCACATCATGACTTACTTGCTGAATCAATCTTGTTTTGGAATCGACCGTGTCTCTTGCCCTTTCTGGACCCATTGCTTGTCTTGATTGTGCTGGACCAGATAGACGCCTTTTGCAAGTGTTTACAAACTTTTGGGACAGCTTAATACTAGACTAGCGGCTAGGTCCCACTCTTTTACAGTGAAATCAATTAAATGTAATTGCAACTTCTACTCTAGCAGCTTCTCTGCTCGCACTTCTCACCTGTGGAATTTCCTTCCATATACTTGCTTCCCTGACTGCTACAATCTCCACGAATTTAAAGTCAATTGCCATCTCTTATCTTCTTGACTCACATCTTTTCCCTGACAGCCCTTGTATAATGTTCTTCTTCCTTTCCACTCTACTCAGATGTAGCCCTCTTCACCTGTATTCTCATCCTTTTGTTACTCATTCTCAAACACACCTGTAACTTGTTCCTCTTATCATTCACCTCTTATGTAATCCCCTACACACCAGTGGCAGTTCTGTCTTGCTTGGGGTGAAATGATTATAAAAAAATATTAAGAAATGTAGGAATTAATTCATTGACACTTACAAGGTGATGCTGAAAATTTCTCAGTACATCTCATTTAAGATAAGTTTGCTTGCCAAAATACTACAGCAAGACAATGTCCATTTCATTAAAAAAAATTTTTTGTATAAAACCATTATTATTTTATTATGAACTTTACTCCTTTTTGTTATTGTTGGTTTTATCACTTTAATCGAGGTTAGTATTTTCTTTATTATGATTACAAGTGTACTTCTGCTGTAAAGAATGATGGCAAATTATTTGGAAGGATTATTGGCTGTTTCCTCATGAGTTATCGTCCCTCACTGTGACAGGAGGGAAGATTATATATATATATATCATATACTCAGTTATGATCTGAGATTAAGGACAGGATGGTTAAATAAAAAGAAGACAAGAGGAAAACTGTATTTAACTCGCCTATGCGTTTCGTCTTGTGATGGACTTTATCAATGCAAAAAGACGAAATGAGCTTTATTCCAATTTACGTATCTATAATTTTATATATTTTTAGTTGCCAACACTGTTTTGTTTATAGATACGTAATATGGAATAAAGCTCATTTCATCTTTTTGCCTTGATAAAGTCCATCACAGGATGAAATACGTAGGCAAATTAAATACAGCTTTCCTCTTGCCTTCTTTTTATTTAACCATATATCTAAACTTATTTATAAATGGAACTTTGTCTGTGTGTGTGTCTGTATCCGTTACCTATAGACTCCGAAACGGTTGAACCGATTTTTGTGAAAAATTACACAGTTGTACTATAAACGTCTGTGAGTGTTCTTAGCTAGGTTTTGTGTTGAGGTACCCCCAATAAATATCAAAAATCAATAATCAAAAAAATCGGGTTAGAGAAGGAGTGGTCCAATTTTAATCAAATTTGATACACTCATAGACAAAAACATAAATGATATTCAGAAGTTTCAAGGTTGCAGTTTTTACAATAGTGCAGAAAATTGATTTTATATATATATATATATATATATAGGCAAGATGTTTGTGTGTGTGTCTGTTTATCTGCCTGTATGTCTTTTTTTCAGCCCTTTTATTTTGGTTTTTGCTTTGGGTTTGGCTCTAAGTAGGTATAATTGTAGTTCTTAGTCTCAGTCATGATACCATTTACTCAGAGGACATATATAAAAATGTCAGATTAAATAAGTTGCAAACATTATGTCTTCTTTTTTTTAATAAAATCTGTATTTATAGAGAATCTTTCATGTAATATAATTGAAAGATGTAAGAAATGCACTGTCACTTTGACAGTTGCTTAGCATTTATTAGAATGTGAAAATTATCTGCAAGGGAATTTTTTATGTCGTAATGTCATGGTCATGCATATGTTTAATCATGAAAAAATTGTTCTTTTTATAAACATTTTAGAAAAGATTACTACAGTATTCCTAGCTGATTATACTATTTGACAGATTAATTTTTTAAAAAATAAATATTGCCTCTAGGATCTGTAGTTTGCTTTTGTTGTTTTCTTGGTGTGGGGATAGTTGTTGTCAATCACTAATATTTTATATTGTGATTGTAGATAGGAATGTTGTTGTAGATGTCTAGAAATAGATGAATGGTCAGACATGTGTAATGTAGGACATCTTGTTAATGTAGTTGCTGTAAATCCAACATATATATATATCTGTTTTTTTTTTTGTTTTTTGTTTTTTTTGTCAGAGATACATTCTCCAAGGTGGCATTTGAATTGATATATAACGTTGGTTTTATGTAATACATCAGTTGGTGGGGAGGAGTTATTACAGATAATTAAATTAGCAGTATTGCATTTTTTATATTATTAATTTCAATTTTTTTTATGAGGATCCACAGGTGATATATTAGGACAAATGAGATTTTTTATGACTTTTTCATCCTGTTTGTAGTTATCATACATCTGGTTACAATAAAAGAGTTTGATATGATTAGGTTCTTTTGTAGAAGTACCATATTCTGTTTGATGTGTGTTAAGGTTTTTTTAAATATTGTCTTATTTGTTCATCTACAATGTGATTTGGGAAGTCATTATTAATGAGAGTCTGTTTAATAATTTTTTGTAAAAAATCTTTTTTGTGGAGGAGTTACTTTATGCTCAGTTAATTAAATTGTGTATAAGTGCTATTTTGTAGTAGTTAAGACATTCACTTTTATCGTTGGATAGTGCAAGAGTTTTTGCTATGGGGAGGTAATAAATGTGTTATTGTTTGTGTCTGTTAAAATTTCAAGTAAAGGGATTTTGTTATGTTTAAGTTCATAAGTGAACTTGACAGATTATTTTTATCTTTAACTAATACAAGAATATCATCTGCATATCTTAGAGAGGTGGAGTTTTTTTTTAATCATGTGATGCTATGGTTTCATTATTAAGTTTTTCGTTATTACCAACACAGTTTTGTGGCTATTTTCTGTGAGCATGAACAGATTTGATTTAAAAAAAGCAGGCATAATGTTTGCAATTTATTAAACTGACATGCCTAAAAGAAAATTTGCTGACTAAATACACACAAAAACATGCACATTGCCTTTATTATTTTATTATAATAAGGATTATTTTATAACTAGTTTAACTCTATCTTATTATTGTTGCTGTTTATCCCACTCTTTATACACTCTTTATTATTACTATTATTTTATTGTTAGGTTTACTTCTTACTGTTATACACTCTTTATTAATACTTAATTTCTCTTTTTCACATTTTATCCCAGTACTTCATGATGATTATTAGTTCTGCAAAGGGCTGCTGAAAAAGGGTCTAGTCTACTTCCCAAAATCTAACCAAACGTTAGATTTTTTTTGAAGAGCTTTTTGTCTTTCCTGAGAAGCTTTCAGCACCTTCTCATTTTATTGTTAGTCTCACTGTGTTTTTTCTCACATTTCATCCCAAAACTTTGAGTTTATACACTCTTCATTATTCTTATTTTATTTATAGTCTTCATCCAATTTTATATTCATGACATACTAGCAGTATATCCTGGCGTTGCTCAGGTGTAATGGAAGCTTCAAAACTAATCCATGGTCCTGGAGCTCAGATTCTTTGGACGTTGGCATGAAAGACTAAAAAGCAATAGTTGTTTCTAGTTAAAGCGAAACCGTAGACTGAAAGAAAAATGAATGGATGTAAGTCAAATTTTGATTTCCTGGTATCGATATCAAATAAGTTTTTTTTTTGTCGTAAACTGAATTTTGAAGACTAAATAAGTCCTGTGAGTAAATCGTATCATGGCTGAGACTTAGAACTACAATTATACCTACTTAGAGCCAAACCCAAAGTAAAAACTAAAATAAAAGGGCTGAAAAAAATACAGACATACATATGCACACACACGCACACACATCTTGCCTTTTATATATATATATATATATATATATATATTATCGATTTTCTGCACTATTGTAAGAACTGCAACCTTGAAACTTCTGAATATCGTTTCTTATGTCTTTGTCTATGAGTGTATCAAATTTGATTAAAATTGGACCACTCCTTCTATAACCCGATTTTTTTTGATTATCGATTTTCAATATTTATCAGAGGTACCTTGACACAAAACCTACCTAAGAACACTCGCAGACACTTGTAGTACAACTGTGTAAATGTTCACGAAAATCGGTTCAGCCATTTTGGAGTCTATAGGTAATGGACACACACACACAAAGTTCCACATATAAATAAGTTTAGATCTACTCTTTACTTTCTCTCTTATGAATTTGTAATGTGCCAAAAATTAACACTACTGTATTTTCGTTGCATCATTATTTCTTGAGATTTTAATTTAATTAAACTCAACTTTTGCAATATTGAATTTAACTCCAGGGAATTTCTGTAATTAGTTTCACATAATCATTTCAATTGTTAGAATAGAAGGCAATGCAATTTTATTTGGATCATAATTAAGATTTCGATCATGCCATGTATTATTTTTTTGTTGCCTGTTTTGTATGGCACTAAACGCGACTACAGTCGGAAATAATTTTGAAAGCAAAAAGCATTGTGATCGGAGGGACACACTATCTGGTGACATCAATCAGTTCAAGGTTGATCAAATCACATGAGGTTGTTGCAACAAACTGATTGGAGCTTTTCAACACAAATTATGGATGGAAGTCATTGCAGTTGAATCACAGTTAACAAATTTCTCAAATGAAAATGAAAAAAAAAATGCCACTCACTAATGTTCATGATTTATTTTTTAAAACTCTTTCCAGGTTGAATTTATTTCTAAACTTTTTAAGTATGCATTGCCATCAACCATATATGCACTTGGCTTATTGCCAGTGCTATTAGTCTGTCTTTATGGGAATGGAATTCCTCTTATACCTTCTCCCCCCCCCCCCAAACAATAAACACAGATACACTTGAAACTCTGAGGCATTTATAAGTCTATGCCTGCTGGCTGGTATTGGAATTTAATCAATGAAAAATCACAAAATGCATCTCTAATTTCAAAATGCACTGATGCTACACGGAAGCTACCGTGTGGCTTGTATGGATTCATTTTCATATACCCTCTATGGCCAGATAGTATTAATAAATTCAGTTAGGAATTTGGCTTGCCAATCTATTTGGAAAAGGTTAAATGGCATTCTCTATTCTAAGTGGCATGGAATTAATGAAGATAATGGCTACAGTACAACTTTTACTCTTTATTTTTCTTTAGTTTTACATTTTTTTTATATATATATATGTGTGTGTGTGTGTGTGTGCACATTGTGGTGCAATGGATATCGGCTTGGAACAAGAAATTAGAGAGCCGAGTATGAATTCCTGTTTCATTTGTTGCATTAACGTCTGTGCTAATACTCTTGGGAAAGGTATGAATCCATCACTTCTCTCCAGCTATGGATTAAATAGCAGGAAAGATTGGATTTTATAACCTTGATTGGCAATCAGTCTACTGCAGAAAGTAATGCCAACTTACTGCGAGAAAATCTTCTTCCCAGTCAGTCATGCATCATTTATGGCATTTAAATGACACAAATACATGTGTATGTGTGTGTGTATATATATATATATATATATATATTTTCATTGCCGATACAAACTGCAAAGAGGAACGATCATTTTATTTACTTCCTTATGAGAATATACAAGAGGGACAATAAACAAGTTTATCTTCATTCCCTGCCTGGTGGCAAACACTGCTGGTTCCTCTTATCTCCAAATTTGCTATAATCAGATGATCCTTTTTTCTTTTCTGTTCAACTTTGTAATCTCTCCTTTACTAAACTCGTTATTCTTTTATCCTTAAGCCTGTACTTAATTCTCCTTTTTAGGTTTGATCTGTCTCTATTAGATTTTAACTTGAACTGCCTGTATATCAAATATTTCAAAGCTTACTATTAAGATACTGATTGTTCAGGATCAATAATTTTGACTATGAATTCAAGCAGACATGAAGGAAGATGTATTTCCGACTTTATATATGATTTTGTGCACATGCCTCTCATGAATCACGTCAGCACATCAGTGTAACAAATTTTGACTAAATTGTGATTTTAAATGAATTTTAGAAAATTATAAGGCAATGAAATCTTGAAATCCTGGGCCCAACTTCAACTTGCAGTGAATATATTTTTGCAACTAACATTTCTTAGGACTCTGAATTTTGCTGTTATATCTGGTCTGGCGCTCTGATTTCATATCTCCAGATTTTTGTTAAAATCTTAAGAGTGTGCAACTTCAATTGCACACTTCAAGAGTGTGCAATTTCAACTTCAGTCACTTTCCCTCTATCTTTTCTAGATTTTTATGGTAGTTATTCTAATAAGCTCTCCTCCTTGGTACTTCGATGGCATGTATTTAAGCATGCAACTAGATTGGCAGATGGATCTCATTATTGTTTTACTGTTGAAATTGCAAGATATGACTAAGATTTTTTTTTTTTTTTTTTTTTTTTAACAGTTTTTTTCTTGCACTTCTTACCTGTGGAGCACTTATGATTTCTTGCTTTCCTGTCATCTACAATTTTCAAAAATTTAAATGCAACATCAATCACAATCTTATGTTTTCAATGAGCATGTTCTTTTATTGTTCTTGCTCTTCATTAAAGTCTCCTAATTCATTTTCACTCTCAGTAATTACTTGTTTGGTGTGAAATAATTTAAAAATTTAAAAAAAAAGTTTTTTTTTTGTTTTTTTTTCAAAATTCAGACATATTAAAATTTATTTAATATATTTTGTTGTGCTTTATCCATAACTAAGGAAAAAAAAAGTTGCTTTTAATTTTTCTTCTTCTAGACTGGTTGCCAACTAAGGCCAGTTTGCTTTGCTCTTTAACCCATAGTTGGAAGGAGAGAAAATAGATTCAAGCCTTTCCGAGAGCATTAGCATCAAGTGAACCCAAACTACTTCAGATAGAATTTGAACCTTGCTTAGCAATTCCACTTTCGATATTGTTAACCATTACGTTAATTGTCATCTTCATGTTTTGACATATAACACGACCTCTGGTCTAGTCCAGCCAACCTTTCTGAGCTTTAGCCGATTCTGCCCATGTTGTATTGTTGATCTCAGATTAGCCAAATCATGATTGCTTGTTGTCACTTGACGAGGCTGGCCCAGGCATGTGAGGGATTGTTATATAATGAAAACCAGATTTAAGACTGCAACGATATGGTGTAGATTTATATATATTTATATATATTGAATAAATACAAGATTACAAGCAAGTTAAAGTTAAATGACAAGAAAAAATATCATTTGGATGGTATTTCAGTCACACGATAATATTTGTGTCCTATCATCTCCACAGGATGATGATTTTATTCAACTTCCTGTTGGTTGAATTTGGACTGACCATCTCTTGCAATATTTTTCTCTCATGGCAGGTTATTACAGCTTGTCTGCTTCAGTTCATCGCTGGCCCTGATTCATTGAATTTTGTTTTCCACCCCAGTTTTATTAAGAAGATGAAAAACTGGTGTGTTGAAGTTAGACTGGATTACTATTTCCCCCTCCCTATACACGTCTTAGTATCTCAAAATGTAAGTAATATCATTTAAACATTTCGACTTCTAATAGAAGGGGAAGAAACTTACTCCCTGTTGTTTGCCTGTTCCTATCAGCTACCCTGGTAATCAGTAAACAGGAAATCCTCAAGGCCGTGTTTGATCTAGGGTCGTATTGTCAAAACGCATTTGACAATATTTTGACTACACTTAGGTAACTAGCTTTGATAAATTCGCTTATTTCTCCAAACGAGTAATTCGAATTCGAAGGATTTGAAGTACATTCCTGGATAAAGTTAACATATGCTGACCAAACTTGAAGCGGCTTAAATTCATCGTGGCAGTATGACAATTAAAGAAATAAGAGTAAATCAAAGTGCCAATCGTGTTATAATTGGAATATCAAATGAATATTGACAAAAGATTGACGTTTAAGAGTTTGTATAATTATTATGTCATGCACATTGATATTTTTCTGTGATGCTTGAAAATCATCGGATGTTAAACCTTAAATGAAAAGAAATCTTGTATATATTGGCATTGCAACTTTAGGATAAAAACATTTAATATTCAAGATAGATGGACAACATTGAAAAAGTCTGGCAACAGCCAGTGTAAATATGGAGAAATTTCTTTTTATTTTCATGTTAAAATTAACATATATATATTATAAATTATATTTTAGAACATATACATAATTTTTCTATATATATCCATGACAAAGGTACATTTGTTTTGACATTGAAACTTCAATGTCTCATCAGGTGGTATGTAAAGGAATGGAAAGCCTCTTTTCTTATATTTGGTCAGTTGTGTTTGAGGTGTTGGTGGGGGTTAGTGATAGGGGAATAAGTTTCTGACCGTTGGAATTTTGGAGTGATTGATCAATGAGTCTTTGACTTCCAGACAGATTCAACCTTTGTCGTGGATATATATATATAGAAAAATTATGTACCTGTTCTAAAATATAATTTATAATAAATATTCACAGCTCTATATATTATATATCGAGCACTGTTTTAAATTAATGTTTTAGATGTTGTAAGAATTCTTTCTTTGTTCTGTATTCACTCGGAGATATATATATATATATATATATCTCGTGACTCATTAGTTCTGGTTACACCATAAGTACTGCAGCTGCAGTAGAAGTGATGAATCTTGAGAACAATAGCCTGACAAAGCCCAACCCTTTTCAGGCTCGTTTGAATTCAGTTGTTTTTCTTTCTCCTAGACCAGTTACCAACCAAGGCTATAGAACTCAGTCTGTTGTGCTATTTACCTCTAGCTTAGGGCAGAAGAGATGGATAATAACCTTTCCATAAGTGAATGTAATGAATCTGACTGGAATTTGAACTGGGCTGATTCCTCAATCCAAGCCTCTATCCATTATTCTACCAGGCCTTCAAATATATGTAGGTATGGGTTTAAATAAGAATTGGATTTTTTTTTTTTTTTTTTTTTTTTTTTTTTTATCATTTCACCCCAAGCAAGAACCAACTCACTAGCAAAAGAGGCAACATCAAACTCCCATATACAAATTACAAAAACAAGATGACCCAACACATCAAAAGAAAATGGGAGGCAGTTTGGGACGTGTTTCCAAACAATAAAACAACAATAAACTATACAAACAACATCTGACAATAAGAAAGGAGAATATAGAACAAGTGGATGACCATAGACAAGACGTAATACTCAACGGAATAAGAGCTGAACATACACACACATGCTCAAGACAGAAACTACACCTACATCTACCTATGACAACCAGTTTCTCACTGTCTATCATATCTTGATAGAATGCAAAAAAACACAAAAAATACGTAGCACTATTCAGTCAGTTAAGTGCCATACATGATAAATGCTTGGGCGATCATGTCTCAAAAGACTGGGCTGAATGGAGCACTATTAC
The DNA here is from genome assembly GCA_037127315.1 of Ascarosepion bandense. Classification (NCBI taxonomy): domain Eukaryota; kingdom Metazoa; phylum Mollusca; class Cephalopoda; order Sepiida; family Sepiidae; genus Ascarosepion; species Ascarosepion bandense. The sequence continues at coordinate 6,095,148 of JBBBDQ010000436.1, read as the reverse complement.
CAAGTACAAAATCTTAACAGGCTCTTCAAGAATGTACCTACTGCCCAAATGATAGGATATCTGAAGTAAATAAAATACTTCCAATTTCTATAGAAAATTAGAGGTTGAACTTTGAACCATGCAACTTACATTTTGAAATAATACCAAACTATATAACATGAAAATTGAAAATTTTGAAAACAATTTAAAAACAAAAAAAAAAAAACAAATTAACTACAACCCCTTGAAATATTTTAAAACATTCCTGAATGAATAAAAAAAAAATATCCAGTTTCAGCATTAAATCACTCACAGGGGTTGATATGTTGGTAAAACAAATAGTCAATCACTCAAGCAAGGTGGTAATGCCACTAAGATGCAAGTGGCTACTGGGAGGTAAAGAGAATAAATAAAATTCTAGAAAGAATGGGAAACCCAATCCTCTACTTCTGTTCAAGAGACTGGGAGGAGTGTGAACTGGGCAAAACCAAGCAATAAAAATGAATCTTGAGCCAGACTGCAGAATAAATGGTTACTGCTTAGCTGAAGTTTGAAGAAAATTGTTTAGTCTCGCGACAAATTAGGTAAAGATAATTTACTTACATAATATCAGATTGTATTATGCAATATTTTTATTTACACTATTTAAAATTGGACTATTGTACTTATTTTTGTTAGCACTATATTTTCGTCATCATAACTTCCAGCCTCCATCAGGTGTATATTGAGATAAGTAACCTACAGGGAATTCTTAACTGAACACTTATTTAATCTATGGGAGTAGACTGTTCTTGTTTCACTGCTCATTTCTAAGGATATTGTCTAGTTCTTATTCTTAGTTAATGCTCACCTGTTTCCATTGTATTATGCAAATCAATATTTTCAAAATCAGATTGATATGAACAAACTGCTATTGGCATAGTTCATATGAGTGTAACAATGTCACTCATTGCTCTAAAACATGTGATGTAGTGCTTGAAGGCACGAAATTCTGTTCCTGTATCTTATAAAAAAACGTGTAGATGCAAATTTTCAGTTGCTTTCTTTGGTAAATTTTTTATTTGTTCCCCGAAGAAGGCCTTTACCCCTTCAAATCTTTCCAAAACATTCTTAATTCCATGCAAATGTATATGCTGAACTCAAATCGATAATTGTTTATTGACAAAATCTACCTTTTCTCAAGTTAACGGCCAGAAAAATATCGAACTTCTTGTCGCTGTTTATCTCAACCTGTAACCACGGTTCAAAAATATTATTCACTGCAGAATGACTTTACGCATAGTTTGCCAATGTTTTGGCCTTTTTACTTTCTTTTTGCAATTACTACACGGAAATTGAGTTCTGAAACCAAACAAATCGCAAAGTAATTGCTCAATGGAAGTAAATAGGTTGAAATAAGTATCCTATGCCTCAAGTCATTCAGCAGTGAATCAGATATGAGAACGGTTGTACAGGGTGAGATATAGTCCAATTTTTTTTTTCTGGTCGATAACATGAAAAAAGGTAGGTTTCTTCAATAAACAATTATCGATTTGAGTTCAGCATATACATTTGCACAGAATTAAGGATGTTCTGGAAAGATTTGAAGAGGTAAAGGCCTTTGGGGAACAAATAAGATTTACCCTTTCTTCCTTGTCCATTTTTTTTTTTTTTTTTTTTGTTTGTTTCATACTTTGTGTGAATTACTAATTGAGAGAGAAAGAGAATGACGATCAACAACTGTCCTAGTAGTGGCAGGTTATTGAAATCTTCACTACTGGGGAGCGTCTTAATTTCATCTGCAACCAGCCGACTCACGGGTCAACCACTATCTTTCTCCTTCCGGTTTAATAGCTACAGTGAACCCCTCCCCCCTCCCGAAGACTCTCTCTGTCCCTTCTGTCTCTTCATCTCAAACCTGAAAATGGAATAGACTATATTTCTCTCGAACCATCCTGAATCGGAAGTCTTTTATTTATTTATTTGGTGGATCAGATTCCTGGTTTAATTATAGTTAGCACTGGTTGATCGCATTCACCTGTCAGCCATGCTGATCTTTCTCACTGAGGGATCGACTTTAAAGAGCTTTTGACAGAATGACGTCTGTTGTTTGGCAACTGGATGACAAGTGAGCTCACATTTCTAAGTCTTGCTAAAATTCCTTTTTTACTTCTTTTTTTAAAAGAACCTAACTTATCCTATGTTACCCATTACATAACATTACTTCCTCACCATAATTCCCAAATTTTTTCCAGTAAAAATTTTCAAAAATATGTTCATTGCATTGTTGGCTTATAGATCTGTCTGTCTCAACTACACTGTACGAACACATAAAATCAATCAATAAGACAGAACAATACATGCAAACAATAGTAAAGCAAAGTACATGAAACAAGATTATCAATATTAAAGTTGACACTCCCTCCACTTCTCTGCTTTCTATAATTGTGCACCTGTTTCTTCATTACATTAATTCTATGAAAAGAAACACTTTGCCTCATCTGAACTCCAAGTTACTCTCATAAGGATGAGGTAATGAATCAAGTCATCACATGATTTGCACCCCCCCCCCCCAAATAATAATAAAAAAATAACTGTTTATAAACTTTCACTGAGTATGTCTTCTGTCTACAATTTCTGGGACAGATAATTACACAATTTATAACCACCAGAGAACATAATTTGCACATATTTTTGTCAACTTCCATAGTTGTCTGCACATCTTGGGTTTTAATCATCTCCATAAATGACTTATAGCATTTTTGCCACGGCAATACCCATACATTTTCAGTTAGTCATTAACTCTGTTCTTTATTGTTCACTTTTGTTCCTTTATTCTTTCTACTTATTCATTCATTCATTCATTCTTTAATCCAAGCACCAACACAATCTATTCTAAGCCTTTAAAACACATCTGCTATTGCACTGACCAGTTTCTTTATCTATTCCTTCCTACCTTTCTCTTTCCAATTTTTGCCATGCCTTTTGACCAATTCATCATGATGGCCTTTCTTTAATTTAGATCCCTTCCCCAAAATGCATTTTTTGTGGCCTCTTTCCTTCAGTCTAGCAGCTACATTTTCTATACTCGATAACACCGTCTGATGTAGTATCAAATGCCCTACTTGGTGGAGGCAGTTTGTGTCTGACTACATTGTTCCTAAAGCTGTCACTATTGTCAACCTTCTTTCTGCTGCATCTTTCATGCTTTCTTATTTTTTTGCTTTCTGTTGTGACATATTTCCATATTTTCCCGTCATCTCAACAAGTAAAGTCTATGCTTTCATCATCCCTGTCACTATAATATGTCTGACTTTCTCTCATGGCCATTTGTTGTTCCAGGATTGGGATATCACTCTTGTTCATGGAGTTTTCCCTTTGAGGATGACATTTAGAATTTAGGTAATTATTTCCTTTGCAATATGAATTATGCTCAGAAGACTTGGAATTGACAGGTGTGGTAGTGTGGTTTTCTGTACTGGTCAACCAATTTCATATATATTTATCAATATTTACAACACATAGATGCTCTACATGCGGTAAATTTTTGTTTTGTTCCCCGAAGGCCTTTACCCCTTCAAATCCCTATTTCCATGCAAATGTATATGCTAAACTCAAATTGCTAATTGTTTATTGAAAAATACCTACCTTTTTTTTCATTTTATCGAGTTGAAAAATATGGAACTTCTTGTCGCTGTTTATCTCAACCCGTAACCACAGTTCAAAAATGTTATTCACTGTTGACTGAATTCATGCGTAGTTTTACATTTTTTCTGTCTTTTTACTTCTGTTTTCCAATTAGTACGCGGAAAATGAGTTCCAAAACCGAACAAATTGTGGAATAATTGTTCAATGGGAGTAAATCAGCCAAAATAAATATCCTACGCATCATGTCATTCAGTGGTGAATCAGATAAAAGAACAGTAGTAAGGGGTGAGATATAGTCTGATAAATTTCTGGTCGATATCATGAAAAAAAGCTAAGTTTTTTCAATAAACAATTATCAATTTGAGTTCAGTATATACATTTGCACGGAATTAAGGATGTTTTGGAAAGATTTGAAAGGGTAAAGGCCTTCGGGGAACAAAACAAAAAATTTAACCTACATGTGCTTTTGCTACTGTGCTACTCAACTGATTTTTTTTATTGATAAGATAATGGGCCAGTTTTTCTGCAACTATCTAATTCTAAGTGTCCTTGACAAAATCCAACAGAGAATCTGTATTGTGATTGATCCTGACTTGGCAGCTCAGATACAGTCACTTTCTCACTGGCGCAATGTGGCTTTCCTGTATCTTTTCTACAAATACTTTCACGGCTTCTGCTCCAATGGACATAGCACACTGGTGCCCCCTATATATAAATTTACTCTAGCCAAAAGATTAGTAACTAGGTCCCATCCTTTTACTGTGAAACCAATAAAATGTAAACGCAAATTCTGCTCCAGCAGCTTCTTTTCTTGCACTTCCCTCCTGTGGAATTTCCTTCCATTTACTTGCTTCCCTGACAGCTACAATCTCCAAGAATTTAACTGTAAAGTCAATAGTCATCTCCTATCTCACTTACCTACATCCTCTCTCTCATGCTCCCTTCTCTGTCCACTTCACTCTCATCAGTATTCTCATCTTTCTCTTACTCACTTCCTGACACCTCCTATAACCTGTCACTCTTTCTCATAACTTTCCTCCTATGTAACCCCCTGCAAAACTGTGGTAGTAAAATGCCTTGCCTTGGGTGATATGATTATAAAAACAAAAAAAAAAAAATTTGCATTGCCATCTTTCCATGTTTTTGGTGGTTCCTATAGTAGACAAAATCTCCAACGTTAAGATCTACATCCCTGGTTTTGCTATTTAACAAATCTGTTTGAAGTTGCTTTTCTTTCTTTAGGCTACTCCTGGCTTAGGTATAAGTGCAAAGCTGTTCTTGGAGACTTCTCTCATTATGCTCGTCTCTGTAATATAACTGATAAGGCTTCAATATATTATCTAGTAAGAGGATAACCTCTGTACCCTACAGTAGATATAACGGTGAGAATTTTGTAGATGCACTCAGATCTCACAAAGAGCTCCAAGCATCTGATTGATGTATAGATCTCATGAACACTTGTTATCCCCTATTTTCTTGGCTATAATATCCTTCATGATCCTATGTAGTCATTCTAACTTCCCATTACTCTGAGGGTGATAAAAAAAAAGTAGTCACGTGATGCACATTCAACTTTTCTAGGTTTCTCTTCATAATTTTATTAATATTCTTTGGACCATTATCAGATACTAACTGGAGTGTGCACCAAATCTTGGGAATATCTCTTCAACTAATAAGTAACTGATGATCTCCGCTTTTCTTATTCAGTTAAGTGCCGTACGTGAAACACACTGTGGGCAATCATGCCTCGAAAGAGACATGGCTGACTGTGCAGAAGATTATCCCGCAGTAGGTTGCCATTGCTTTCAGCGGTAGACTGGTTGCCGACCAAGGCTATAGAACCCAATCTGTCCTATTATTTAACCCATAAATGGAGGGAAGAGACGGATTAATACCTTTTCCAAGGGTATTTGTGCGTAAGTGAATGTAAGGAATTCAACTAGAATTCAAACTCGGAAAGAGATGATCAGTTTCTGGTTCACCCTCAATAAGCACTTTCAGACACTGGAAAAATTTTTAATGTTTGGGCTCCGTACTAAGTCATACAAATGCTTTCGATTGGTGACAGACAGAGCCAATTTACATCAAGTGGCGAACCGAACATGAACTCGTCCTAAAATATATTAAGCAATTTACTTGTCATATGGCTATTATTATTCTTAAAAAAAAAAACCCTCGACTAAGAATTAATCACGATTCATTTAAAAATAAATAAATATCTACAAATATATAATTTTAAGTCGTTTCTAAAAAAAAAATATGAGGATAAAAACTCGTCTCAGAATTTATCAAAAGAAAAAAAATTCCGTTTATAAATACAAGTATCTACAAATATGTATAAATTTAAAATCTTCCCCCCCCCCAAAAAAAAAATTAGAAAAATAAATAAATATATATATATATATATATATATATACATATATATATATATATATATATACATACAAATGATACAATATAGTGATTCCCCGACAGTGTTTTAGGGTACAGTCTGCAAATATCTACTGTGATCTTTGTGAAAGAGAATGGGGAAATATCAGATATTGGTATATGTGTTCAGAGAGTGTTGAAATTTCTTGTTTGACATGGAATACACTTATTCACATGTTTGATGACTTAAAAAAATACTTGTTTTATTGCTTGGAAAGTTTTTTCTGTATCCACATGTTATCATTATGGTATTGTACGAGTGTAACCTTATTTCCAGATGGCTGATATTAATTTTTAATTGATTTAAAAGATAAGAAAATTCTCTAAAATTGAATAGAATGAGCAAAATACATTTTCTTCTGTCGTGAAAAGTAAATGAATTGATTGAATCTGTGTAGGTAGACTGTACGCATAATATTGTCTTGTTTTGGTGATTGCATCGCTCTGGGTCAAATTGGAATGTGAGAATTTCCTATCTTTGCCTACCTGAGCTTTTGGTATGAACAGGCAAGCAATAAGAGAGAGTAAGTTTCTCCCCCTCAGCGGTGAAGGGCCAAAGACTTAGTTGAAATGGATAACTGATATTATTTTCATTTTGAACTGGTAAGACTTATAGAGAGAGGGGAAAATTGAATTCCCATAGCTACCTTTACCACTTCAGTTTTGTGTCTTTTCAATAAAATCGAAGCAGTAGACAAAACCAAGAAATTGGGACTGATTTTGCAGGAGACAGTTAATCTGAATTCGGCGAGCTGCAAACCAACAGAACAAGACACGTTCTCGAGAAAATTTGTAAACTTATAGTGTGATACTAAAATACCAGCCAGCTGATTGTGTGTCTCTTAGATTTGCATCTGTTTATAGTGTGTACATAAATTTGATCTAAATCTAAATCTATCTAAACTTATTTATAAATGGAAGTTTGTCTGTGTGTATGTGTGTCCATTACCTATAGACTCCGAAACAGCTGAACCGATTTTCTTGAAAATTCACACATTTGTACTATAAGCATCTGCAAGTGTTCTTTGCTGGGTTTTGTGTTGAGATACCCCCGATAAATATCAAAAATCGATAATTGAAAAAATCAGGTTATAGAAGGAGTGGTCTGATTTTAATCAAATTTGATACACTCATAGACAAAGACATAAGAAATGATATTCAGAAGTTTCAAGGTTACAGTTCTTACAATAGTGCAGAAAATCGATTATATATATATTTTATATATATATATATATATATATATATATAAAAGGCAAGATGTTTGTGTGTGTGTGTCTGTTTATCTGTCTGTATTTTTTTTTTTTTTTTTTTAGCCCTTTTATTTTAGTTTTTGCTTTGGGTTTGGCTCTAAGTAGGTATAATTGTAGTTAATAGTCTCAGCCATGATACCATTTACTCAGATGACTTATTTAGCCTTCAAAATTCAGTTTACGACGAAAAAAAACTTATTTGATATCAAAACCAGGAAATCAAAATTTGACTTACATCCATTCATTTTTCTTTCAGTCTACGGTTTCGCTTTAACTGGAAAAAACTATTGCTTTTTAGTCTTTCGTGCCAATGTTCAAAGAGTCTGAGCTCCAGGACCATGGATTAATTTTAAAGCTTTCATTACACCTGAGCAACACCGGGTTATACTGCTAGTAAAAATATATGTATGTTATAAATCCTACATGTCGTGTTGAATTTGTTATATTCTCTTTTCTGACTACCGGGAACCAGGGACCATTTTATATCTGGTGATAGTAACCAGATCGGTGTTATATTTGATTCCATGAAGAGGCCGAGTGTTGTATTTGGTGGCTCTGACTGAAGGACTAACACCCTGTGGGAATCAGGGATTGTGATTTAACTATATACGATCCTCTTGCAAACCTGACTATATAAAATAGACAACATTGTCCATGAAGAGGTATTTCTTCTCTTCTAATTTTGTGGTCTTACCTTTCCTTGTTGTTTTTAAGCTCTAAAATATCCTTATTTGAATCCTATTCTCTAATGATATCTCTATCTGGCAATACTCGTCTTATATATGCTATAGGTTGGGGCATCTCATTTTTGTATGAGGCACTCTCTTGGGGCTCAAAATGATTTGATTTTATGGCTCCAAAGTCATAGACTCTATTTACATTTTCTACTGTTTCTTCACCTTCCCCTTCTTGGTGTGCCCTTAGAATGAGATAGCAAGTCTGCACAAACATTACTCTTGCCCTGCAGAGATTCTATCTTACAATTATACCCCACTATACTCAAGGCCAACACATGTATTTTTCTGTTCTGTATGGGTGAGTTCAGTAAATAATTTAGTGGTTTATGGTCTGTGTATATAGTAAATGTAGTGCTATGTAAATAGTGGTAGAGCTTTTGTAATGAATAATGTATGGCGTATGCTTTTTTTCCATCACTGATTTTCTTGTTTTTATATCACTTTATTTGTGAGATAGGAAATAGTCTTTTTAATTTCCTTGCTTTCTACTTCATCATAGACATGCTGCATTAGGCAAGTACCTATGGAAAGGTCAGGCCCATCAGTGTATAATCTATACTCCTTACTGGGATTTATCTAAACTTATTTATAAATGGAACTTTTTTTGTCTCGAGGTACCCCCCGATAAATATCAAAAATTGATAATTGAAAAAATCGGGTTATAGAAGGAGTGGTTCGATTTTAATCAAAATTGATACACTCATAGACAAAGACATAAGAAATGATATTCAGAAGTTTCAAGGTTGCAGTTCTTACAAGAGTGCAGAAAATGGATAATATATATATATATATATATATATATATATATATATATATATATAAAAGGCAAGATGTTTGTGTGTGTGTCTGTTTATCTACCTGTATGTCTGTATTTTTTTAGCCCTTTTATTTAAGTAGGTATAGTTCTTAGTCTCAGCCATGATACCATTTTTTCAAAGGACATATTTAGTCTTCAAAATTCAGTTTATGACGAAAAAAAGCTTATTTGGTATCGATACCAGGAAATCAAAATTTGACTTATATCCATTCATTTTTCTTTCAGTCTACGGTTCGCTTTAACTGGAAACAATTATTGCTTTTTAGTCTTTCGTGCCAACATCTAAAGACCAGGACCTTGGATTAGTTTTAAAGCTTTCATTAAACCTGAGCAACATCAGGCTACACTGCTAGTATATACTAAAGTAATCTGAAATCATCTTTTTTAGGCAGTCAAACTCTACCTGACATATATTGTTCCACTGGAACAAAGCATACTTTCTAGTTAGATTAATTAATGGTTCAGCTATACTAGAGAAATCTGGAATAAACTTTCTATAATATGGACACATTCCAATAAACCCCCTCACTTCTCTTACAGTATTGGGGTTAGCCACTGCCTGTATTGCTTTAACTTTATCATAATACAGATGAATTCTCTTACTACCAATCCCAAATCCTCAATATTATGTCTCTTCCTTAAAGAACTCCCATTTTACAGGCTTCAATCTGCCTAGAACTTCTTGTATGTGTTTCAGGTGATTCTCTACCATGTCTGAAAATACTAAAATGTTATCTAAATATGCTAGTCTTCTTGTCCTAAAATTACAGGCATTAGAATACTCTGGGTGCATTAGCAAGCCCAAAAGGCATAAGGTTGAATTGAAAGAGCTCCCGATGACATGTGAATACTGCTTTCTCCTTATCACCTTCATGCAACTTTACCTGCCAATAACCAGATTTTAAATCTAATTTCAAGAAATATCTTACTGGCCCCAAAGATGCCAGGATATCATTGATAACCAGAGCGAGTGGGTATTATTATTAGTAATCTTATTCAGGGCTTTAAAATCTATGCAGAAACACTTGTTACCATCTTGTTTCTCCACTAATAATATTGGAAACCCTCTTGGACTTCTAGAACATTCTACAATTCCAACATTGATGATTTCATTAATAGCTTTGTCTACTAACTTTCTCAGGCAAAGAGGAGTGCTGCAATATGGCCGTTCCTTTCTGGATTTATGGTTCCACCATAACAATGTTCTTTCTTACAGTGTCCGTACTCTCTAAATCCTTATCCTCACTAGCAAAAGAATCTATATTTTTCTTTAGTATTTTTTCACCCTTCCCTAAATTCCAAAGGTACCTTGACTTTCATCAATTCATCATCCATAATTTGGTGTATTGTCTTGGCAGCCCTGGAAATTTTGCTTATATCAGCAGACCTATTAAGCTTAGCTATGAGCCATCCCCATTTTAAAGATATTGTCTGATTCATATTGTTCATTATTAATATCAAAACTTCTCGTGACTAATTTAACGTGACCACTGCGTTAGGTTCAGATATGCTGTATAGGTCACTTAAATAACTTGAGATTAGCTGTTATGTTTGGTAGGTGTCTCCTTCCCCTCTTCTAATTTGTGTCTCCCATATACATGTGTGTATATTTTAGGGGTTTCAGCAGTACTAGTCTGTATGATCTAACTATTGATAGTATGTGCACATCTAATTCTAAGAGCCCCTAAATCGAAGTAAAAACAGACCCAATTCTATATTAACCAATCACAACCTAAATATAATGTTCCTATTTAAATTTTTACTCCAGAAATTTCGGCGGAGTGAGGTGCTTACCTATTTTAACTTATATATTAGCCAGTCTTTCCATTTTTAAGAGGCTTACGGCCTATCACATTGAATACACCAATTCTCACTCGATCACCGAAGTTAAGCAACATTGAGCCTGATCAGTACTTAGATGGGTGACTGCACTGCTTAGGAATACCAGGTGCTGTAAGTGTTTAGTGATGGATGTGTGTTGTGGTGCAGTGGATGTTGGCTCAGAAAGAGAAATTGGTGAGCCGAGTTCGAATTCCAGTTGAATACCCTGCATTCACTTAAGCACTGGTACCCTTGGGAAAGGTATTAATCCATCCCTTCCCTCCAGTTATGGGTTAAATAACAAGAGTAGAACTTGGGGACCCTGCCCTTAAAAACAAAATCCCAATGAATCTTGATACTCGTAAAGAAAAAAGTATTACTAGACACAAAACTTATATAAAAAAACAACAATAAATTGTTGAAAGAAAAAGGTATTACCAGCAATAAATAAATAAAATTTAGTTGGCAATAAATGATCCACTGAGGTTGCTTTGCCATAAAAACAAAACAACCAACCAACCAACCATTTTTAAGAGAATCATGTAACTACACTGGTCAACAAAATAATGCCCATGCTTCAAACTGATGTTTCCATGACTTTATTCAGGAGTTTTGTAACATTGTGAAAACTACATAAAACAAAACAGACAACAAACAAGGACGGTTACAAACAGCTTTGAGGAAAATAATAGATTTTGAATAAAATATGAGGAAACATGAAAGAAATCAATATAAATCCCTTATTTACATATTTAACAAGACTTAAAGTGACTTAAATAATTACTGTGTTTGCCTGGTAGACCAATTGTAGGTTTTAAACTCTTGAAAGGAGCACAATGTCCGTCATCTATCACACATGTTCCTTTTCTCTTTGTCCTTGTCTCTCACTAATTCTGGGCTAAGAGCCACATAATGCATTGTGACAATTTAATACAAAGAGATGATTTGTTTAACATGTATAATAGCCAAATCGTAGGGAAGGAGCATAAACAAAATTTGTACAAATAAAAAAAAAAGTTTTGTTTTTTTTTTGTCGGGAAAAGCGGCACCTATCAGCCTCTTTTTGTCATGGCAACACATTCACTCCTTCACTCATGATGATGGCAGCTACAAGCCATCAGCTGTTTGCAAAGTCACTTTTTTTGTTCGTCAATTTGGGTTTCATGTTTAGCCCTTGGCATACCCTGCTAGAGATAATGGATACTTCTGACCTGGCGTCTATTAAGGTCCTATAACTTGTAGACCCTAATCGAATTGTAATTAAATTCAGTGAGCCCGTATTACCAATCACATATATCTGTAATGTGCATTTTCTACCAGCTCAGCTTGGAGTGGGCAGTACTTTTTCATTTCACAAATTCCAAGATCACCACCAGCACTGCCACTAGGTGGTATCCTTTTCTCTAACAGTTCCAGCATTCTATGATCCTAGCCTCATTGTCTCACTGGAGGGTTCCCTGTCTCATGTCTGCTAGATTCTCTGTTTTCAAATATGGCTCCTTCACTTTCTAGTGTGACAGACCTCCATCAGTTCAGGTTTGATATGAGGAAGGCAGTGATCCTAATTTGCCACTTCTGCAAGTGCTTTTTAATAATAGCCCCAACCATTGGTGGTTCATGCCTTAACATGGCTAACTTGACTCTAGGGTCCCTTAGTCCTTCTATAAAATTTTCTTGCTTCTTATCGGATCACTTTTATTCATGCCACTATATATTTTATTTGCTAGTTGAATGATTCTTTCTATAAAGTCCTGGAGGCCTTCATGTCAGCTTTGCTTAATGTTTACTAACTGCAAAACGAATTCATGAGGGTTAAAATCTATCCCGTAATATTCCTGGAGCATGTACTTTAAAGTCTACTCAGGATATATTTTTGTTTCCCATTATAATTTCTTGAAGAAAGCTACCTACAGCCCTATCTGTCGTGAGTAGAGTTGCTTGACATTTTTCCTTCTCATTTGGCTTTACTCATTGTAAAGCAGTTCTCCTTTTTCTCCACCAAAACTTCATCCTGGCCATCATCCTTGCCTCAGGTATCCTTCACTTTTTAGTAAGCTTGTTACCGACTTTGCAGCATTGACCAACTCCTGAAGAAAATCTTTAAACACTTGGGATTCCACACACACACACACACACACACACACACACACACACATATATATAGTTATGTATTAATTGTGCATCGCGACACGGAAATTTCTATGTTTTGAGATAGATTCTCATCATTAGGCAATGTTGGTGTTAGTTGTGCAGATGATTTACATTTAAATGACAAAAACCTTTGGTTTGCTGTGGATGTTTCTTGTGGCCTTCAGAATGGAGATTCATTTTGGGATTTGGCCCCAAAGAATACATACTAACCAAACTCAAAATAAAAAAACCATCAGTCCTCTTCACCTGGAATTATATATATAATGTACTTATGTGTTTGTTTGTTTATTTATCAAGTAAAAATAGTAATGCACAATGCATTGGAAGAGAAAAGAGAGGGAGTATCTGCCTTTTTTTTTGTTATTATTGTTTTTTTCTTGTACTTTTCTTTCAAAGTTCTCCTTTTCAGAGTCCATCAATTCCCAGTTGCTTTTTTTTTCTTTACTTGATTTACGTCAATTTTGTCTCTCAGTTCATAGTTATTTCTTTTCGTCCTTATTTTCCTACAGCAATTCAATCTAACTTTTCTTTCCTTCTTTTCTGTTATGCTCTCTGTATTCCTTTCTTTATATTTGTTAGGCTGTCTTATCGCCTCTACAGTTTTTTTTTAATGTTGGACTGTATCTGATTGTCAGCATTGTGTTTTTTTTTACTTTTTTTCCTCTATTTTGGACTTGTTTCCAATTGTCTAGCAACTTTTTTTTCTCCTTTTTCTTTATCTGAATTTGAGACTTGTCACTTTGTTGTGGATGTTTCCAGATTGGTTAATCTATATCATGTGGATATAGCCAATCACTTTGCACCAAAAAGTAATATGCAACAATGCCATTCATTGCTCTAAGACATAATGTGTGATGTCGCTTGTGAAGGCAACTATATTCTCTTCCTACATACTATAAAAAGAAAACCACATGGACACAAATTTCTTGTCAATGTCAGTTGATTTCTTCCTTGTTTATTTATTTTTTTATTTGTGTGAATTGCCAAGTGAGAGAGAGACCAGCGATTGTCCTAGCGGCAGGTTATTGAAGTCTTCGCTTAAGGGAACATCTTAATTCTGTCAGCGATCAGCCGATTCACAGGTCAGTTACCATTTTTCTCCTCCTGGTTTTAGTGGTCTCAGTGTTCCCCTCTCCAGAAGACTCTTATCATTCCTTCTAGCTCTTCATCCCAAAACTCTTCCATTTTATCTCACACCTTTTTGTATGGAAGAACAATTCTGCTTCTGTCCTGAGACATTTATAGAAAAGACTAGATTTCTCCTGAACCATCCCAAATCAAAAGTCCTCTATTTATTTAGAGGATCAGATTCCTGGCCTAATTATAGCTAACACTGGTCAATAACATTTATCCGTGAAAGCCTGGCATGTCCCTTCCAGTTGCGCTGGCCTTTCTTTATGAGGGATTGACTTTGAAAGGCTTTTCACAGAATGTCTCTTTGGTGTCTGGATGACCAGTTAGTTTACATTTCTAGTGTTGTTAAATTTACTTTTTTTACTTATTTTTATTTCTTTTTTTGTAAAAAGAAACTAATATAAATTTGCTCTGAAATTTATTACATGCTACCCATTATATAACATGAGCAATATGCTGTGAGATTTTTCAGCTTATAAAATCTATCCATAATAAAAAGTATTAATGACAATTTGTTTTGAAAGGTATCAGCTTTAATTATGCAAGCAACATAAATTATTTATAAATAACTTCAAAAAACCTTGGCTATAGAAACTTGTATGTGATTAATACAATATCCCATTGTTCTAAACCTTCTTTTTATTTGGTATTATTTCGGTCTGTGCTTCAGCTAGTCTCAAGTGTGTTGTATTTGGTATATTTATTCTCTGTGTGTTGTACTACATAGTAGATTTTATGGTGTGAAGATTCTTATGAAAGATTGTTTGGTTGAAAGCACTTGGAACAATAAAAACTATTCTTCAAATGGAAAAATGTTGGCAAAACTCAAAAGATGGATTAAATCATCCTTTTCAGCCATATTTAATGAAAGATATATATGTGTGTGTCTTAATGAAGGACCATAAGTTTTCTATCAAAACAGCTATGACCCATTTCATTATTTTAAAAAAAATTTTGCAAGATGGGCATTTGTAAACTCTGTCAATTGTTGTGTGTGAATATCCATTTCAGCTTAAAGCTTCATGTACCACTCAAAAGATGTCCTCTACAAGAATCTGCTCTAATAGAGACCATTGTGCATTTGTGTGTGTGTGTATATATATATAAATATTTCTGTGTGCATGTTTGTGTGTCTCCATTCTAATGTACACTACTCCTATGAACCCTTGGTTCAATTTCAACTAAAATTGGGTCACTTGTCAATCATGACATGAACCTTTGATGTTTGCAAAAAGTTTTCGAATTGATTTTAAGGTATGGCAGAAATCACCAAAATGCTTAGAATTTACAAACTCTTCTCCTCTAAGATGCCTTATGCAAATTCAACAAAAATCAGGTAACTTGTAGATCAAGGTTCAAACCTTTGATGTATGCAAAAATATTTTGAATCAATGTACAGGGTTTGTCAAAAAGGAACAACATAATTTTGGCTGGTCTTTTGCACACTTGTGCATTTCTTCAAGACACTTCTCTCAAACTCAACCAAGATCAAGTCACTGATAGATTAAGGTCTGCTGCTTTGATATACAAAAAGTTTCAATTGATGCACAGGGTGCAACAAAAATTAATGGGAAATTTTGTTTTTAGCAATTGTTTATTTCTTTGAAACGCTTAGTTGTATTCCAACAAAAATTGGATCTTTTTTGTAACTTCTACCTTATCATATGCCATAACAATTTCATGTTTTCTACAAGGTGCTGACCCTTTTGACATTGCAGGGACAATGCAACCAATTCTTATGCATCATAACATCATCACATCACAGGCCCCCGTAACACCTGCCCATGTTCTTCCAATAGTACATACATCATTTTTGTTTATTGGCAAAATTGAACAATCGTGAATACCATTTTACAAATACAACAAAAACCAATACTTTGCATTTTTTTAACTTATGCGTCATGGAGCTTTTTGAATAATCACTTGACTTTACCATTTCAACATAACTACTAAAAAGCCCTGAGCAACACTGGGTTATACAACTAGTAATATATATATATATATATATATATATATATAATATTTTCCATTTGTAAAATGATAAATATTCAAAAGTTCTGCAATATAATTGTATTGAACACTTTTTAATACAACTGTATACTAATTATATATATATATATATATATATAAGTAAAATTAAGGCAGACGCATTATTTCATGGTGAATCGGAAGTATGGCCTATTTCAGGCAAACCATCATCAGCTTCCGTCTTTATTTTACAACGGATTTACATGATTTATATCCATATATATTTAGAGCTCTCTTATATATATATCTCCCTTCCTTGCCATTTAATTGTTACAATAATTTTAGCCTAAATTTATTGATACCAGTTAAAAGTTAATTTTATATACATGATACCCTTAAGTTTATTCCTACTAGCTACCCTTAACCCCTCAAGCAAGCTGCCTTTTCGTCCACTCTTATCTTAGCTAGTGCTAATATTCCCCACTCTCTCCTCTTCCCGGCCTCTTCTGTTTCTAAACTAACCTTTATTTTCAGTCACACTAGAATTTTTTCATTTTTCGACTAGCTGCGGTTGAGTAATAAAAAATATATATATATATATATTTAGTGTATCAAGGCAGCAGATAATTTTCTAAACATAGACTGTTAAATATAAGAGACAATGAATGTCTATTATATATAATCACTAGCCATTCTAAACATTGGACTTTGGCTTTAATTTCAGGTGAAAATAAAGACAAAAATTCTCCAAAATTTGGATAATTTTTTATTAAGTTGTTTCTAAGTTTTCAGCTCACATGAGCCATCTTCAGAGAGATTACAAGGACATTAGCATAAAAACATCTACCATCAGCGACGATTTTATGTTGTGTTGACATAAAACTTTGCTAAGCAACAATGAGAGTTACCAAAAATAGCAAATGCAGTTCGTAAATTTGTAATGCGGTTCTATGATGTCACTCATGTGAGCTGAAAGCTTAGAAACAATAAAAAAATTATCCAAATGTTGGAGAATTTTTGTCTTTATTTACACCTGAAATTAAAGCCAAAATACGATGTTTAGAACGGCTCATGATTAAACATAATAGACATTCATTGTCACTTATATTTAACAGCATATCTTTAGAAAAAAAAATATATATATATATATATATATATGAATTTTCTTTTATAATAATGACCATTGTGTATTTATTTGCATGTTTTATATATATATATATATATATATATATTACATTTGTAATTTTTTTTCATGTCTTAAAGTAAGGTACTCTATATTTGGTATATCAATATATATGTTGTCATTTTTGACAGCATTGGCTCACTCATTTAGAATAATTCTCTGCATTTACTTTTATATCCTCATCAACTTTGAAGAGACTTGTAATTCTACTGCTTACAATACGACCTGTTTCACCAGAATATTACTCTGTTACCCCCTGTTATCTTTTAGTATTATTAGTGTTGCCTTTTTCTTTTATATTAACAATACTTCCACATTTTTAGCCTTTTTTTTTTTACAGGTGAATGATGCTATCATAATTTTATTCTTGATAAGAATGTTATGGATACTTTGATTGATCTCCATGTATTTAAATGAGATATGGTCAGAGAGATGTAACGTGTGTCTTTGCATTAAGCATGTTGTAGCATATCTAATGTAATTATTTATAAATTTAAATTAATCAGGAATACAATTCCTTAAAAGACATGTAAATTCATACATAATATTGATTTCCTGTAATTTAGATCATGCAGGTGAATTATTTTTGACAGTGAGGTTAATGGTTTTAAATTTTGTGTAATAGATAATTTTACTTTCTTGATTTTGACAGCTAGAGTTGTGTATTTCATATTTCTAAGTGAAGATTCATCTTGCTTATAGTTACTATGCATTTGATTTTTAAGAGAAGTGGGCAAAAGAATTAATTTTTGTGTGCTTTCATAAGGAAATTTTTAATAAGACCTATTTTATATCCAAGAGGACATTGACTAATGAAATTAAGGCAAAAAGATTTTTTACTTGTGGGTTTTTTATATAATGATATAGTGAAAGTATTATTACTAGACTCTCTAAGAATATTGAAGAATGAGTTTTTTTTTTGTTTTTTTGTTTTTTTTGTTGAGGAGAGAATTTTTTCAAATGTTGTTTTAAGATTATCAGTTTGTTTTTGCTCTCAGCTAAGATAAAAGTTATCATCTACATATCAGACATATATTTTCAGTTTAGTAACATTTTTAACACTTTGTTTTCTACCTGGGACATGTCATAGAAAAGCATATATTGAGAGAGTTTCCCATACTTAATCCATTAGTTTAAGTGTAAATATTGTCATTATGGTTGTAGAAGGGGACTTTAGGTAGTGTAAGTGTGCAATAATTTTTCGAGAATATTGTGTTTGATAGAGGTGGAAAAATTATTTTTATGTAGAGTTATATAAATAAATGGTTTTAACAACAATATTTGTAAATAAATGTTTTACAACAAGTGATGCAAGAAGAACGCCTTTATTTGGTTTTGTAGTTTTAAGGATTTGTAAGTGATGTGGATCCAATAGTGGGGCCACAAAAGAATAGCTCAGACAATGGATAATAAGTTTAACATATTGTATTTAACAAGGAAAATATAACTACAAGAATGGCAGTAAGCCATGCTTACCTGGCGAGCTGCTCCCGGAACTACTGCCCTGAGAGTATAAATCTTATGGTTTAAATAATGACTGGAAGAGTCCATAAGTGTCAGTAAGTACACGCCCACAACAGTAAGAATTCATGAGTTAACTTGATGCTACAATTAGTAGATAGATACAAAATAATAATATTGTTGAAGAATTTGACAATTGGTATATAGGTATAGGTATTGGAATATTAGCAATGATAGGTAATAATGGATATCAGATTTGTGCATTTTAACATCGCTATATAGCTATCCAGGTTGGTAATCACCAATAAATTTGTTGATTTTCGTGGATCCTGCATCAGCATTGTTAGATGTTATGAGTTAAATATATTTTTCGAGTTTTGACGGTATTTTTATTTAATTTTTCTGAATTTGGACCAATCATCAATGGAGTGCTGTAATTTTTTTTATAATAATCCAATTTATCCAGAATTACATAAGTATTGGAGGTTATCAACTCTTCTGATAATGATGGTTGTTTTTTTTTAATTTTCTCACAGCGGTTTTGAGTTTTGTCGTTGGAATGTTATTATAGTTTTTGCATGGAGTATGATCTTTTAGACGTTACACCTTGAAAAGATCTCTGAGGTTTGGATGGAGTTTTATTAATTTGTCATTTTCCAGTTGGCATAATGACTGGTGTAAGATTACAATTTCAGTCTTCTTAGTGAGGAGGTCAAATTTCAGCTGAAGATGGCAATTAAGTCCTAGATTTAGGAATTCCTTCTGGTCATCTGTTAGTTTATGACTGACTGGATAGGTTTTTATATTTATCACTTTTGTTGGAAAAAGAATATTTCTTTGGTATAAGTTACAAAGCTTTTTTTCAATTATTAGTTTGTGTTTAAGTTGATCATTATTAATACTTAGGTTGATATGGTGTTGGGTTTCATTGTATTCAGGTTCAATCAAGATGGTTTTTTGTATTGCATTATATTTTTGGATTTAATTATTTAAATGTTGGCATTCAGTTTTAGCTATTGTCGGAAATCAAGGGTTTTTTTTCTGAATGTCATGTTATTTTCCTTGGCTGATGGTTCACGTAATTTGAAAATTGCTTGTTTCCTATAACTCTAGTTTAATACAGAAAACACACATATCTTTGATGAAAATATAATCGAAAGTGCTTGTATAAATATAATCAAAAGTGCTTGTATAAATAAAACTTTCAGATAATTTTTATATAATTAATGTTTTGCAGAAAAAAAAATTGATGTCATGTGAAAAATAATATAAAAAAGCTTGCCACAGCACTTTGTCATTTTTAATTAAATTTGCACACACACACACACACACACACACACATATATATATATCTTTATATATATATATGCATTATGATCAACTTATGAGTTGCATAAAAAATTGAACATCAAGCTTTTGTAAAATAGAAATTATGATTGATATATAAATATTTACTGAGAATGTTGCCAACCAACATTAATTGGCAATTTTATTGCAAAAACATTGAGTTGAATAATAAAATTTGAATCATTGTATAAAAGTTTGTTTTTTTTTTTTGTTTTTTTTTTAAAATTCTTTTGCATTGAGAAATGAATCATTACCCAAATGATTTTTTTTCAAACAGGTGAGCCAAGCTCGTCCTTTGGTAAAACAAATTGATCTTCTAAAGGAGGAGATGGAAAATGCAGAAAAACCAGAATACACATTAAAAAGTATCCCACTTCTTTTACATCAGGTCAGAAGTTACATTTCTACATATTTTTATTATTCTTAAATTTTAAACTTTGAAAATGAAAAAAAAAAGTTATTATTGCTACTATTAAGAAATTGTATTGGATAGGAATCTATACATGACTTTTGAACTAAATTGCTTAAATATGGGTTGTTACTCAAAAGTTCAGGGAAATTTGACTCTGAAAACCAATTCTTCACTCAACAACTAAATTTTCATCATCTCCAGAGCAGTCAGCATACTGGCTCAGAAATGGTGAAAGTCTGCATATTTGATTTCTACATGCTGAACAAATTTCATGAACTTTCAGGTCGTCACCGATATTTGTTTATAATGTGATCTCTATTTTATTATGTATGGACAGTTTTATCAAGATACTTTGCGAAGCTATTGTAAACTGGACAATTTAGATATCTTTGATTTAAGAGTGAATGAAAAAGAGGATTACTTTCGTATCCACCAATCATGAATAGCAAGAGAAGCTATTGATCAATGGTAAATTTATCTTGCAACTCATTTGATTTATGAGAGATGATGTCTTGGAATAGAATCACTGTATTGAGTTGCTACTATATTGCCAAAGAAATGAAATAATCAAAATATGACATGCATGTGTCAGGTTGAAACAAAAGTTTGCAGTATTTTTCAATGGGTAACATTTGATTGTTTTATTTTGTTTCACACGTGACTAACATTTATGACGTATACACACATTCTGAAAAATGACCTTTAAATGCATTTTTCTATATGATTAGTGTGGATTGTGAATTTTAAATGTTTTTATATTAAAAGTGAAAATGGAAGAAATTAAGATATGTTTTCATCATTTGATGCTTCATACCAGAAAGGAAAGTGTAGGATTTAGTTGGACAAGCAGGCCAGTACTCTATTGTATTGCAAGTCAAGTCTGCTGTGACCAACTGTTTGGACCAGTTGTTCAGTGGTTTAACACATCACTCATTAAGTTCCACATCTGACATATAGATGGTGTCACTAATAAAAAAAATCCATATAGTTTTTATGAAGTACTAACCTTCAAATAGCACAATGACAAAATTTGGGCCCAATCGGATTATTAGTTTACAAATGATAGTTATTCAAGTGAAGCCACTGTTGCAAATTTTCAAAATAATGGAAAAATCTGAATTTTATGTGTTGATAAAGCATTGCTTTCTGATGCGGAAAAAATACTGTTCAAGCAAAGCAATAGCTTACATCAGCAAATCATTATCGCCAATTCTTAAAATCTAAAAATAGTTTCTGGCTTTAAATAATCTGCGAAATGTTGATAAGCTATAAAAATGAATTATGCATTTGAAAACACTTGGATACATGAATTGTTCCAACCTCCAAGGAAGTGACCCATTGTACCTTCTCGAACTAATGTTCTCAACTGACATCAAACTGAAAGATTATATTGAATCCATTTCTGGCCAGATGCTAAAAAAGCCTGCTCACTGTTTCGTGTGAGACAATTTTTCTCCCGGGAATCTATCATATATATTTATAAGTCTACCATTCATCCATGACTAGGCAGATTTTCCCACAGTAGGTTGCCATTTCTTTCTGCAGTAGACTGGTTGCCAACCAAAGTTATAGAACCCAATCTGTTCTGTGATTCAACCCATAGCTGGAGAGAGAAGAGATGGATTCATGCCTTTCTCAAGGGTATTTTTGAGTAAGTGAATGAAATGAATTCAACTGGAATTTGAAATCGGCTCTCTGATTTCTCAGAGCACTGATTTTGAATTAAATCTGGGAAACCTACATTGAATTCTAAACTGAACTCTTTGTTTAATAGGGGGTAGACTATTTTCATTCCACAACCCATGTCTAGTGATATCTCATCTAGTTCTTATTTTTACTAATACTCAGTTATTGTTTGCCTTAGACAAAATATCCAAAGACATGGTCAATGGACTGAAAACAATCTCCCCACTCCCCATAAATTAAATATTCTGAATTCCTTGCAGATTACCTGGATTGATATCCACCTGATAAAAGCCAGAGGGTCCAACAGCCAAAACATTGTGATAACACAGATGAGGACAATTGTCTGAATGTAAATAGTATAAATAACAAGATACAGCAAAGATATTTCTATATTTCATTTGTAGAAATAGAGATAAATGATATTACTGATTATATTATCTCTTACCAAGGGCAAATATGTGCTGGGTGCTGAAAAGTTTTCACTCTAACCTATAAGGGATTAATAAAACACAA
This sequence comes from Ascarosepion bandense, assembly GCA_037127315.1. Lineage (NCBI taxonomy): Eukaryota > Metazoa > Mollusca > Cephalopoda > Sepiida > Sepiidae > Ascarosepion > Ascarosepion bandense. Next base: position 6,072,632 of record JBBBDQ010000436.1, on the reverse strand, counting down.
ATTCTGTTTGATCACTTGGTCAGATTTGGGGAATTTGGTTGAGCTGAGATCTTTTTAGTATTCCCTCATACAGACCCTGTATTTACTACATCTGCAATTTGGCAAGGAATATTATGGGGGGGAAAAAAACTAAGAATAACTCCTTATTCATTCCTGTTAATATATTGGTATTTTTATATTGAAATTTGATAATCATAATTTAATCAATTATAATCAGCTATCTTTCATTTTTTTGGTCTACGGCTATATTGAGTTGAATACACCATTTCCCGTCCAATCACCGAAGTTAAGCAACATCGAGCCTGGTCAGTACTTGAATGGGTGACCATTTCGGAATACCAGGTGCTGTAAACGTAAGGACCAAGAATGGTCCACCGGTCCTCTAGGTTTGGGGGTTTGGTGCAGGACTAACAACCCTGGTCCGTAAAAAAACAGTTTGTTACAGAAACAGCAACAAAAGGTTGCTGCCCTATGCACCATCTGGGTGTGACGGATAAATGATGATGGTCTTTCATTCTAGGGCCACCAGGAGATTAGTGTGTCAAAAAGGTGTTTATTGGTCAAACACTGGTGACCAAACTATCTGTGTATAAGATGCAGAGTGATTTGTGGAAGAATTTTTTTTTTTTTTTTTTTTTTTTTTTTTTTAAGAAAAAAAAAATTTATATGGCTAGAAACATACCATGGGAATATCAATTAATCCATAGTCTAATGATGAAAAACATGTTTTAACAATGTCAATGCATTGAATGCTTCTCTATGAATCAAATAGATTGAACATAGTACAATAAAAAAATTCAGGTGATAACTGGACTTATTGGTCCAACCTTGTATCTGTCAGTAAACCTCAATTTCTTCTTTTTTTCATACTGAACTACGATTAAAATTTGATATGCTCTTATTACATATCAAAATAAAAAATAGTTATGTTTGCGATGATCAGTTTATACACTTGCACTTTATGACAGCTTTGTTTAACGTTAGATTATAACAAGGAAGGTGATTTTCTTTGCTCTCAGCAAACAGAACTGAAAAATCAAACAGCTAAGCTATTGTGCTAATGACATCTACAGAAGAAAATAATAGATTCAATGACCAAAGCACTCGGCTCTCTCACAGAAGCTGTCTTCTGTTTTCGTAAAAAAGTAAATAGACAAAAGCTTCCCTACTAAACGGTTGCGATGCACAGTTATCTATGATGGACATGGAGGGAATTATGTCAGATTACATTCAAACAAAGTATATTCATGGTACAGGCTGCTACCACAACAAACAGATTTTGTAAAATTTAGCTGTAATTACTTGGAACTTACCTGTTGTGGCCTGTTAGGGGCAGGGAAACAAGAAGGTAGATTCAACCCGTGTATTAGAATAATACAACTTATATACAAATACAAGTCTTAGTAATCAGCAAATAAAAGTGTAGATCTAAACTATAGTTGCACTGCATCACAACTGCCTTTAGACTGCCTCCCAGCTGCGTCCTCAGAAGTCATGCAGGTTAGTATTTATTGATGGAGGAAGAGTCCATTCTTATAGATAGGGCACAATAACATTACTCTAATGCTATCAAATAAGGCATAAAAAGAAGTGGACACTTAGACTATTTAAATCCTGCAGTAACCTCCACAACTGCTATGCATAGCCTAAAACAATGACATCAACTTCTTGGACATTGCAACCTGAAAGACATTATACAACTGCAAGAAATTTTAGAAGGCATGAAAATTGCCGATAAATCAAATTTAAACTGTGAAATCTGTATTCAATGCAAAATGGTACTGTCTCAAAACAAGTTACGTGATAAAAGAGCAATTCAGATTGAGCTGGCCTGAATGAATGGAGATCTTTAAATGGCTTCAAATATGCATTTTGTTTTGTGGACAATTATTCTGGTCTAAAATTGGTTTATTCTCTGAAACACAAAAGTGATACATTTCTCATTACAAAAAAAATAATTGTTTTGGGGAGATGAACACACCACCCCAGAATATGACTTAGACTCATTGAAGTAGCATAAATACTGATGCCAAGAAGTGTCAGTAAGAGGAAAAAAGAGTGAGAGTGAAATGGAAGTGAGCTTTATATCCTGACTACAGAATTCAGGAAGACTACGCTGACTCCAAGTAACATTATATTTGATGATTATGTTATCTTCATTCAATGCAATGAAGACATAAGAATTTAGCTGGCATTACTCCGTACGACTCTATAAAACCCCAAAGAAGTGACAATAGTTCAGAATTCACTTCTGAAATCTTTGGAACTCTTTTAATCAATTTGTCCTGGGTACAATGATAAACTACATCCAGCAGCAAGTTCTCTGACCAGGAAGTTTTGAGGAGCATGGAATGACAAATTAATGGCTGTTGTTCCCAGGTGCACCCTAACCCAGGGTGGTACCACTGTTAGGGTCCTTGCTATGGTAAAATAGTTAATCCCCAAACTGGGGTAAAAGAAAAACTATGAAAGTATAAAGATAAAATAGAAGTATTCATGCCAATGTAAAAGTAATTTAAAAAATACAGAGTATTAAATAATTCTTAGTGAGACATGTTTAATAATTAAACTTGTTACATAAGACTTATTTTCAAAAAATAAAGAAATTTTTTCTCGTTAGAATCAATCTTGCACATTTATAAATATATCTTTCATCTATGCATTGAACACTGTTGCCACATCTATTTGGGTGTTCCTGCTATTCATTACGAGGTTCTCAACAAAACCCAATGAAGGATCTGCAATATAATCAGTACTGACGTGGCATCTCGACTTCAGTCACTATCTCACTAGCATGATGTAGCTTTCCTCTGTCTTTTATCTAAATATTTTGATAGCAACTGGTTTGATAAACTTTTTCCATGGTTCTCTGTTCACATGAATTTAAGCATGCTACAAGATTAGCATAGGTTTAACCCTTTTACCATTGAAATAGTTAAAATTAACTACCACTTCTACTTGAACAGTTTCTTTTCTTGCACTTCCTGCCTGTGGAATTCTTTTTCGTTTACTTGCTTCCCTGAGAGCTACAATTTCTAAAAATTTAAATGCAATGTCAACTGTCATTTTCTATCTTCTTGAATCCTGTTCATCTTTTATCCTTTCTTGAATACCCACTGTATTGTCTTTTCTCTGACTGTTACCCCCTGTGCACCAGTGCGCCATCTTGCTTTGGGTGAAATGATTTAAAAAAAAAAAAAAATTTATAGTGAAAGTGACAGCAATATATTTTTAAAGAAAAAAATATTGCTAGTAATACATTTAATATATATATATATATATATATATATATATATATATATATATATATTACAAACAAGGTGTTTTTGAAAAGAAAAATATATACACCAGTAATACATTTTTTGAAAAAAAATATTAATACATATTCTATTTATATAAACTTAAACTAAGAATCTTGTTGACATTAAATAGTCCATTGAAGTGGATATACTGTAAAACAAATTAAGCAAACTATTTTAATTGATTTAATTTGTTTTACAGTATATCCACTTCAATGATTTAAGTGGAAAACATTTAACGAGGGACAAAGTAATTAAGTATGAAATGCACACTTGAAAAATGAAAAACAGATTGCATCTTCCAGAAAACTAACATTTGTCATCTAACAGGGAAGGGGAGGGGGAATTAAACTAAAGAAAGTGGGGACAGAAATAAGAGGCCAATGAGCATTCATCCCCTAGCTAAATTAACATAATGCAAAAAAACTAAGGGAGGAAACAAACCTAAACTGCCCTATTTTGGGTGGAGTTACTATAGCGGGTTATCCATTCTTTTCCAGTTTATAGTGGAGAGTCCGTTCTAGTGAATGGTAGTTGTGTATTGTTGAAGATTAACGGAATTTGGCCTTGTTGTAGATATCCCACTATAAGTCATAAAATGATTATAAATCAAGAAAAGCAAATTGAGTTGAAAATGACATTTTATATATACACGTATAAAATGAAGGTTTTTACAATTAAAGTAATACTTGAAGTATAGGTCCAACGAACGTTAAAATGTTCATGGCAATAAAATGCTGAAAAGAGAATTAATGCTTAGGATTGTGGGAGTATTGTAAGTAAGGAATGTCTTTGATGTATTTGCTCCTTAGGTCAGTAAGTAGTTTTGAGACAGGGAAGAAAGAAAGGAGAGGTGAAGGGAGGTGAGCATAGTAGCCGCTTGACTTGGTCAAGGGAGATACTAATTACTCGCATCTCTCTCGAGTCAGTCTGTGTGGGTCCGTCTGTCTGTCTGGCGATGTTTTCTGTATAGGCTTTTTATATCTTCTTTTTGGATCACAGTAGATCATTTGGGATTCACACTTGTATTTGATTCTGGGCTTCCCATTGGCCGATAAATAAAATTTGCGAAGGCTCGCGAACTGAAAATTTAATATTTAATTAATTTTTATTTTTCAACTGGAACATCTGCACGAATCTGGCTGCACACCGACGACTTTTGGTCATTTGCTTTTTGGTTGTGAGAGTGCGAACATCTGGTCCCTCGCTATGCTCCGTATCACCGCATTACCAAAATTCAACTCATTTCCCATTATCCTGATGCCTAACATCAAAATGCCTCTCCAAGTTGGCTCTTTTCACCGAACACGAATTCATAAGCCCAACCCATCTTTTGCCAAATTCTGATGAATCATCACTTTTCTCATCCTAATATTGTCTTTAAGCTGATACTTAAAAAGTATACTCTTTACCCCATTTAACAAACAACAGATTGAAGGTGGTGTGTTTTTTTTTTGTTTTTTTTTAAGATAACAATTTGACTTTACCAAACCAATCAGACTAACTATTAAGGCAGGAGTAAATAATTTTAAAGTTATAGACAATAATTTGTTTGTTAATTAATCTAAAAAATTGTTTTAGGTAATGGCAACAATAATGGTATATGAAAATAACAAAAAGCTGTTTAAAAAACAAATTATAGACCAAGTTTAATAATACAATACAATAATCTGATAAATGCTATAAAGGAATAAACTTTGTAAATCTAAAGACGACCATAAGTTTCTGAATACTTCTAATTCCTTATTTGTAGTTACTGTTTTTACAAGACATCATTGATGACTGAAGGTTCAAGCACAACCGATGACAGTTTCTACATTAATTTCTACACTAATTTCTTTTTCTCTTCTGTTGCAGCATTTTACAGATCGCATCTATCAGCTGATACAATGCAAGCATCAACACTTATTACGCTGGAAACGTTTCTGCACTGACACAACAAACATGGAAGCTATTTATCCAGAATACAATAAAAGAATTAGGTAAAAGATTCTTTCACAAATGTAACCCAAGCCTTGTAGAAAAGTTAACTAGTTAAAGAAAATTAAATAATCCTAATTTAGTAAATAAGAAAAATAAATTAATTCCCACATGACCAGATGGATTTCAAATAAAAATTTCATTTTAATACTTTCCTTTAACTGAATATTTTTTTTTATATGATTGCATAATCACTCACTAAAATTAGTTTACTTGTATGTATGTATAGGTTTTTGTTTAATACCTTCTCATATCTAGTAATTAATCACTACGTATACCATGTATTGGACTAATTCTGTTTTACCAGTAGGATGTTTGTGTGTGGCTTTATATGTTTTCTATGTATAGATGTGATTTTAAATGTTTGAGGTGTTTTATATATATTTCTTACATTTATGGGAATCTATGACCATTCACATATTTACCTTTATATAGATTTTCATCTTGTATGTTTCTGTATGCATTTGGATATCTAAACTTATTTATAAATGGAACTTTGTCTGTGTGTCCATTACCTATAAACTCCAAAATGGCTGAACTGATTATCTTGAAAATTTACACAACTGTACTATAAGCGTCTGCGAGTGTTCTTAGCTAGGTTTTGTGTCAAGGTACCCCCAATAAATATTGAAAATCGATAATCAAAAAGATTGGGTTATAGAAGGAGTGGTCAGATTTTAATCAAATTTGATACACTCATAGACAAGGACATAAGAAACGATATACAGAAGTTTCATGGTTGCAGTTCTTACAATAGTGCAGAAAATTGATAATACATACATATATATATAAAAGGCAAGATGTTTGTGTGGATGTCTGTTTATCTGTCTGTATGTCTATTTTTTTAAGCTCTTTGATTTTAGTTTTTGCTTCAGGTTTGGCTCTAAGTAGGTATAATTGTATTTCTTAGTCTCGGCCATGATACCATTTACTCAGAGGACCTATTTAGCCTTCAAAATTCAGTTTACGACGAAAAAAAAACTTATTTGATACTAGGAAATCAAAATTTGACTTACATCCATTCATTTTTCTTTCAGTCTATGGTTTCACTTTAACTGGAAACAACTATTGCTTCTTAGTCTTTCGTGCCAACGTCCAAACAGCCTGAGCTCCAGGACCATGGATTAGTTTTAAAGCTTTCATTACATCCGAGCAATGCCAGGCTATACTGCTAGTACATTAATAAACTTATATGATTTTAATTTACAATTTAACATGCTTTTAGTGTTATTTCTTTTTATGTTTTTATTCCTGCTGGTATGAGTGATTCCTACAACCTTATTTACATAAAATATTATTTCATTAGATCTATTTTATCTCTTTTCCTAATTCAATTCTTGCATTGACCTCAATTCTAAAAGAGGAACAAGTGTTTTTATACATTTTCTTATGATAGATAAAGAAAATATAAATCATAAGTTTTGATTCTGTAAAATAATTCAAATCGACGCTTATATCAGATGTTAGAAGTTTTATTCTTGAAGGTCCTGTTAAAATCTCTGTGTAAAGTATACATTTATACCAGGGGTCAGCAACTCATTCGACCCCGCCAGCCGGATCATGTTATAATGATGGGTTATGGGCCGGACGAAGGAAAATTATGTATGCAGACCCCTAAATATTTAAAATCATAATGTAAATAAATATTGAGAAATCAGAAAAACAAAAGAAAATCTAAAATTAAAAAACACTTAACAAAAATTACTTTTCCTCAAGGAACGTCAAAATAATTCAAAATGAAAAAAATCAACTGAAGTGAATTGGATGAAATTATGACGTGTAGGTTTGAAACTGCTATTGAAAATTGTACTACTAACGAACCACACACACACACACACACACACACACACATCAAACAAAAACGAAACACATATACCCATACATACGAGTACAAATAGTTGCAAACATGTACACTGATGTATGATAAGATAAGAACATGGCCCATTGAAAGATTCCAGCACTTTGCATAGGGTAGATGGCAGGGGTAAGCGATGGAGTTGGGGGTTCACTATTGGAGGAATGAAATAGAAAGCCAATTGAGACAATATTGTCCCTTTGAAAGTGTCCCCATCTAATGCCTGTTGCCGGTTGGTTGGTCAAATTGGCTCTCAGTTTTTGTTTTATGTTTATTTTTTTATTTTTTACACAGAATGGAGGTGATTGGTTTTGATCATGTTTTTGCAGTCATAGTATTCAAATTTGCTTGGGTGGATCAGAGGAAGATAACAGCAGGCCTTTTGTTGAATTCAAAAGCTTTGTCTCTCATGTTAAAAATAGTCATCGGTAATCAGGCTCATGGGCCGGTCAGAATGCCTTCGTGGGCTGAATCCGGCCCATGGGCTGTTGGTTGTCGACCCTTGATTCATACATTAGTGTCCTATTTTTCTTTCTTTCTTTTTTTTTTCAATCAATATGTATTTTTATTTTCTAGAAAAATTATAAAAGAATATGAAGACTGTGTATCAAGAGCTGAACGCCTTTCTATAGCAAGCGTTTCATCTTCCAAATCTCAGACTGACATCTTGATGCAAATAAGAATTGATGACTTGCTTATTTATCTTCGATGGCTCAGCTCACATTTGAGCGCTACAAAAAAATTTAACCAGTTTTTGAAGGTAAACTATTTTCTTGTATCAAACAATTTAGGGAAAGATACTGCAATTTCCCAATCGTTTGTACAAATTATTTATTGAATTACAGGCAGCTTATAAAGATCAAAGTAAAAATATAAATTTATATTTTGTCCACAGATTTGTGAAAAGTGACAATTTTTGAAAAGTATTTATCAATCTAAAGGGATCTATTTTACATGTGACAAATGTCTGCATCACAGAATCAGAATATTTGTTGCTTTTTCCTATTGTTCAGTCAGTTTTGCATTGTGGTGCATTGGATATCTGCTCGGAACGAGAAATCGGGGAGCCGAGTTCGAATTCCAGCCGAATTCATTGCATTCACTTATGCGCAAATACCCTTGGGAAAGGTATTAATCCATCTATTCCTTCCAGTTATGGGTTAAATAACAGGACAGATTGGGTTCTATAGCCTTAGTCGGCAACCAGTCTACCGCAGAAAGCAATGGCAACCTACTGTGGGATAATCTTCTGCCCAGTCAGTCATGTCTCTTTCGAGACATGATCGCCCAAGCGTGTATCATGTATGGCACTTAACTGACTGACTATTGTTCACGCTATACAAGGCTTGAATAAATCTGTTTATCTTTGGTGAAGCATCTTACAGTTGAATTTTTATAAATTTTCATGGAGAATTATTTAAAATATTGAATAAGAATATTTTTCATATTTTAGATTTTTATCATTATTCGCCAGAAAAAAAATTTGCTAGCTATATAATTTCCATTTGGTTTTGAGGATTTTTTTTTTTTATTGGTAGTGTAGACTTTTCCAATAAATCTAATTTGATTCATAAAAAGACCATTTCTTTGATTCAAGACAGATTAAATTTTTTTAAATCTTTTTTTTTTTGTTTTTTTGTGGAGTTTGGGCATGAATTTAAAAAATCAGATTGACTGTGCAGTGGAAATAAAACCATAAAAAGGTTAAATATTTAATAAAATTACCCCATTACAAATGCTCTAAAGAATGAACAATAATTTATTTTTTCTTTCAGATCCTTCAGTGGTTGCCAGTGACTCACAATCACAAATTCAGTTGCACACAATTTTCTGATGAAAAATTAGTAAGTTTTAATAAAAAATATTTTTAAAGAATTAAAAAGAATATATATCTACACACTCATAGATTACTTAAAAATTCTCGGCCCAAACAAGAAGCTGTCTCAACCCATCACCCTCTCCAAAAAAAAATCAAATTTGGTGTTTGATCATTTCGACTAATTTTGGGAAATGGGTCAGCCCTTTTCACCACTCATATAAAAACCAGTATCTACTGTTTTTAGTAAACAAAATGTCACATTTTTTTTATTATATCTAAAAAACATGAATTAGATACTTTCCTGTTTTGCATATGTAATTGTAAAATAGAAAGAGGTGAAAGACAAAAATGTTTTCTCACCGGACTTATTTGACCTATAGTGTGAGGCGATTCTGATTCCTCCCATGATTCATTATTGTTAGCCTTAATCTTAACAACAAAAGATATACAAGTGACACAGTGTTGATTGTAGATATAGAAAGGAAAATACTAGAACCCCTACACAAGACAGTGAAGAAAAGCAAAAGGAAAGGACTAAACACCAATTGCAAGAAGATGGAATTCATGGTTGTTAACAAAAGAAACAGCTCAACATTCAAATTACAAATTTGAGATACCAAAATCAAGCAAGTACAACAATTTAAATATCTGGTAAATATGGTGGAAAGTGCGACATTGAAATTAGGAGGCATATTTGGATAGCAAAAGAGGCCTTCCAAAACCTAAGCAAAGGATTAAGAAACAGGAATATTTTGTTAGAAGCAAAGAAAACAATATGAACTTTTACATCACATCAGTTCTTCTATATGGCAGTAAATGCTGGACAATCTCCACACAAGTGAAGAGGATATTTGAAGCAACAGAAATGCCATTCTACAGAAGGCTGTTGAGAATAACATTGACTGAACATGTGAACAACAATGAAGTTTCAGAGAAAATGGAAAAAATAAAGGATACTTTTGTTTAACATCAGAAAGAGACAGTTGAAATTTCTCAGGCACATAATGAAGAAAGAGGGCTTGGAAAATTTTATACTCACACGACAGATTGAAGAGGAGTAGAGGAAAATATAATGCTTAATCTATTTGAGTTTGAGTAAATGGATGGGACAACAGGGTTTAGGAGAGATAACAGAAAAAACAAATGACAAGAAATTGTGGAGAGCCATGATTGTTCACATCCTGAAGGGACACAGCACATCGAAGAATCTCAACATATCTAAACTTATTTATAAATGGAACTTTGTCTCTGTGTGTGTGTTTGTGTGTGTGTCCATTAACTATAGACTCCGAAGCGGCTGAACCGATTTTCTTGAAAATTTACACAGTTGTACTATAAGCGTCTGCGAGTGTTCTTAGCTAGGTTTTGTGTCAAGGTACTCTCGATAAATATCAAATCGATAATCGAAAAAATCGGGTTAAAGAAGGAGTAGTCCGATTTTAATCAAATTTGATACACTCATAGACAAAGACATAAGAAACGATATTCAGAAGTTTCAAGGGTACAGTTCTTACAATAGTGCAGAAAATCGATTATATATATATATATATATATATATATATACAAAAGGTAAGATGTTTGTGTTTGTCTGTTTATTTACCTGTATGTCTGTATTTTTTTCAGCTCTTTTATATTAGTTTTTGCTTCGGGTTTGGCTCTAAGTAGGTATAATTGTAGTTCTTAATCTCAGCCATGATACCATTTACTCAGAGGACTTATTTAGCCTTCAAAATTAAGTTTACGACGAAAAAATCTTATTTGATATCAATACTAGGAAATCAAAATTTGACTTACATCCATTCATTTTTCTTTCAGTATGGTTTCGCTTTAACTGGAAACAACTATTGCTTTTTAGTCTTTCATGCCAACGTCCAAAGAGTCTGAGTTCCCAGGACCATGGATTAGTTTTAAAGTTTTCATTACACCCGAGCAATGCCAGGCTATACTGCTAGTATCTACATAAAATGATGTAATAATAAAATTAGCAATGATCACAAATTTCTTTATATAAACTGCTTAAAACATTGTAATTATTTAAATATCAAATTGAAATGTTAACATTGATTTTTTTTGACAAGACAATAAAGTAAATGAAATATTAGTCAGTATTTGTCTGTACTTCTGAGATGAGGTAGTGTTTTCATTATTTATGCTATTTGGACTGTTCTCATCTTTATTGCCATGTTTGCGGCCAAGTACACATAGCCAGTAGATATAGATGTTGTTTAGTTCTATTTACTTGATCCAAAGAGTTGTGAGTTCAATACCTGGTTACAGCAGTGGTGAACAAATAACTTAGAGACTTGAGTTAAAGGGGCATAACTACATGGCACCGGGAAGTAGCATCACACTTGGAATAAGCATTATATACCCCATTGATTAAAATAAATAGTTCGGTTCAAAATTCTTAGCACCTGAAGAAGGCCAGAGTGTACAATGGTTGAAACGTTATAAACATGGCAATAAAGATGAGGATAACAGTCTGAATAGTGTAAATAATGGAACAATTAGTCATAGCCTGTTCTTCCAAGTGTGGTGTTAGTAAACAATATGTGAGTATAATATGGCTTATCTAGAATATGTATATATGTATATAACAGAACAAAGTAGAAGAACAAAATAGAAACGTATCTCAATTTAACATTTTTCACTTCTATTAAAGCTTCTCAGAGATTGAGGTAAAATAATTTTTTTTTTGCAAAGAGACAGTATACTGGAACGTTGTTTGGGGTTGATTCTTATTGATTAGATATGTGTCACGTGTGTAGATGATTATTTTCAAATGTATGCGTGTAAAGATAATTAAATACAAAGATATATTTTGCATGTGCTGATCAAATTTTATCTCTATTAAAATAAAATATGCAAGATTCAAAGAGTTCCTAATATGATATCAGAAAGTTTTCATGTTGAACACCTAAGTCCTTTAGTATATCATGGAGAGAAAAAAAAAAGTCTTTGTAAATGTGTATGTATGTATGTACTCATATGCTTATATACTTTCCATTCCTGTCCACACCGCCTGATGAGACATTGTAGTTTCAATGTCGAAACAAATGTACTATTTGTAGTGGATATATAAAAAAAAACATTCTCTACATGTTCTAAAATATAATTTATAATCTAAACTTATTTATAAATGGAACTTTGTCTGTGTGTGTGTGTGTGTGTGTGTGTGTGTGTGTGTATCCATTAACTGTAGACGCCGAAACGGCTGAACTGATTTTCTTGAAAATTTACACAGTTGTACTATAAGTGTTTGTGAGTGTTCTTAGCTAGGTTTTGTGTCAAGGTACCTCCAATAAATATTGATAATTGACAAAAATTGGGTTATAGAAGGAGTGCTCCGATTTTAATCAAATTTGATACACTCATAGACAAAGACATAAGAAATGATATTCAGAAGTTTCAAGGTTGCAGTTCTTATAATAGTGCAGAAAATCGATTATATATATATATATATATAAACCAATACCAGGAAATCAAAATTTGACTTACATCCATTCATCTTTCTTTCAGTCTACGGTTTCGCTTTAACTGGAAACTTTTTAGTCTTTTGTGCCAACATCCAAAGAGTCTGATCTCCAGGACTATGGATTAGTTTTAAAGCTTTCGTTATAGTGCCGTGCTATACTGCTAGTAAAAATACATACATACATACATATATATATATATATATATATATATATATATATATGTAGGAAAAACTACTAAAAAGTTGTAAGTTTAAAAATGTATTTTTTTGACAGTATAAATTTAGTACACATGCGTTTGGGTTAGGATCAGCTTTGAAATATTCTTAAAAGTAAGTTATAATTTTGTTTTAATTTTATTTTGTTTTATTTTTTGTGGCTAATTTTAAAATAGTTTCATGGTTATTTGAACGAGTGTTCTTTAACTTTTTTCAAAGAAATTCCTTTGCCTGGTGAATAATTTTGTCCTTTTTATTTAAAAAAAAAAAAGGTAACGGTGGTGAGTTAACTTAGTTAACTCACCACCGTTACCTTTTTTTTCTTCTTCTTCTTCAATTGGAGTAGATAGTCTAAACTATCACCCGGTTCACACTCCACCCACATCTGTTGAACAGGTGAAGAGGCTCATCCCTTGTTCCCTGTTTAGGATGTGGTTTCCGGTTTTCTCTTTTCCAATCTTTTCACTTTTCTTTTTTTTTTTTTTTAAATTGGAGTAGATAGACTAAACTATCGCCCGGTTTACACTCCACCCACGTCTATTGAACAGGTGTAGAGGCTCATCCCTTGTTCCCTGTTTAGGATGTGGTTTCCGGCTTTCTCTCTTTAATCTTTTCACTCTTACGTAGCCCCCGGCATATCAGTGGCGTTGCTGCCTTGCTCGGAGTGATATGATTAAAAAAAAATATATATATATATTTGATGTTTCAGACCAGCCTCGGCCTTTCATCAGAAACAAATGATTTTAAAATTTAAACTAGAAGCCTTCGTCGTGAGAAGCATCTGTCGTGAGATGTTTACATCAAGTGATGTAGAAAGTGATAGTTTTTTTTAATATTTTAAAATGTAAACCTAACTGTAATAATACTTTCAAATGTTATTTTAAAGAAAAATTTTTTAAGTGTATCTCAAAAATGTTTAACTATTGAAATATTTATAAAGATTCAAAACACCTAAGTCCCTACTTAACCCTAGCCTATATGTACTTAATTTTAAAATCCAGTATTTTTCTTTCTTTCTGCGTGAGTATGTGGAACTAATATCAGAATCTATCAGTAAACATTTGCAGTTTTCTAATGTGTGTCCTGGTTAATTGAAGTGTTCAGCTACGGGGGAATAAGGGTTGTTTTGGCGTATGCTTAGTTTATGATTATTAAAATGGAATCTAAAACTGTTTCCAGATTCACCAATATATCCACTATTTGGACATATTGAGCAGAAGAGAAAATATATTTTGGCTGTCACAGGTGAGACATGGTGGGTGTAATTTGATGTTGGTGCTGGGTATAGAAAATACTGCATCGTTTACTAAATGTTTGCAAACTAAACATGCATATACACATATATATATATATATATATATATAAACTTATTTATAAATGGAACTTTGTGTGAGTGTGTCTGTGTGAGTGTGTGTATCCATTAACTATAGACTTCTGAAACGGCTGAACTGATTTTCTAGAAAATTTACACAGTTGTACTATAAGGGTCTGCGAGAGTTCTTAACTAGGTTTTGTGTCGAGGTACCCCCGATAAATATTGATAATCGAAAAAATCGGGTTATAGAAGGAGTGGTCTGATTTTAATCAAATTTGATACACTCATAGACAAAGACATAAGAAATGATATTCAGAAATTTCAAGGTTGCAGTTCTTACAATAGTGAAAATCGATTATTTATATATATATATATATATATATATAAAAGGCAAGATATTTGTGTGTGTCTGTTTATCTGCCTGTATGTCTATTTTTTCAGCCCTTTTATTTTAGTTTTTGCTTCAGGTTTGGCTCTAAGTAGGTATAATTGTAGTTCTTAGTCTCAGCCATGATACCATTTACTCAGAGGACATATTTAGCCTTCAAAATTAAGTTTATGACGAAAAAAGCTTATTTGGTATCAATACTAGGAAATCAAAATTTGACTTACCTCCATTTATTTTTCTTTCAGTCTATGGTTTCGCTTTAACTGGAAACAACTATTGCTTTTTAGTCTTTCATGCCAACATCCAAAGAGTCTGAGCTCCCAGGACCATGGATTAGTTTTAAAGCTTTCATTACACCCGAGCAACGCCAAGCTATACTGCTAGTATATATATATATAGGATGAAATATAGTTGCTATTCATTAATACATTGCATCAATTTTTCAATCAATAAAGTTCTTCCGATTCTACATTTTATTTATGCGTAGAAAGTGAAAGATTGGCTACTGTTAAGGTTGAGTTTTGCTGTGACAGTATGGACAGGTAGTTTTCTTTTCACCTCAAGCAAGGCAATAAAGCCACCAAGATGAAATGGGATGACTAAGAGTGAAAGTGTGGGACTTACGTGGGTGTTTACACATGGCTATCTTTGAATCAGTCAGTTAAGTGCCATACGTGACACACGCTTGGGTGATCATGTCTCGAAACAGACATGACTGACTGGGGAGAAGATTATCCTGCAGTAGGTTGCAATTGCTTTCTGCAGTAGACTGGTTGCCAACCAAGGCTATAGAACTCAATCTGTTATTTAACCTATAACTGGAAGGAATAGACGGATTAATACCTTTCCCAAGGGTATTTGCGCGTAAGCGAATGCCAGGAATTCAACTGGAATTCGAACTCGGCTCTCTGATTTCTCCTTCCGAGCTGATATCCACTGCCCCACAATGCCACAACACACATCTTTGAATAACATTCTTAATCCCAATACACATCAATTTTTGGCTTTTGAAAATTCCGTGCAAAGATAATTAGTACAAAGATATATTTTGCATGTACTGATGAAATTTTATAAAAATTCAAATAAAATATACAATATTTAAAGGGTTCATATCAGAAAGTTCTTGCATTGAGCATCTAAATCCTTCAGCATAAGACAAAGAGGAGAGAGTCCTTGTAAATGTGTATGTATATATCTCATTGATTTTTGACTCTGTGGAATTTTTAGGTGTTGAAAAATGTAGGGCCTTATTTCATTGATTCTCTGGTTCCTTTGTTTTGTTGTTTGTATATTTTCTTTTCTCTTTTAAATTTCCCCAAGACAACAGAATTAATTCCAGAACTATTTCTTGCTTCCTGATTAGTTCACAGATGTGACTCATTTGACCTTTTTTTTTTCTTTGCCTAGATTTAGGCTCAGAGCAAGAAATCGGGGAGCCAAATTTGAATTCCAGTTGAATTTCTTGCATTCACTTATGCACAAATACCCTTGGGAAAGGTATTAATTCATCTCTTCCCTCCAGTTATGGGTTAAATAACAGGACAGATTGGGTTTCTATAACCTTGGCTGGTGACCAGTCTATCGCAGAAAGTAATGATAACCTACTGTGGGATAACCTTCTGCCCAGTCAGTCATGTCAAGCATGTATCACGTATGGCACTTAACTGACTGATATATAGGAGTGCTGACTATTTGATCTCATTTTTTTTTGTTCTTTTTGTTTTTATTTCTTTATGCCAACCTAAAATAGTTCGCCAACTTTTTGCCATTGTTTTTTTTTTTTTTAAGTAGTGAACATTTTATTTTCCTGTCAATACATGGTTATCGAAATACTTAATTTGGGAGAAGTGGATTATGCTAAGAACTTTTGAACATCCTCATTATAAATGTTACAGTTTATATAGAAAAATATATTTCACAGATGGTAGCACCTTATACTTAATTTACTTATGTTGTAGTGTATATATATATATATATATATATATATATATATATATATGCAAACAGTAACAAATGATCATGTATAGTTTCATGATTTAACGCTGTTATTTAAATCTACAGCAAGTGAACACCAACATTTTTTTTTCTGAGGGTTAGTATCTGTCATGTGGATGGAAGGCAAAATGATTCTTTCAGATGATTAAAAGAGCACAGGTTCCTTTTGGAGACGTTAAGCCATTCTTTGCACCAGTTAAGAAATTGAAAGTTAATTTTAAGATCAGCTGCCAACTTGATTTTCTCAAACTGATGAATCTGACAATTAAGACAGGAATAAATAGTTGTCATCAACATAGGTATTGATTTGAGAAATAATGACATCAGTAAAGTCACTTATGAAAATTAGGGACAATGTAGGTCCAAGGATAGAGCCCTGGGGACAGCTGTATTATTGCAAACAGATCTAGAAGAGTGACCATTCAAGGTAAATTTCATTTCTTGATTTCATAGGATTGATTCAGATAAAAAATTCAGCCAGAAATACCATAACCTTTCAGATTGTGAAGACGACCAGTATTCCAAGACTGTCAATTACCTTAGAGATCTGAAGCAGCAGCTTGAGTTTCACTATTCTTATCTAAAACTTAATAGATTCTGTCTACAATAAATTATTAATATATTAGCATTTGACCTAGAGAAGTGAAAGCCATATTTCTTGTCTAAAAGAAGACACTATGAAGTGAGATGCTTAACAATTTCAAAGTTGATTAGTCTCTTTTACTGAATGTTAGATGGATCAGACAATTTACCAGAGTTCTTAAAGAACTACAGATGAGGATTTCCAACAAGTAGAAAAGCAAGAAGCAGCAAGGCATTTGTTGTAGAGTTTAGAGAGAACAGGAGACAGTTCAGGAGCATATTTCTTAAGGATAATTGTAGGGAGACCACCAAGCTCACATGAATCTTTTCCGAGTTATGTGCAAAATCACAAAACCTACCCAAGAATTAAAATCTAACACATCAAAAATTCAAATTTGACATTGGATTCCAATAAAGCTATTGACAATCTTTAGTTCAAATACAATCACAGGTTTAATGAATATATCTATCTTTTTCTTCATGTGCCCTGTCCCTTCAGGACATAGGCAATCATGGACTTTCATTTGCCTCTGTCCCTTTCTTGCTCATAATATTTTTCCTCTTGGTATCTATCTCAAACTCTGCTGCATCATCCATTTGCTTAAGCACATTAAATATGTCTTGCACTACTTATCCATGTCTTTTTTTCCCTCTATCCACCCTATGAGTATCAGATTCTCCAAACCCTCCTTCCTCATTGTGTGCCCCAGGAACCTCATCTGCCTTTTCCTGATGTTAAGTATAAGTTTTCTTCTGGTTTGCATCCTCTCCAACACCTTGTCATTGCTCACATGCTTGGTCCATGGTATCCTTAACATCCTTCTGTTGAACCAGATTTATACTGCCTTGAGCCTCTCTTTCATCCTTAAAGAGATCATTCAGCATTTACTGTCATACAGCAGGACAAATATCACATAGCAGTCCACTTTTTTCTTTGTTTCCAATGTCTCTCTTTGTTTGAATAGAATGTTTACAAATTGCTTAATAGATTTCTGTACTAATGAAGTGTTTTTGTTCAATTGTTGAGCTGTTTTTTTCTGTTTCTTTCTAATGTATAGGAGTGTTTGCAAAAGCTAAAACTATTTATTTATTTATTTGCCATATATAGTTGCACAATCGAATAAATCAGAATTCAACATAATTTTCAATAATAAAGCATTTAATCATTGTTGTCACTACTAAAACTATGTACTCAGCCTTATATATTACTAGCAGTATATCTCTGGCGTTGCTCGGGTGTAATGAAAGCTTTAAAACTAATCCTTGGTCTTGGAGCTCAGACACTTTGGAAGTTGTCACGAAAGACTAAAAAGCAATAGTTGTTTCTAGTTAAAGCGAAACCATAGACTGAAAGAAAAATGAATGGATGTAAGCAAAATTTTGATTTCCTGGTATCGATATCAAATAAGTTTTTTTCATTGTAAACCGAATTTTGAAGGCTAAATAAGTCCTCTGAGTAAATGGTATCATGGCTGAGACTAAGAACTACAATTATATCTACTTAGAGCCAAACCTGAAGCAAAAACTAAAATAAAAGGGCTGAAAAAAATACAGACATACAAGCAGATAAACACAGACACACACACACACACACACACACACACACACACACACACACACACAAACAAACATCTTGCCTTTTATATATATGTATATATTATTGATTTTCTGCACTATTGTAAGAACTGCAACCTTGAAACTTTTGAATATCGTTTCTTATGTCTTTGTCTATGAGTGTATCAAATTTGATTAAAAGCGGACTACTCCTTCTGTAACCCGATTTTTTCGATTATCAATTTTTTTTATTATTGATTTTCAATATTTATCAGGGTTACCTCGACACAAAACCTAGCTAAGAACACTCACAGACGCTTATAAATTTTCAAGAAAATCGGTTCTGTCATTTTGGAGTCTATAGATAACGGACACACACATATACAGACACACACACACACACACACACAGACAAAGTTCCAGAAATGTTTAGATTACCTGTGGTTAGTTCTAAACATTATACAGTTTCTTAGAATTCATGCACATAATAAATGATTGAGAAAATATTTGATGAGTTGTGTCAACTTTGAAATGGTAACACCCAATGAAATTCTTAAGTATTCTTTGTTCTATTCACAAAACAGAAAGTACAATGAAATCATCAATCAATATGGCAGTCTTTGAAAAATTGCTTAGAAATGCAGTTTTAAATACCAACATAACCATTTATTTGTTTATACTTCTGAGATGAGGTAGTATTTACACTATTTATATTATTCGGACTATTATCCTCATCTTTGCTGCCATGGAAGTGAGATAGACATTGGAGAAAGCCAAACCAAACGTCACAAAAGAAGAGGGCTTGACAATCAAGACCCTACAGAAGAATAAGAACATCATCATACTACCAGCTGACAAAGGCAATGCAACTGTAGTAATGAACAAAACAGAATACACTAAGAAACTGGAAGACCTCATTAGTAATGGTAGCAATAGCAAAGTAAAGAAAGATCTCACATTGAAAACTGAACGACAGCTGTCACAGATCCTAATCAAAAACAAGGATCACTTTCAGCCTATGACATGCAAGCTACCTCACATGTATGGTCTACTTAAGAATCACAAAGACAGTATTCCACTCGATTCCAGGCCGATTGTTAGTAGTCAAGGCTTGGTGTGTTGTTTTCTTGTAGATATAATTTGACCCACTGATAGGAAAGTCACCATAATATGTTCAAAATTCTGACCACTTTGTAGAACTTATCAAAGATGCTCCCATTCAATGCAACCAGACGGTGAGCTATACTACATCTGGTATGCTGGTAAAATTCAAATTACTGAGCTTGGTTTTTTACATCAACTTTTCAAGTTAATCTCCATTCCAACTTGTAGTGTGTATAAATCTGCTTACCATTAAAATCCTGTTTTCTTAAAAATGTGTCTTAAGAGAAAGGTTTTATAAATTTCAAATGAAAACAGTATCAGCTTCTCGATCAATGAATATCAAATGTTTCCTTGTAGGGAATCAGCTAATATTATCATTACTATTCTCGTAACTCTGTTACATTTCTCCCTTGACTAATTACACTTTATTCTTCTTGATTACAATCTCAGTAAATTTAATTCCAACTAACTAACCTTCAGTTATATATGTGACATAACTACACGTATATTAAGGTGAATTTGTAAAATATGTATTTTATTATAATAGATTAAGAATAGAAAAATAGTTTAAAAACATGTGTTTTGTTTAACAAAAGTACTAAGTGAAAAAGAAAAGGAAAAAATAAATAAATAAACGCTTTTTTCTTTTATAAGTAAATTTGTGGAAGAGAAAAGGCTATCGGATTACTGTTAAATCCTACCAGTCTTCCAATAAAATATTTGACTAAGTGATTTGATGTGATAAAAGATAAATGTTCAGGAAATAGATTTTAGGTGACCAGGTCAAAAACTGTCTTTACTGTATCTTGACTACACATTAAGAAAATAAAGAAAAGATAATAGAATTTTCCCTTTCTCCAGGCAATAAAAAAATGCCTGGTTGCAGGTAAAGTGTCAGGGCTATAAAAGCATCTGACGACCTTCACACAAAGCTTTATTAAGATAAAAAAATCAAAAAAATCTTGGAAAATATGTTGTTGGAGGCTGAATGCAGATGGGATGTCTGCGGGATGTTTACACATCAAAGGAAGCAAAATTTAAGTACCTTGAAATTTTGGACTTACAGTCACCAATGCTTGTCTTTTGTTTTAAGCCGGTAGTCTCTACTGGACTTCCGATTATTTCATTATAAATACAAGTGATTTTTCCGAGCCGATCAGTAGCTATGTGTGTCAGGCACACTGAAGAAGGGAAACTCCATTCGTCTGAGTTGGTCGGTTCAGCATTTGATCTCCATTAATTAGTTAGAGCTGAGTGTCATATCGCTTGCTCCAACTACAGGACTAACTCTGAACGAAATAAAGCATCGATTTAACTCATCCAAGTTGTGGAGTTCGTTCCTTTAATAGTTTATCTTGTGCCCCCAGCTTGAGACTGACTTTTTCAACCAACCTTGGCAACGTCACAGTGTGGAGAACGGCCACCAGAGAAATTGCTCAGACCTTCAACTGGGGTGTTACATATATTTACTTACTGTTAAAATCCACACCAGTATTTCTGTTTCAATGTTATCACTGTTTACTTGGTTTAGTCCATCACAAGGTCACAAGATTCAAGATTGAACTCAGCTTTAGTCTATTCCTGGTATATCATGGTGTATTCCTGCAATTGGCTTATGGAATGTGATCCTGCTCTCTCCAACTTCTACAATAAATGCCTTTTAGCTTCTTATTTTCCAGCTTTTTAGAAATACTGTTTTGTCATCCCTATCCTTTAAGAAATCTGGTGAACCTTCTGATCCCTCAAATTATTGTCTTTACCTGATGTGTGTGTGGTGCAGTGGAAATCAGCTTGGAATGAGAAATCAGAGAGCTGAGTTCAAATTCCAGTTAAATTCATTATATTCTCTTACACACAAATACCCTTGGGAAAGGTACAAATCTATCTCTTCTCCCTCGAGCTATGAGTTAAAAAGCAGAACAGATTGGGTACTATAACCTTGGTTGGCAAACAGTCTACCACAGAAATAAATGGCAACCTTGTGCAGGATAATCTTCTGCCTCATCAGTCATGAATCGAAAAAGACATAGTCGCCCTAGTATGTATCACGTTTAGCAATTAACTGATGGACTAAAGTTACTAATCAACTCTGAGTTGGTTAATCATCTTTCTTCATATGGTCTTATTTCAGGTCAACAAGTGCCTTTTGTTTGTTTATGGCAACCATCAATGTGTTGACTTTTAATTGAATTTGTCTATGAGGCATATCAAGATAAGAATGGCAAGTATTGGGCTGTGATATCTTAAAGGCTATGGTGTCTATGGCTGGATATTTGTATTAATTTAATTGTTCTTAAATTGGGTAATGAAGGTTGTGTTAAACAGCCATTCTTCTAGATCATTTCACATTAATTGTGAGGGTCTACCAGGTTTCTGTATTTGGACATTCATTGTTTCTTATCAACAAACTTCCCGATGTCATAAGTTCTCAATTGGGTATTTTTGTTGATGACACACTCATTTACTCCTATCTTTAACAAAGTAAAACTGGCAGCTACTCTTGAAAATGACGCCCATTCAGTTGTTAAATGGGGCAAGAAATGGCTGGCAAATTTTAATATCTCCAAAATGAAACTGCTCTCCTTTTAATCATCATAGAGAAACATTTTTGCTCCATATAAGCATGGCTGATGTTAACCTCCAGGAGAGCAACTCCTTACACATTCTTGGTCTGATGTTTTCTGCTGACATGAAGTGGAGCGATTATATTGAATCAGCCTTGCTGGGAAGTTTGGTTCACTGTGTCATGCCAGACAATTCAGAATCCATCTTGCACATTTATAAATGTACCATTTGACCATAAATTCAATATTTTTACCATGTCTGGTTTGGTACTCTAGCTATGTATTGTTTAAACGCAATTGAAACAGGGATCTGTAGTGCTATTGGTCATGACCTAACATCTCAACTTCAGTCACTTTCCTGCTGTTGTGAAGTGGGTTCCCTCTGTCCTTATTATGGATTTTTTTCAGGCCAGTTTTAATGCGCTCTCTTCTTTGGTACCTCAACAATATGAATTTAAGAACAACTGTCTTTTCCTGATGTTAAGTATCATTTTCCTTCCCGTGTCCATCAGTCAGTTAAGTGCCATACGTGATACATGCTTGGCCAATCATGTCTCAAAAGAAATATGACTGACTGGGCAGAAGATTATCCCGCAGTAGGTTGCCATTGCTTTCTGCAGTAGACTAGTTGCCGAACAAGGCTATAGAACCCAATCTGTTTTATTATTTAACCCATAACTGAAGGGAAGAGATGGATTAATACCTTTCCCAAGGGTATTTATGTGTAAGTGAATGCAATGAATTCAGCTGGAAGTCGAACTCTGCTCCCCGATTTCTCATTCCGAGCCGATATCCAATGCACCACAATGCACATACCGTGTCCATACTGTGCTTAAATTCATAAAGTTTAGGTACAATAGAGGAAAGTTCATCAGAACAATTATCATGAAAATATTTACAGAAAAGGCCCAGGGAAGCTGTTATTGGGGTTGGAAAGATGAGTATGAGATAGATTAGGTTGCAATCTTTGATTTGATTGCATTTTTCTGTATCAACTATTATGATCTGCCGGAAACAAGATCATCATCATCAAGGCATCTTGTGGTGCAAATTGTGCGGTAAGAGAGATAAGATTTGTGTTGTTCACAAGAAAATTCATATGAAGTAAATATGTCAGCTAGAATGTAAATCAAATTTTGCAGTTCCAACCTAGTTCACTTTCTAGCCAAGGATGTGCATTTATTTCATATGAATTCTCTTATGAACAACCTGAATGCATCTTTCTTTCTGCACTGTTTGCACCGCAAGATGCCTTGAGGAAACTTTACGATGCCTTTCATCAAACAATTACTTCATTCAAATCATTCATTGAATTGATGCTTCTACTTTTATTAGTTTAGTTATGCTTTCATGGCTTCTTAAAGAACACATATTTCTTACTTTATTACTGAATGACTGGAAATTGTAGGAATGTCAGAAATTTGTATATTAACATTTCTTTTCATTGCTTATTTTTATTTTCTTCTCTCTCTTGTTGCCAGGGACAACCAAAGTAACAGTTTGTATCTTAACCCAATTCTCTCTCTCTCTCTCTCTCTCTCTCTCTCTCTCTCAACTAACAGCTTAACTAAGATTTATGGCTTTTTCTTGTAGCTAGATTATTTTGCCCAACCTTTTGCATGTATACCTCTTGATTTACAGTCAAATGACTTTCAGTTATTTTGTGTAGAGTTAGGACTTGCTGACAAGAAACATTTTGTTTTTGAACAATATGGAGAAGTCAAAAAAACATTTTTTGGGAATCTCTGACTTGCTCTAACCTGCAGTAATTTTAACGCAGCTTATTAAAGTACATAAATTTGTAAATGTTTCTTAACTGTGAAAGTATTTAGAGATATTTAATAAAAATTTTTTTAGCATTATTTGGAAAATCCTAATTTAAATAATATTAATTTTAAATCCCTCCTACAAAGAATGAATACAATAAATACTTTGACTTTTATAAATAAGTTTTTAAGTCACTTCATGAAAAGGTTAGCTTCTCTAAGGTAAAAATAAATCTTATGGTAATTTTTTTCTTTTATAAGTGGCTTGTTGAAAAGTTTTGTTAGTTCACGTTTCATGTGAACAAAAAATATATGGTTATAAAATAATTTTAATTTTATTTTCATGATTTAAACTTGTTTTATTTTTGCTTCTTTCCATTGAATCAGAACAAAAAGTTCATTGTGTTTTCTGAGTGAATTTCAAAGACAATATTCAGATATTTGTATGTTAATTTATTCAACAACATGTGTGCCTTTTTATTCCTAACTTTTGCCATCATTGAAGCAGCTTTATGGTTCCATCTTCCTAGAACTTGACATCTTTCTTGATGATGAGCTGATCTAAAAGGTTTTTAAAATCTTCTAGAGAACTGAAGTGCTATTTATTAAGAGAAACCTGTAGTGATTGAAATAAATGGTAATTCAAAGGTGCATGGTGCAAGTGTAATAGGATATCCTAGCCTATCTTTACCAATTTCTGCTGGGTCTACGAAAAGTTTCAAGGTTTGACCTTGTCATGATGGAAGATGACACCCTTCTGATTGGCCACTCTTGGATACTTTTCATCAATTGCTGCCTTTTAATTAGTCCAATTGTGATGTGAAGTTGAATTCATCATCTGATTTTGCAGAAGGGGCTTGTAATTTGCAGTACCCTTCCAATATCACCAGCTATAAAAGACCACTATCTTCAGATATAGCCCACCTCAAGAAATGATGGCTTATTTTGTTTTCCACAACATCTTTTTGCTCTACATTGTTGTAAATAATTCATTTTTCATTGCCTGTTTATTGTTCTTTTCAAAAATAGTTTGCTTTTGTTGCATTTGAGCAGAAAATTGCAGATGGAAATGCAATCCATTAAATTTTTTTCTGTTAAATTATGCAATGCTTATATGAAATATGTGGAATATTCCCATTATGTTCTTTGTCATGTTTGTTGTATCAAGAATTTAACCAGCATTTCAGTTTAGTCTTCACCAATGAATGCAGGGCTGCCAGAATATTCCCAGTCTTTCAGATCAAAGTTCCCATATCTGAACCGTATGCTCAGCTATGGCACCATCTCCAATAAATGGTAGAGATATTTTTATTGCCTATCCTGATCTGGCTCTTGTAAATGTAAAGCATAGGAGGAGGAGTCGGGTACTTACTGGAGCAATTCAGGGAACCGGCCATTTTTCTAGCATCTTTAGTAATAGACTGTATATGAGAGTTACACTTTAGATCTGAGTTGAGCTTAAGTCCAAATAGGAACTAATGAGGTCTCGCTGTGAGAAAGCCCATTCATCATGATAGGTGAATAATCAGGGTCCGCTTGTTGATGACAGGAAATGCTGAAAATGTTTGAATGCTGAAATTTAAAAGTTTTAAGTTCAATTTTTTTTCTCTTCTCATATGTGCCGGGACATCTTTAATTTAGTTTACTTGTGCTTTGTTTTTTTTTTTCTCCTATTATTAAATATCCCATATTGTGATAATAGAAAATCTACCAAGAGAATCTGGACAAAAATTTACCATGAATGCTCGAGCTAACAAAGCACTTTCTATATACTTTCATCTTAGTAAATTACTATCTTTTTTAATGCAGCATTTTTTTTTTTTTTTATAAAAATTATGGTCACTCTTTTTTTCTTTTTCCATTTTATCATTAATTTGCATGACGTTCTTCTAATATATTGAAATTTAGACATTGTATTCTCCCATGAGATTTGATGCAAAATATTGAGTTGTCCATAAAGTTTATGGCGACACATTAGAATGTCAAATTTATCAGCAGATATAATATGCTTACATTTGTGATTTGAGCACACTTCAAACTATCTCTTGAGAAAGAAAGTTTAAAATTTGTGACAAGTTTGCATCCCTATGAAAATAGAAGATTATAAGGTGCATTTTAGACACTTGATGCTTTTTTATTACCATAAAGGCTAAAATGCATCGCAAGCAACAAAAAAGATATGTGCTGTGTACAGTGAAGGTGCTTTAGCTGACAGAACTGAACGGAAGTGGTTTGCTAAGTTTAGAGTTGGTGATTGTAGCTTTACGCAGACCCCCACTACAGATGACAACCAAATCAAAACATTAATTGAGAATAACCCGTATTACACAACGAGGGAATTGGCAGAAACACTAAATGTATCAAAATCCACCATCCATGAGCACTTAGTAAAGCTTGGTTACTCAAATCGTTACGATGTTTGGGTACCACATAATCTGAGTGAAAAGAATCTTTTGGATCGCATTTCTATCTGTGATTTGCTGTATAAACGCAATGAAAATGCACCCTTTTTGAAGCAAATTGTAACAGGTGATGAGAAATGGCTTGATTACAACAATGTTCAGCGAAAAAGAGCCTGGAGTAAGCGACATGAGCCAACTTTAGCCTCCCTCAAAACAGGCCTCCATTCTAAGAAAGTCATGCTGTGCATCTGGTGGGACTGGAAAGGAATCCTGTACTATGAGCTTCTGCCAAGTAACCAGTCAATTGATTCTGAAAAGTACTGCTCGCAACTGGATGAATTAAAGGCTGCAATTCAAGAAAAACGCCCAGAATTGGCAAATAGGAAAAGTGTTGTTTTCCATCATGATAATACCAGACCTCACGTTTCTTTGGTGACCCGACAAAAATTGTTGCAGCTTGGTTGGGATGTGTTACCCCACCCGCCATATTCACCAGACATTGCTCCTTCGGATTTTCATTTATTCAGGTCCTTGCAAAATAATCTCAATAATAAACATTTTAATTCTTTGGAATTTTTATCCCGCCTGTCATATTTTCCAGACATTGCTCCTTCAGATTTTCATTCATACAGGTCTTTGCAAAATAATCTCAATGGTAAAAATTTTATTGTTTTGAATGACATGAAAAAAAAACATCTCAATGAATTCTTTGCTGAGAAATCACCAAAATTCTGGGAGGATGGAAACGTTACGTTGAAGAGAAAATGGAGAAAGTTTGTGCCACGAAAAGGTTCATATTTAGTTGAATAAATATTTAATGGCATAACTTTGTTTTCCGTTTTAATTTTGCTTAAAAATCTGCAAGAAGTTTCTGGACAACTCAATAAATCATGTTTGTTCTCCAAGTATCTCAGAAAAAAAATACATCTGGATAAATACTTTATTCTAATATAATAGACTTCAAGTATTACTAAGAGAAATCCTATATTGCTTTCTATTGTCTGGTTCACACACCTTTCCAGACTTTTGAACAGGAGTAAAGGTTTATCCCTTGTTTCATGTTTAGGATTGGGTTTCACATTCCTTCTAATACATCACTGAATAAATCCTGCGCCTAACTAATAAAACAACAACTTATACTTTTTTTGTAGAATGATTTGTCTTTGGCCTCAAAATACCCCCCAGTTTCCGATATCTCTTTCCCTAGAGTGTTCTTTTGAGGTCTGCAAACAGCCAGTAGTCGCTGGGGGCCAGATCTGAAGAATAGAGTGGATGTGGAAGCAATTCATGTAGTTTTGTCATCATTGCAATTGTCTTAATGAGGAACCACTTTTTCTTCATTTGTGGCTGTTTTCTGATGATTTCTTCTGTCAAACACACTAATAATGCTATATAATATTTGCTATTGATGGTTCTTCCTTTCTCAAAGTAATCGATGAACAAAATACTTTGCGGATGCCAAAATACAGAGGCCAAAACCTTGCTTGCTGATGATTGCACCTTCAGTTGCTTTAGACAGCTTTCACCTGCTGCTGTCCACACTCAGCTGACTCCGGAGTGAAGTGATGGATCCATGTTTCATCCGTTGTAACATATTTATGCACAAACTTCTTGTTGCACTGAAACAGTTGCAAACAACGCTCTGAATTGTTGACATATTGGTTTTGATCGACTGTGAGCAAATGCGGCACACACTTTGAACACAGTTTTCTCACTGACAAACGTTCATACAAAATTGTAAATACACTGCCTTCTGATAATTTCAACTCCTTTGCTATATCATGCAACTTTAATTTATGATCGGCCAAAATGAGTTGGTGGATCTTTTTAGTATTTTCCGGGACAACTGCTGATTTTGGGTGACCTGAGCATTCAGCATCATTTGTGTCTGTATGACTGTGTTTAAAGTCAGCATACCACCTTTTAACTATTGTTTCTGATGGAGCAGAGCCAGGATAACACTTATCAAGCCATTGCTGTGCTTGAACAGTATTTTTTCCCATCAGAAAGCAATACTTTATCAACACACAAAATTCAGCTTTTTCCATTGTTTTGAAAATTTGCAACAATAGCTTAACTTAAATAATTGTAATTTGTAAACTAATAATCCGATTGGGCTTAAATTTTGTCAGATGCCATTTGAAGGTTAGTACTTCATAAAAATAATATGGATTTTTTATTAGTGTTGCCATCTATATATCAGGCCCAGGACTTACTGAATGATGTGTTAAAGTCTACTTCAACAGTATACTTCTTTCACTTAAAATTCAGAACTTTTATTTATATTTTTTTTCCTCAATATGAGAAGATAGGTTTGCCTATCACTCAGTTCATACTTCTCACAGGTCTTTTGAACAGGAGTAGAGGTTTAGCCATTGTTTTCTGTTTAGGATTGGGTTTCCCAGTTCCTTCTGAAGTTTTTAATTCTTTCACTTCTACTAGCTTCTTGTCTTGGTGGTATTATTGCCTTGCTTGGGGTGAATTGATTAAAGAAAAATGAAGTAAACATTGTTTTTAGCTAAATGTAAAATTTTCTTTCGTATACCTTCTCTCTGAATTTACTTTTTCCTGTTTGTATTTTGTCAAAATAGAATGTATTTCAAAGTAGAAAGAATTGTTTATTGATAATTTAACCTTCACATGCTGTAAGTCGTCATGCGTGAAGGTTTATGTAATCTTTCCAGTAAAGATGACAGATTTAATTAGTTTTTGCATTATAGATAATATTTTTGTTACACAGAATGTTGTATTTAATAATTACACTCCCTTGAACTCCCTTGAACAGACATGATAAATATTTCAAATTGAGACATAATGGATTTTGATATTGAGTTCTCGTGAATTAATCATGTTGACATGTGTTTAATACTTGAATTCATCTAGCATTGACAATTTCTTTTCACTATACACTCTAGTACAATATTTCTATTTCTGTTTATCCAAATAACCATCCCACTGACAGAAGTTGTTACAGAAATTCTTCAAATGTTTTTTTATTAATAATAGAAGTTAAATCAACAGCAGATTAGTTTTTCTTATTAAAATAATTTTTCTTTTCAATTAAATAAGGGAAGGTTTTTTTTATTCTATTTATATCTTTTTCAATTAGATCCAATTAAAATGAAATGTATTTTTGGTTTATTTAAATAATATGTAATGTTTTATAAATAATTAAAAATAATGTATATTTGTGTTATTTATAATAATAATAATTTAGCCAACTTACTATTTTTTCACTTGTTAAAATAATTATGCGCAGTTTTAAGAAAATCTAATTAAGCAGATTAGTTTTACTTATTGAGATAATCCCATAGAATATTTTTCAGCTTTATTCAGTTTGTAATAATGTGAAATATCAGACAACAATACTTATGAACACTGCAAAAAAAAAATTAGAGCATTTTTTAAAAAAATGCTAATATATTTGAAATTATTTACTTTGTTAGTTTTCAAAAAAGTTGAAATATTAAATTTTTAGAAGCTAAGATTACATTTATTTTACATTTAGTAATGATATTTTTCTGTTATGACTTAGTTTTGTAAAGGCATTTATAAATACTTTCTATACAAACATGAATAAATAAAATAAGTTTTATCAATTAAGACATTGCTTATATATGGAAAGTTTAAAAATTGACATGAAATGATACAGATGAAAGATTTAAGATATACCTTTAAAATTGTCATGCAAATTAAATGTTACTGTGTATGTTTGAAATGCCCATATATATATATATATATATATATATATATATATATATATATAATCTAAACTTATTTATAAATGGAACTTTGTGTGTGTCTGTCCGTTACCTATAGACTCCAAAACGGTTGAACCAATTTTCTTGAAAATTTACACAGTTGTACTATAAACGTCTGTGAGTGTTCTTAGCTAGATTTTGTGTCGAGGTACCCCCAATAGATATCGAAATTTGATACTCATAGACAAAGACATAAGAAACAATATTCAGAAGTTTCAAGGTTGCAGTTCTTACAATAGTGCAGAAAATCGATTTTATATATATATATATATATATATATATATATATATATATATATGCTGTTAAATATAAGAGACAATGAATGTTTATTATGTTTAATCATGAGCCGTTCTAAACGTCATATTTTGGCTTTAATTTCAGTTGAAAATAAAGACAAAAATTCTCCATCATTTGGATAATTTTTTATTAATTTGCTTCTAAGCTTTCGGCTCACATGAACCATCTTCAGATAGGTTATTAAGATGGTTATACAATAACATCCACCATCACCGACGATTTTATTTTGTGTTGACATAAAATTCCGCTTGGCAACGGCAATATTTACCAAAAATAATAAACACAGTTTTGCGTTTATTTCCAACTGAAATTAAAGCCAAAATACAACGTTTAGAATGGCTCAGGATTAAACATAATAGACATTCATTGTCTCTTATATTTAACAGCATATGTTTAGAAAATTATTTGCTGCCTCGA
The DNA here is from genome assembly GCA_037127315.1 of Ascarosepion bandense. NCBI lineage: Eukaryota > Metazoa > Mollusca > Cephalopoda > Sepiida > Sepiidae > Ascarosepion > Ascarosepion bandense. The sequence goes on along the minus strand of JBBBDQ010000436.1, from coordinate 6,041,843 downwards.
GACACTATACATATATATATATATATATATATATATATATATATAAGGCAAGATGTTTGTGTGTGTGTCCGTTTATCTGTCTGTATGTCCTTTATACAAATCCACAATTTTTATCTGATTTTCACCAAACTTCACACAAATATTCTTTTGGCTGAGTCTGAGCGCCAGGACCATGGATTAGTTTAAAAGCTTTCATTACACCCGAGAAACGCCGGGCTATCCTGCTAGTATATATATATATATATATATATATATATATATATATATATATAGATATATATATATTTATAAACTGAAAGAATGTGTAATGGTTAGCAAGCTTGTCTCACTAGATCAATTACAACTCTAGCAGTGAGTGCAATCCCCATTAGGTGCTCTTTACTTTTGGCCTTATGCCACATCTATGCTACGCTTAGTAAATCACTACATAAAACTGAAGGGTACTTTGACATGGCATCATGGTTAGTAACCTAGATCAATTATAACTGAATAGTGAGTTCAATTTTTAATAGGTGCTCCGTACTTGTGGTTTGTGATGCATCTAAGCTGCTTAGTAAATCACTATAAAAAGGTTAAATAGATGATTGTAAAATGATGTGGGCTGTTCTGTTTGACTCATGTGAAGTCAGGGAAAACACAAAATTTAGCCCCACACAAATTCATAAATGATTAAAAATGCATATGTCAGGTGTGTGTGTGTGTGTGTGTGTGTGTGTGTATATATATATATATATATATATATATAAAGCACAAAGAATTTCACTTTAACTGAGCAGGTTCATGATGACTTTAAAGTTTTATAAGGACATTACTATGATGCTCTCACTTATCAGGGCTGGTTTGCAGTTAGGTCCTGGTTGTTTCCTGTTTATATAGAGTATGGTGTAATTTTTGTGGGAGTGGTCTTGTTTGTGATTGGTTGTTTTTTTGTTTTTTTTTAAGTCAGCATGAAGCTGCTCAGTTAAAGTGACAAACTCTGTGCTTATCAACACTCTATCTCGACCCTGATGTCGAGCACTTCAAGATAAAAAAAACCTGCTTACCAAAACATTCGGATGGAAAAGGAGGGAAAGTAAAAAAAGAAATAAACGAAGTACATGAACAAAAGTCAAATACTTGTAAGAAAGAAAAAATCCCAAGACGAAAACCCTAACACTAAAGTGCTCAATACAAAAGTAGAGCAACAAAGACAGAAAATCTAAGCAAAAGCCAACAAACCTACCTAGGTTTCACCTTTCGGCTCGTCAGAGTAAATTGGTACGATTTACCCTGACGAGCCGAAGGGTGAAACTGAGGTAGGTTTGTTGGCTCTTGCTGAGATATATATATATATATATATATATATATATATATATATATATATATATGCCTGCTTGTTTTGCTGTATCACAGCTTATCAGTGTGGCTAGACATCCACTTGCTTTTTTGTTTTTTTATCGTATCACCCCAAGCAAGGCGGTAACGCCACTTATGTGCAGGGGGCTATGTAATAGTGAAAAAATTAGAAAAGATAAAGTCGGAAACCACGTCCTAAACAGGGAACAAGGGATGAGCCTCTTCACCTGTTCAATAGACGTGGGTGGAGTGTGAACCGGGCGATAGATCTATCTACTCCAATACTAGCCAGGATCAAAAATCAACTGATTTGATGTCAGTTGGAGTTGCTAACCACTAAGCCATAGGCTCAAGAGTTTATTTGTAACTAGTGATACATACTTGTTAGTAGATATGAGGACTGTTACAGTATTTTTCTCTTAGCTTACTTAACACCAATTTTTTTTAACTTCTAATTAGATGTGATTTTGGTTTAGTAACTATTTTACCAGCTTTTAAGTTAATTCTTTAAACAATTATAGTAAAAGCTGTTACTCAATTTCAAAACTGGGAAACATCAAGAATAAATGCAGATGCAATATTCTCAAAGCCATAATCATCTGAGATGAACTTAAATTTTATTTCTCTTATAATGAATTTCAATCTATGTTCTGCCACTACTCCAATAGCAAATGCATCCGTTTCATGTGCTTTGTGCCACTAATGTACCAAATTAATTGCATTGAAAATCCAATGAAAAAAACAAAAACAAACAAAATGCAAAAGAAAAAACACTTTAAAGTATATCTGTTAATTGAAAGTCGTTTTGAAGTTCTTGCTGTTTCTTTCTGCTGAATCTTTCTATTTTCTATCACTCTTGCCTTCTCGTTTAAATGCTAGAATCGACAAAAGTACAGCAGAAATAAATGGGGGCAGCTGATTGTCCTCCACACGTACCATTTGGCAACAAATCAGTTATCAGTGTGGTTGTGCACATGCGCATGTACTGCAACGAGTTCATTTCTCAAATTTCAGTTAATCAATTTTTGTCTTTCAAGGAATGTAGAATAAATTCCTCAGGTTGTTAAATGTAATTGCAATCTTTTATTTAATTAAAATCTGTTTTGTTTTTCATACCTGCAAGTACACCTTTAATTCCAGTTTCGATTTTAGCATGATACATTGCTGGTTTGTGTCATGTACAAGCCTAAAATTACAATACAAAAATATTGTAGCAAAAATTATAATCTATCCTCATTGTTTTTTAAGAATGATATCACGGTGTATGAGCCAGGTTTAATCCAGGTGATTTTCATTTGTAGGAATTTAATATTTAAAAAAAAATATTTAACAGAAATCGATAGAATTTTTTTATAATTGTAATTTGTTATAAACAGAGACAAAATGGAAATGTATCTATTTCATATATATATATATATATATATATAGCGCCATTATAAAGCAAATACCAAAGACCATGAATATTAGAATTAGCTGATTATCCTCTAGCCAAGAAATCTTTAGGAATAATAAAAAAGCTATACGATAAGGCCCTCCAGGATAGCGGATATAAAGAGAAATTAACATATTTAACACCCACTAAGAGTCCGGAACCGTTAAAAGCCAAAAGTAGAAATAGAAAAAGGGAAATTATATGGTTTAACCCTGCCCTCCCGTTGTGTAAACTATCAACAATTAATATTGGGAAGATCTTCCTTTAATTAATAAGTAAACATTTTCATGGAGATAACCCCCTAAGTAAGATATTTAATATGAAAACTATCAAAATTAGTTACTCGTGTACTAATAGCATGTATAACATTATTAGCTCTCATAATAACCAAATCTTGAAGAAGTGTTGGGAATCCAATACAGAAAATATAAAAATACCACCCTGCAAGTGTAGATCTCGAAATAACTGTCTGGTTGAGGGTAAGTGTAGATCTGAAAATATGATTTATTAAGCCACCATCTACCCTAAGGAAAATCAGGAGAGACAGAATGTTTACATCAGAATTTCCACAGGAATTTGGAAGCAACGGCTTTATACGCACAGGCACTTTTTCACCAACCCTAGTTTAAAATATCAAACTGCTCTTTCTAGAAAATACTGGGAATTAAAAGAAAGTAATTTAGATCCCCAGATAAAATGGGAACTCACAGGCAAGACTAGGAACCCTAATAGCTTAAGAGATAGGTGTAATCTATGTTTGACAAAAAATAAAAATTTTTAAACTTAAAGACCAAAATATACTCCTTAACAAACGAAGGGAGATCATGAGTATGTGTCGCCATAGAAATAAGTATAAATTACAATAATTATCCTATTCCCCCAATTAGTCCCGATAAAAAAAAATTTCAAAAATTTTTTAAAAGTTGACCTAGCAGTTACCTTCACACCACATACCACTGCTAACCCTAGCGTCAGGCCATATACCTTCCACTACCAAGGAAGAGTTACTACTAACTCCTTCCTTCAGCCCAACCCAATGAAAACCAATACATTCCAACCCCTTCCTTTACCTAAACTAACCTCTGGGCTTAGAATTTTCTTCATTCTCTGTTTATAAGGGGTCGAAGAATGCATGCCTTAAAATGACGTTGAAAATGGTTATTTCCCCACTAAGTTTTATCTGAATATACAGATAAATAAAGATATATATATATATGGTTAGGTCTTGAAGGCTGTCACAATGCGTTTAGTAAAATAAAGGAAGGTAAAGAAGTATTTAAGTATTACCTATTTATTATACATTAATATTTAGAGATCAAAATCTCATCTGTCCAAGTGAGTCCATGCCTTTCAAGGAATGGCTATTCCTGGCTGCTGCTGGTGCTGCTGTCATTAATTCTACTGTGTGTTTGTGTGTGTGTGTGTGTTTATGGCATATGTGTGATTTACAGTTGGGACCTTTTTCTGGTCTGAAATATTTTTATTGTGATAGTATTTAGCACCAAGGTTGTTGTTTTTCAATGGTTCTCATGATGAAATGTATTTTGGCAAGTAGATCTTTGATTGTAAAGTATCCGGTATCAAAGCGTACATGTGTGTTGATGGGTACAAAGAGTTTGTCTCTTTAACTGAGCAGATTCATGCTGACTTTGAAGTTTTGTGAGAACAACATAAGTGTGCATATGAATCTGCTCTCTTATATATATATATATATATATATATATATATATATATATATATAGAGTCATCGACAGACAGATCTGTTTTGCTGTATCACAGCTCATCAGTATGGTTAGACAGCCAATTGCTTTTTTACCCAGGATTGAAACCTGACCGAATTGGCATCAGTCGGCGATTCTACCCCTGAGCTATGGGCGCTCGGTAGAAAGAGGCAGACTTTTTAGCATGTATATTATTATACACATCCAATAGCTGAGAGTGTTCTAATTCATTGCTGAATGAATGATGCGTAGATGCCAGAGTAGCTACTGTTTTTCAGTCTACCATTCTTCCAGAGTGCTCAATCAGGGTGTGAGAGCGTAAATAGTCATATTTATATATATATATATATATATATATGGCTTGAAGAATGGGTTCAAACAAACGACAGACTGTCGCCACTCAGTGTTGACCACAGCATTCACTTTTATATTCACATTCTCTATCCCTAATGTTGAGCGATATATTGTAACAAAGTTGCAGAACTTGTAGTTTTTTTTTTACTTGCTGTTCATGCATTTACTTTTATAAAGAGTGCTTGATACAACGTAGAGCATTATATTGTACTAGTTGTTACAATGGTTTATAAATTCATAGTATCACTACACAAAAATTTTTGCATTTCGAAGCTTCTATGTGCGCTTCTCATTGGGTGAAAAATTAAAATGAAAATTAAATGGTGAAAACGGTTTATTGACGGTGATATGATGCCGTATTGTAACCTTAGAGATATAGCTATGGGTTAGGAGAGGTAGCTTAGTTTAAGACAGGTTCCTTATTTATTTTGTCTGGGTAGTTCTTATATTGGGATTTATGGTTTTTTTTTCAGGAAGGGTAGATATTTTTTGTTTATTTTACTGTTGTCTAAGTGTGACCAAAATAATAAAGATGACAACAATAAAAACTTATGTAATTGTAGAAACCCCAACAACTGCCCACTACAGAATAAATGTAAAATAAACTCAATAATCTACCAATGCAACATAACATCAATTGAAAATCCTACTATAAATAAAGTGTATATTGGATCTACTAAGAACACTTTTAAGCAGCGCTGGTACATGCACTTAACTTCATTCAAAAACAACTTATGCCGAAACCAAACATCTCTTTCAGCATATTTTTGGAAATTAAAGGACTCAAAACAGAAATCCAAAGTAAAATGGAAAATCCTAGAAAAACTAGGACTTTCAACTTGCTTAACGGCATCTGCCCTTTATATTTAAGTAAAAAGCTACGCATTCTAAAATACCCCAACAGTAGTGAACTATTAAACCGTAGAGATGAATTAACAGTATTATGTAAACATCACAAATATTATTTTTAAATAACCAAAAATACCTCATCCACACAAAATAATTCCCCAAAATGCAATAAATACACATAATCAACCCTCTAAATAAAAAGAACAAATAGCGTAGAAATAAAAGAAAATAAATCTCACACCACATCAACAGCAATTTCATCCACCTATAAATAGTAGTAAAATAAAAACTATCGACAATGCATTAAAAAAACCATATATCCCAATATAAAATTACCTAAACTAAATGAAAAACGACCTGTCCAAAACTATGCTACCCCACACCCTTCTCCTAACCCAAAGCTGCACCTCTAGAACCACAAACAGATGACTAGATCATTCTAAAATTCCACCCCACATTTACTTACATCATTCTCATTAACAGCAGCGCCACTCCCATCACACTTAGACAACAGTAAAATAAACAAAAAATGTCTACCTTCCTTAAAAAAACCATAAATCGCAATATAAGAACTACCCAGACAAAATAAATAAGGAACCTGTCTTAAACTAAGCTACCTCTCCTAACCCATAGCTATATCTCTAAGGCTACAATACAGCATCATATCACCATAAATAAACCGTTTTCACCATTTAATTTTCATTTTAATTTTTCACCCAATGAGAAGCACACATAGCAGCTTCGAAACGCGGAAATTTTTGTGTAGTGATACTATGAATTTATAAACCATTGTAACAACTAGTACTATATATATATATATAATATAATGAGTATTAATTGTTTTTTTGTTTGTGTATTGGTATTAAATTGTTCAATTTTTTTTTTATTTACAGAAATCTTCAGAAAGATTTTAAAATTAACTCAAAGTATTTAAAAGAAATATCAGTATGTAATCCAATGCAAAAAATAACATGCTTTCATATACATTTTTTTTTACCAGGATCGAAGTGCAAAGCCTGTGAACAGATTGAGTGTTCGTTACGAAGAAATTAAAATGGGGCAGAGACCAGTTGCCGCTTCTACAGGATCATTTTCACACATTCTCAGTAATACGACATCCATGATAAAGGATAAACACATCCAGCAAATGTCCACTCAAGCATTGCCAACATCTGTTATGTCTTGGGCTTTAGGATTCTTAGGTAAGTTAAAATGTTAGCTTTAGATATTTTACTTTTGTTGCTGTAGACATATTTATGTCTTTCTGAAATTTATAATAGGAGTTAATATCATATCACATTGAATAAATCACCAGATAATGGATGAGCTATAGAAGAAAGGAATGTTCTTTTGTGGTACAGTGGATATCGGCTCGGAACGAGAAACCGAGGAGCAGAGTTTGAAATCCAGTTGAATCCAATGCATTCACTTACGCACAAATACCCTTGGGAAAGGTATTAATCTGTCTCTTCCTTCCAGTTATGGGTTAAATAGCAGGACAGATTGGGTTCTATAGCTTTGGTCGGCAACCAGTCTACCGCAGAAAGCAATGGCAACCTACTGCGGGATAATCTTCTGCCCAGTCAGTCATGTCTCGAAAAAGACATTATCGCCCAAGTGTGTCTCACATATGGCACTTAACTGACTGACTGACCCTCATTATGGGCATTATTATATCTATGATATTGTTACACCTTATTTCACAGATGGAACAGAATAGTAGGAAAAAAAGGAATGACAAACCTGCTTTGTTTTTAGAGTTTTATACTGCTAAGTCATAAACCAAAATATATACATATATTTACATCTGCTCCAGGCAAAGAAACTATAACACATGCATGCAACAGCAAGCAGTGTGTATAGGAAGCAAAATGCAAGTCTTATTTGTAATAATACTCAATGAGTTTTTGAGCTGCTGGAAGATTCTGTGTTTCTGTAGATGTAGCATTTAGGAATCCCAATAGATTCAAGCCGACCAGATTTATTTTCTCTCACTAGTGACGACTGCATGCCAGAAATACTTTCTGAATTTGGTGAATATATATTCCCAAACAAAACAGTGTCATGAGCTTGTAAGTTGTACTATGTGGCAGCTGACTGGGATAGGCAAATTTAAACTTGTTGTGGGTGGGGTTCTGGTCATGCCCATGCAAACAAACAACTTGTGTGTCTCCAGGTAGTTAACTGACAGACTAAGCATTGTGAAGTAATTCTATTTTAACCAAAGGGAGATAATTGCCTTTTGTATCCCTACTATTGCATTGCCTACTGTTGACATTGGGAAGTATAAGCCGTCAATTGTTGATACCCAAGCAAGTGGTTGGTGTAATTCCTGGAGGGTTCATTAAGAAACTCTGGAGACAGGATGCTAAAGATAACAGCAATCAGCTAAGTGACAAACATATATATATATATTTTTTTTTAAGACATATGTCTTTATAAAAACAGCAGGAAGTGTAACTGACAAATGTTATGTATAAAGAGTGCGATGGATGAAGTGTCGTCTAAATTAGGCAAAAATAACACTAACTTCTCGTTTTAACAGATATATTTGCCAAAATTACACAAAAACTCTCTTAAAAAACTAAAGAGTAAATTTATTCAATAAAATTTCAAAATATTTTTATGTAATTTTAATAAATATATCTGTTAAAATGAGATGTCAGTGTTGCATTCATTTTTTATGTCAAAAATATTTTTTAAAAATTTATTAGTTTCTGTTAAAGTTGATCGAACATGTGCAGCTAGTCTGTGAACTCTTCAAGGCTGCCAGTATTGAAAAAGGGGGCACTTGACACCTATGTAAAGAACAGAAGGCAGATTAAACAAACCTGTTGTGAGCAAGTGAAAGTTTAAGAAATAACAAAACATATGTTATAGAAATATTGTATATTTAACAGTAAATACAACAGAAGAGTATTACATGACTAGTGCGTGTGTCGGTTGTGTAGCATTCAATCAAGTCAACTGTTCCCCCACGGCCTCCTCTCCTACCAATCTTATAGTAGGCCAAAGAGTCCAACATAGGCACTTTAGTAGGAGGACACCACAACACCCCCCCCCCCACTTTCAGCCTCACAGTCTTTTTTGTTTTTTCTAATTACCATACAATGCTTCTTATTCAATCAAAAAAAAAAAAAAACAGAAATAACCACTTTGAGAAAGCTATATACAGGAATTACATTCACAATTTTTTAGTTTTACAACAAATATTTTATGCATTAACAACAATCACTTTTATTAAAGTCTCTATTTATTATTTCGAAATAATGAAAAATTGGATAAGTTTAATGGTAAATGTTAATAATTTCTAATAATCCAATGCGTATTGTGCTTTTCTGGTAATTCCAAGTCCATAAGTGAGGAGACTAATTCTTTTCCTTTTTCTGTAGACTGGGCATGAAATGAAAAATGTTCAAACTTTGGTCCTAGAACCACATAAATCATGTTACCAATTTGTCTGTCTATTGTTCCTATCTCCCAGTAAGCTTTATTATTTCCAAATACACAAAAAAAACCTTTTCACCGATCTTAAGTGCTTTTAAGCACTTTATTTCTATTTCCTGCTTTTGTTTCATTCAGAAAGAATTTGACTAATGCTGATTTTATTTTATTGGCAAACATGACCTCTGCTGGCGTCTTGGCAGATGGAGCACTATTATTACACGATAGACCTGCAAAAACTGCTGTATAGCTGGGAATACTGCTCGCCTTTCTCAATGCTCCCTTGAAAGTGTCTCCAAAACACTCTGCTTGTCCATTACTTCTTGGGTGATATGGTGCTGTGGTAATATGTTTGATCAGGAATGACTGACAAAAATCCTTAAATTTGCAGGATGTGAACTGTGTGACATTGTCTGTTACGATACAGTCAACAACTCTGAAACAGGAAAATAGCTTGTGCAAAAACTTTATTGTCACCTCTGCAATTCTTACATTTCAATATCTCTGGCCACTTGAAAATGTAACAATATTTAGCGGAACAGAGGTAATTAATTTTATTAATTATTAACTATATAAATATTTTTAAACAGAAGAAATTACTATTATAGATCAGAAGAGAACGTACTAAAGAATTTTTTTTGATACTCCGAATATGAGTGAAGGAAAAAGAAACAAAAGGCAACAAGTTTTGTTTCCTTGTTGTTATTCTAAACCTGAGAAGGAGAGAGAGGAAGAAGAGAAAGAAAAAAGAAATAAATTTGTTTTTATTTTTGCAGTTAGATAAAATACAGAACAATAGACACTGGAATTTAAAAGAACCAAGCCCACCCATGAAAGGTAACAAGTTTTGTTTCTCTGTTGTTATTCTAAACCTGAAAGGGAGAGAGAGAAAGAAGAGAGAGAAAAGGGAAATAAATTCATTTTTTATTTTCGCTGGACATTAGTAATTTGACTGAATATAAAATCCAGTTGGTCTTAGACGAAATTTAGAAGAATCAGTCATCTACCAAGGTGATAACAAAGGAAATAGAGAATTGCCTGGCTAGCTTGACATTAGGAGAAAGAGCTGATAACAAAATATTTTCTGTCATCAAGGGAAGGCTCTGAAAATATGTGACTCGAAAATACAGATACTGGAAACGCAGATGTGGAAATTCTTATCTAAGTGACAATGTAAACAGACACACCTGTCTGTTTGCCTGGTTGTTTCAGGTGAAAAAAAGGAAAGGACAAGTTCAAAAGGTTAATAGTGATTGATTAAAAAAAATCCCCAAAATTATTTCGTGAGAAAGAAAATTCACAGGCTAAGTCCAGCCCAGAAAAGTGGTATGGGAAGATGGCGTCATAAGACTGAGAGGAATCTCATTGGTCCTGTGAACCAGCGCCCCAAAAACAGGAGACGACCAGCAGTTGACGTCATGGAAATAAGGCTAATCCCATTGAGTAAACCAAAGGCAACAACGAGTAGCAGCTAACCTCAGCATTCTATTGGTTGCCAAGATAGAGATTAGACACCCAGCGTCTGTCAGCCCCACACCATGGCGTGGGCATAAATACAGGGTCCCAAGGGACCAAAATCAGTTCGGCCCAGAGACGTAATGACAGAAATAATTGCCATGCAACTGGGTGCCAACTATAGAAAAATCGCCACCTGCCAAAGACAGTTCCCAGCTGAAGAAGTAAAGAAATAGAGAAATAATTACCATGCCATTGGGTGCTGACCGTAGAGAAGCCTGTCGCCAATCAACCAACCTGAGTTAACAAAAAAGGAGAGTGATCCAGCCCGGAACAAGAAATCCACCTTGATTCCAATTCCGAAGACGAACCACGCCAACCTACCCATAACCCAGCACTTCAGCAATTTCCGCAACATTCTGGAGAAAAAGAATCAAAGTCAATTAGACTTACGATGAACTTAGAACTCTGTTCGGAGCAACATGCTGCAGCTAACCAGATGTCTTGATTATTGCTTAGGAGGATAATTCGATTTACTTAAGAGACTTTCGTTCCGTTATCAACTTCATAGGAGCAGGGATTGGGAATTATCCAAAAGACTATTGTGTGAATTATTTTCTGTATATAAGGACGTTATTTTATAACACTTCAGATGTTGGTCCATTTATTTTTCTTAGTGCCATATTTCTTTTATTATTCAACTTTTTATTTTGACCTCTGTTCTTGTGACAGCAATGACCGTGTCTTCCAAGGGTTTAGCTTACTTAGGTATCAATCTAGACAACCCGTCAGCATGACATTTTCATGAATGTAAAAAAATTCTGTTTTGTAGTTATAATTGAGAAGTTAGCATTGCTGGCTACAATGATTTCACGGTTTAGATCGTAATCAGGCAGGAACAGATCTGATGCAAAGACTTCTTTTTTTTCTTTTTTTTTTTATCCTCAAATGTTTTTTGGCATTTAGTTGGCCATTCCCATTCTTTATCTTTCCTCAATAATTCATTAAGTGGCGCTCTCAAACTGTGCATTCTTGAGACAAAAATGTAATAATTGGCAAGACCTAAAAAAAACTTTGGAGAGCTGACACATTTTCTGGTGCTGGCATATTCTTTATTGTCATTGCCCTGTCTGGGTCGGGACATTTTCCGTCTAAGTCAGTTATTTGCCCCAAGTACTTAATTCTCTCTAAGAAAAACTCACACTTCCCAACTATTAATTTGAATCTGTAATCCTGGTTTCTCATGAACACCTGCCAGATGTGTGATTTGTGCTCCTTGATGCTCTCATTTTTTATTAGGACATCATTGAAATCAGTCAGTCAGTCAGTTAAGTGCCATACGTGATACACGCTTGGGCGATCATGTCTCGAAAGAGACATGACTGACTGGGCAGAAGATTATCCCGCAGTAGGTTGCCATTGCTTTCTGTGGTAGACTGGTTGCCGACCAAAGCTATAGAACCCAATCTGTCCTGTTATTTAACCCATAACTGGAAAGAATAGACGGATTAATACTTTTCCCAAGGATATTTGCGTGCAAGTAAATTCAATGAATCTGGCTGGAATTCGAACTCGGCTCCCCGATTTCTCATTCCGAGCCGATATCCAATGCACCACAACGCACATCCATTATTGAAATAGGCCGCCAAAATCAAGACGATTTAACATCATGTTGAAAAATGGAAGGGGTGACCTTAACCCTGAACGAAAGTCTCATAAATTTGTATAAACCCTTGTGTGTGTTAATGCAAAGGAGCTTCAAGCATTCCTTGACATTGGTTATTTGCAGATATGCATCACTTAAGTCAATCTTAGAAAAATACTTTCCTCCACTGAGCTTAGCGGACAGGGGATAATGGTGATCCTTTAGGGTGCTGTTCAGCCCTGTAGTGAAGTCAGCACATACACAAATTTCTTTGTTCTTTTTTTTTTTTAATATAAACTGTGGGCGACACCCATTCCAGAACTCCTATTTCCTCAAGTCAATTCAACTCCTCATCAATTTGATTTAACGAGACAAATGGGACGTTATGTTTTTTCTTAAAAACTGGGTTTACATCTGGCTTTAACTCAAAATTAGCAGACATTTTTGTGCATTTTCCTAGTCCTTCACTGAAAATGTCAGGCAATTTTTTTTTAATTCACCATTCAACTTTTCTGCTTTTGTCAGTCAAATTTTTGACTTTTTGACATAATGAGTTAATAGGTATATTCCAAAGTTGAAACTGTTCTACCTGAACAAATTACTCATATTCTTCATAGTATATGTCTTTAGTTTTAAAGTTTTACCTCTGAATAATGCATTTGTTATAAGTTCACCCTTAAACTTAATAGGGTCACCAGCTACACTTTTAGATGAAGAAGACAAAAATACTGAGCTTGATAATGTTGAGTATGAAGTTGTTTATCAGTTTTGCTATCTTGGTGACATGTTAAGTGGAGGTTGAGAAGCAAGGTCAATTTCCTGTGTAAGATCAGGTTGGGAAAAATTTAGGGAACTTTTGCCACTTAACATCTTAAGTATTTTTGCTTAAGATGAAGGGAAAGCTTTATAGAGTTTGTGTTAGGTTATATGGTAATGACACCTGGCCCCTTTAAGAAAGTTGATATTAGCAGTATTGCTTCAACCAACATGATACAGTGGATGTACAATATCAGTCTTAGAGGAGTTTAGAAATAGGCTGGGTATTGCCAATTCAACAGATGCTATGCATCAAACAAAACTTATACGGTTTTAGGCTTGTTAAGAGAATGGACATAGAAAACCCAGTCAGCGATTGTAGGTTTATTGGGATTGATAGCCAAAGGAGGACATATTGACCACATAAAACATGGACCCAGCTTATCAATGATGATTTAAAAAAGTTGAGATTACAGCCAGGCCTTACACAAAAGCAGGCAGCCTGGAAAAAACTATCAAGAAAACCCCATTCAACCCATGCTAGCATGAAAACAAATGATAATGATGTCCTGTGAGTATCAAGTTCTTTTAATAAACTTTATATTTTAGCTATCTCTCCTAATCCCTGTTCTGCCAACCATTTATACAAATTCCTTAGATTATATGCTACTTTCCTTTGTTCCCTTTGCCTTCAATACATCCTGTAAGTATCAAATTCTCTGGGTAAACTTTTTTTTTCATTGTTTCTCCTAAATTCTGTTTTGGCAATGATTTACGTAAGTTCATTATGTAGATTATGCACTGCTTTCTGCTGTCACTTTTGCTATCAATATGTCCTGTGAGTGTCAAATTTTCTAAACTCTCATTTCTCATATGCCAAAGAAATTTGTTTTCTCTTTCTGATAGATCTATCTATCTATCTATCTATCTATCTCTGAGTGAATACAGAATGAAGAAAAAGTTTTTACAACGTCCAAAACATTAATTTAAAACAGTGCTCTATATATAATATATAGAGCTGTGAATATTTATTATAAATTATATTTTAGAACATGGACAGAATTTTTTTAATATCTATTAAATATTATTAAAAAAAATTCTGGACATGTTCCAAAATATAATTTATAATAAATATATATATATATACAGAAAAATCTCAGTAAGAGCTAACAAACCAACCTAGGTTTCACCTTATGGCTCGTCAGGGTATGTAGGCTCTACCTTTGTATTGAGCGCTTTAGTGTTAGGGTTTTCGTCTTGGGGTTTTTTTCTTTCCTACGAGTATTTGACTTTTGTTCATGTACTTTGTTTGTTTCTTTTTTAACTTCCCCTCCTTTTCCATCTGAGTTCGTTCTCGGTGGGTTTTTCAAGATGAACTTAAATATAGTATAACAAGTACTAGTATTAGCTTTATTATTTTTGTTACTATTACTATTGTTATCATTATTAACGTTAGTATGTATATATATATATATATTTCTCCCTCTCAATCATGCTTCATCTTGGTGTGCACAGTGTTACCTTTGTTAGATTGTTTCAATAATCATCTTTGGTTTTGGAGCCTATTTTGTCTCCTCTACATATTTAACTGAATATTTAAATATGAAACAGAAAGGGCGTGAAAACCCATTCATATGTATTTTGTCAAAATATTGTTTTTCAATTTCTTAGCCTTTGAACTCAAAGTAAATATATTTCCTCTTTTTAAATATAGTAAGAAAAGAAAGTGTCCTCATCAGGAAACTTAACTGTTTGATTTGCAAAGACTTTTAATTTTGCTCTTAGAATTGAAAATGTCTACAGAAAAATCAAATGTCAAATGAGTTCATTAATAAATCTTTTGAAAGCTCTGTTTTTTTATATCAGAATGTGCGGTAGAAAGCATCATCTATTCCAAGATAAGAATCATTTTTTGTAAGCATGTGTTAGGATTTACAAAAAAAAAAAAAAGGAAATGCTCAATTCAGTCAAACCAAATTTTGTCAATGATTTGACTTTTCTGTCTGTAATTTTTATTATAATATTTTTGATGTAAAATTTTTCTTTCTTTTTTTATTTGTTTCTATGATTTTAAGAAGATTAATCTTTTAAAAAAAAATGTAAAACAATTAATAGAAAAAAAATGATGGATTCCATATTTATGAACATGTGAGAAATCTTTTCTCTTGTGTATTGAGTTTAAGCTATTTTCTCTGAGATAGTTAAGTGATTATCGTTTTTGTCTTTTGTAGGTGGAGGACGATGTTCAAATGACTTGACTTTGGAAATACCAGTTCATTCTCTCAAGTTTCAGGATTTCAAGAATCAGCTCAAATTTTTGGCCAATGTTTATGGGATTAAGTGTGTAAGATTTCTAATTTTTGTTCATTATTCCTTATTTCAAGCTGAATATTTACTTTCAACCTGATTGTTACTGTGTATTGCAATTTTACTGCCAGCAATTGATCTATGGCAGATATGCATGATGGGAATATGCTGTTGACTTATAACTAGATTGTTGACCGAAGGAAAGTAAGACTAGAAAACGCAGAAAAAATTGAGATGAAAGTAAAGACAAGTCAAAATTAGTAATCATGGTCATCAATGTATCATCTATTAATGTAATAATAATCTATATTATAATAGGAGCTGTGTGTACGTGTCCATCACAAGACCTTACTAGTGAGAAGAGAGATAGGTCAATCTTTCTTGGAGGATGCGTGCAGTGAGCAAAGGAGGTTGGCTAATATTCACGACTGCAGTTAAGTCCTTGGGAGGAAGATGAATGACTGTTTCATTTCACCGGAACTGTATGTTTGTATATGTAAATCCTCCCAGGTTTCATCATTGGTGGTCGCAGTCTGAACAATATAAGATAGGCAGATGATACAGTGCTGATAGCAGATACAGAAAAGAAACTACAAGACCTCCTACAGAAAGTATTTAAGAAAAGGACTATATATCAACTACAAGAAATTCATGGTAATCAGGAAGATAAGGAGCCCAAAATGCTAACTACAAGCTGGTGATACCAAAACCAAACAGGCAGAAATTCAAATACTTGGGAAGTGTTCTAACAGATTTTTATTTTAAAAAAGACTTTTATTTCCCTTCGTTGTTTCTTTTTTTATATTCTCATTGAAATCAATTATTGTCTTTTATTCATTAAATATTTGAATTTAACTTTAATGAAATATTTCAATAACAATCCTTAATCATGGGATACAAATGAACAAATTTTAAATTGACAACTTTTTCCATTTCACTGAAACAGATGTTAAACATTTTTATCTTCCTTTCTTTTTTTTCTTTCATCTTTCTTTAATCATTTATTCCCTGAAGCCAAGTAGCTTCCCTGATATATCTTTCCATCTTACTATCAAAACGGAATAGTATTTTATTTATGAATTATTTCTAGAGTGTAATGCATATAATAATTAAGAAACTAAACGGACATGCTGAATTAGAATAAGATAAATATAAATGTTATATTCAGTAGATATCCTATTTTTTTTATTAATGTTATTGACATCTACAGGGCTAGGTAATCAAGATTTAATAAAGATGCCGTGCCTTTCGATAGGGTTCGTTGTTAGGAATCAATATTTAATCATAAACATGGTTGATTCTGCTACATCATTTACTCTTGCAACATATCTTTTTTCTGAAGGTTCACCTTGACATATAAATTTTTCTTCTTTTAAGCAGTGGGACAGCTTTTGAATTGGAATCTTCTCATAAAATATAAATAAATCTTGGAAAAAGGATTTGGATTTTTAAAATTAAAAAAAACATTCTTGAGCAGTTTCTTTTTTAAACTTTTATCTGCAAACAAACAAGATTATTTCATCAAAGACTTTGGATAAATTTGTCTATATTTCTAACATGAAGTATTTATTTACACTACATGGTATGGATGGTTGTCCTCATCTTTGTTGTTATATTCATGTTTTGGTTGTTGTATGCTTCAGCCTTCTTCAGGTGATTGAAATTTAGAACTTAACTCTTTATTTCCTTTACTGGATTAGATTTTACTAGTATTCTTTATTTTTGCTTTGTTAAATTTCTGCTTAATTCCATTATCATTTGATAAGTCTTATTCCAATTCCTTTACCAAATACTTACTTCCCTTGAAAAGAAAGTTTGATTAAATGTTTTTAGGCAGGATTAGTGTTTAGGGACTTTTACATTTATCATTTATCTACTTTGAAAAAAATGGACAGATTTTATCATTTGGTTTGAATTTATAGGACACTTTTATTTATTTATTTATTTATTTATTTAAGGGGCACTTATATAAATTGTAAATATTGTTGTAAATATTCAAAAGAATATACATTACTCTCAACAACTGCTTGATTTGAATCCAAAACATCTCCTCTTCTAAATTGATATTTGATGCAAAAATTGCAATATGCTACAGCAGTGGTGAACAAGAGTTAGAGGGAAATAACTCATGACTACCAAAAGAGGCTTTGCGCATGAGAAGGATATACCCCAGTGATCGTAATAAAGGGTTCAGTTCGAAATTCCTCACATCTGAAGAAGGTGAGAGCATACAACAGCCGAAACATTGTACAAATGGCAACCAAGATGAGGAGAATAGTCTAAATAATGTAAAAAGTATAACAACAAATCCTTATGACATAATATATGAGACTAGATAACATAATACAGTCTAATCTGAAAGGTTTATCTTCCTCTAGATTTTAAGTATAAACTGTGATTTTGGTATTGACTATTGTCTATGCAATAACTTCTTGCTTTACTATTTGAAGTTTAAATATCTGGGAAGTGTTCTAACAGAAGACAGAAAGTGCAACACAGAGATTCGAAGGTGAATTGGCATGGCGAAGGACACGTTCCAGAAGCTAAGTAAAGTATTAAGAGACAGGAAAATTTTGCTAAAAACAAAAAAGAATGAGTACTGGGATGCTGTGTGATGTCATTTCTTCAATATGGCAGTGAATACTGAACAATATCATCAAAAATGAAGGAAAAACTTGAAGCAACTGAAATGTGGTTTTACAGAAGGATCCTGCGGATATCATAGATCAAGTATGTGAGTCATGAGGAGGTTTTGGAAAGGATGGAAATGAAAAGGAAATTAATACTGAGCATCAGGAAAAGACAGCTAAAGTTCCTGGGACATGCAGTGAGGAAGGAGGGCTTGGAGAACCTGATACTAACAGGCCACATAGAGGAAAAAAAGAGACAGGGGAAAGCAGTGGATAACGTATTTGAAAGGCCTGAGCAGGTGGATGACAGAATGGGGGTTGTGTGGTGTAACAGGAGAAAGAGTGCTAAGAGCCACCAGGGATATGGAGACGTGGAAAGCCATGATCGCCTACGGCCTGAAAGGACAAGGCACATACAAGAAGAAGAAGTTCACCCCATGCTGTCAAAAGAGAGATTACATGTTACAAATCCTTACTATTATTATTATGGGTTTACATGTGAGTTTGTAAATATATTTTTAAGGAACTGAATGATAAAATGGACAAAAAAAACCCTTCTGCATTGTGCATTTTTTCCTTTTAAAGGATTTCTTCAAGCAAATAATGGTTTTATTGACAGAATCTTATATATTTGGTTAAGCTAGGGAAATGCAACAAATGCAAAAAACACATAATAAATTGATAAAACCATCATTAGTCTGAAGATCTTTCAAAGATCTTTCTTATGTAGTATATAATTTTTCTTTTTTTTGTGTGTGTTATTAACGTTTAGTCTGACACAGATATTATATTTTCCAAATATTATATTATTTGGAAGGATCAATGTACTGCTTAATAACAATAGAAAACTTATCCCCTAATTTAATTCCAGTGGAACCTTATATCAATATCAGTTTACCAATGCTGTTGAAACTGATGGTATATTTTGATATGTGACTACTATTATCTAGTTTTCTTTGTTAGAGGAAGCTAAATTTCTTTCCCTAATAAAGAACGATAACTCAAAATATAACTGAGCTACTACCCTTGTCTGGTATATGAGCATACATGCATGTGAAATTCATTATTTCCATCCAAACAAATCCTTGCTGTTTTCAGACAGTATATGAATAAAAGTTGTTTTATTATGTGTTAAAAGATAAAATGTAACCGCAATTTCTACTCCAACAGCTTCTTTTCTCACACTTCCCGCCTGTGGAATTCCCTTCCACATACTTGCTTCCCTGACAGCTACAATCTCCAGGTGTTTAAATGTAAGGTCAATAGACACCTCCTAAAGCACTAACTCGCATCCATTCTCTCAAACACTCTTCCCATCTACATCTTTACCCGTCTATCACCCTCCTTCTGATATTTCCCATATCTAACCACTCTTTCTCACCACCTTCCTCTATGTAACCCCCTGTGCAATAGTGGCAGTGGAATGCCTTGCTTGGGGTGAAATGATTAAGATATATATATATATATATATATATATATATATATGTTACAGAAATTAACGAATTTTAATGAAACTTAGGTTATAAACAACCGACAGTTTGAAATAAATTGTTTGAACATTATTTTTTATCGATACTCATATTTAAGTAGATATTCTGTTTTTAATTAAACAGTATTATATATTTATACCTACTGGCCTGATTATTTCCGATAAATTTTTATTACGAAAATGTGTGTCATCCGGCAGGATTCAAACCTGCGACCCCTATCTACATAGGGGAAGCTACCATTTGATCTGGCAATATCTTAGACTGCTCGACCACGAATGGCCCCCAGTATAAACATAAAAAATAAAAATAATGTTCGAACAATTCATTTCAAATTGTCGGTTGTTTATAACCAAAGTTTCATTAAAATTTGTTAATTTCCGTAACGTTTACATTTGTTGACATTACGATACATTTCAGAGCAGATATGGTTGTTGCGATAGATCGAAAATTGTGTTATATAGGCTTGATTAAAACCTCGTTTAGACTGGGGGCCATTTGTGGTCGAGCGGTCTAAGATGTTGCCAGATCAAATGGTAGTTTCCCCTATGTAGATAGGAGTCGCAGGTTCGAATCCTGCCGAATGGCACACATTTTCATAATAAAAATTTATCATAAATAATCAGGCCAGTAGATATAAATATATAATACTGTTTAATCAAAAACAAAATATCTACTTAAATACGAGTATAGATAAAAAATAATGTTCAAACAATTCATCTATATTTGTCTTTTATTTCAATTTGTTTCTATTCATACCAACTGCCTGGGTTATAACACTTGATTAGAATGTTGGAATGCACATATAAATAATGAGTTTGTATTGATTGTAATATGTGTTCTTTTTAATTCTGTTCTCTCTTGTTCCTTAAATATTTTGGTTATTAATTCTTTGCATCTTCATCTGCTTAAATTTCATTTGAATTTATGAACATATTCTTTTATCTCTTATGTTACACAGTCTGGATTTTATTTTTATTGTGTCACTTTTAATTTCACATCCATTGAACTTCACATCTTATTTGAAGCTTGAACTAATGAAGTTGTTGCTTAAATTTTTTCTCTTCTCTAGAATATTGACAGCATCAAGAACTTGAATGATGAGATGACACTTTATTCTGAAACGTTCAAAATATTTCTGACTATTTTTGCTGAACAAGAAGCTGCTAAAAACTTTGTAGCCTATGATATAGGTGAAGTATGTATTGTTATCTTAGATATAAACATATTTTTGGATGTAATCATATTACTTTAAACATTTTTCCTTCTTTATTTTATTTTATTTTATTTTTTTTTTGCATATAAACAAATTTTTCTGCTTACTTTTTATATTAAAACTCAAACACTTTGGTTTTCAAAGTATTTTACCTGAAAAATCTGTTGATACATATTTTTGTTTTGTCTATCAGGAAGAGACAAAAAAATAAACCAATTTCTTTTGTATGTGAGCATTTTATATATATATATATATATATTTTAACTATATTAAGAGTATTTTCTCTTTTTTTATGAGTACTAAGTAAATACAAGATGTTACCTGCAGAAGTTTGATTCTTTTGACTCAACTGTAGGATTTAACCTACTTGTATTTATTTATTTTCTGTAATTATTTACACTATTTGTATTAAATATGTTGTCCTCACCTTTTTTGCCATATTCATGACATTTCAGCCGTTACATGCTCTGACCTTCTTCAGGTGATTGGAATTTCAAACTTAACACTTTATTTTACTCACTGGGGTAAATTGTTCTAGTTCCATGAGCAATGCCTCTTTGTGATGTCTCAGTATTAGTTATCTTTCTTTAGCTCAGCTCTCAAAGTTTTTTTGTTCACCTCTACTGTAGCCAGGTATTGAACCATTTCCTCAAGGACACATGGCCTATTGAATAAAAACATTTGCTGAATCCAGAGATTTGACCCAAAGAGTTATGAGTTCATTATCTGTGTACAAGTAAATTTTCATGTAGGCTAGAAATATAAAGTTGTGTATCTTGTCCTTTGAACCACTTGAAGATTGTGAGATAGCTGTATAAAAAATTTAAAAAACAAACAAGGAGTCCTCATGAAACTTAAAGGAGCAGAAAGGTAACAATATTTGAGTGTCTTTGTATATTTTTTATATTTTATATCTAGCACTGTTTTTATAGCATCCTTATTTGTTTTATTATATATATATATATATATATTGTGTGTGTGTGTGCGTGCAAGTTTCATTAAAGTGCGTTGAAGTATTAATTAGCATTCAGTAATTGTTGATGTATTATGTGATATTAACTTTCTATTATCTTTGTAATTTTGATCTTCATTTCATAGCCAAATCCAAGAAAGGATCGGATGCTAAAGAAGCCAGCTAATTGGATTCCTTTCATTAAGCTGAAACCAGAGAGAAATGTATATCAGGAAAATGACTGGGCATTTCTGCACCAAGAACAGCAAATAGATTTATTACTCCAGCAGCAGGCCAATTTTTTGAAAATAAATGATCCTGAGGTAAAATCTCTTGTCTGTCTTGATATTTTTTCCCTTTTTTATTCTTTTTCTTGTATGTTATGCAGATTTTCTGTTATTCAAATGTTATTTAATTAATCAGCAATTCATAATCCACACACGCAAAATGTCAGTTTCATCCATATAATATATATATATATATATATATATATATATGCTATAGTCATCCACAGACAGATCTGTTTCGCCGTATTACAGCTCATCAGTACGGCTTAGACTCCGGTTGCTTCCTAACCCAGGATTGAAACATGACTGAATTGGCGTTAGTCAGCGATTCTACCCCTAGGCCACGAGCGTCTAGTAGAAGAAGGCAGCCTTTTTAGCGTGTATAAACATGCCTAATAGCTAGAGTGCTCCAATTCATTATCGAATGAGCGGTGCGTAAAATGCCGTAGTAGCTACTGTTTACAAAGTCTACCACTCTTCCAGAGTGCTCAATCAGGGTATGTGAGCGTAAATACTATAGTCATCTGCAGACAGATCTGTTTCGCTGTATTAAGCTCATCAGTACGGCTTAGACTCCGGTTACTTCCTAACCCAGGATTGAAACCTGACCGAATTGGCATCAGTCGGCGATTCTACCCCTAGGCCATGAGCGTCCAGTAGAAGAAGGCAGGCTTTATATATATATATATATATATATATATATATATAATAATAGAAATAAATAAATACTGTCAAAAAAATACATTTTTAACTTATAACTTTTTAATAGTTTTTCCTATACATATTAAGACAGTATATGTGGATTATCATTATGCTATATATATATATATATATATATATATATATCATTGTAAAAGTTTGTGTCCAATTTTCATTGTTTTAAATTTCTCTAATTGGGAACAAACTTTTGAAATCATTTTTATATGTGCCTATTAGAAGTAGTGCAAACTAATGGGTTAATGTTCCCCTGCTTGCATTGTTTTATTTTATAAGAGTGCTCAATACGTAGTAGAGCATTATATATAGTTACGGTTAGACATCCGATTGCTTCTAGCCAGGATTAAAACCCGACTGAATTGGCATCAGTCGGCGATTTTACCTGAGCTATGGGCGCTCGGTAGAGGAAGGCTGATTTTAGCGTGTTATATACAGTGTATTCACACGCCAGTAGCTGAGAGTGTTCCTATTCATTATTGAATAAACGATGCGTAGATGCATGGGTAGCTACTGTTTTTTTCAAAGCCTACCATTCCTCCATAGTGCTCAATCAGGGTGTGAGAGTGTGAATAGTCATTCGCAGATTCTCTCTAAAAATAGGGAATCGGCTATTGCTCAACATCAAGTAAATAATATAGCATGTGCCAAGTCCTATAAAAAGGAGTGGTTTAAAATTATATATAAGGCTAGTTCCAATAATCATTTAAAGATTTTGGAACCAGTCTCTGTCATTAAGGAAAGCTTCTTTGCTGGCAGAAGGATTTTGTAAATTCTCTAAATTTGTTTGGATATTTTATTTTAATTGTTCCTCACTAATTATTCACATGTGATTTCTCCTCCCCTCTATATAAGTGTGTGTGTGTGTGTATGCATATATATATTTCTTTTTTTATTATGTTTCCCTCTTTTTGCTTTTCATTTTTGTTGTTATTGTTCTTTTTGTTTAATTCATTTTCCAATGTTTTTTCTCCTGATGAGATTTTGGATGAAAGGGTCTTTGAGACTAACAATAAATTCCTTGTTTTTAAAATAATGTGTGTGTGTTTTTATATATATATATATATATATACAAACACACACTAGAACGACTAAAAGCCATTTCCATGCTGTGCCCATATTTGAAGATAAATCATGTTGGAATTACTTGAAATAGTGTTGCAGCCAATATATATATATATATATATATATAAAACATGAATGACAAGACAGATCAAATTATTAGTGATGTGTATTGTTGCAACAAGGAACTTCAGATGATGGTTTTGTTGATGGAACCAGCTTTATGTATAGAAAGGGCAAATATGGTGGATAGGAGAAATAAAATAAATAAAATGAATTCTGATCCAAAGCAGGAGACCCAGGAATGACATATATTGATTGAAGGCGAAGAGCCTAAACATTCTGACTTGGGCAGAAGTGTCAGTCCATGAAAAATAATTCCATCATTTTTAATATGGGTATGCTGAAAAGTTCCTGGCTCAATCCACCTTCTCAAATCTAACCAAATCACCAAACCTCTTTCATTTACTTTTTATTTGGAGATTTTCTTTCCTGGGCTGTGGATTTTTCAGCACCCTTCTTATACTCTGATTGTTTTTAGTGCAAGATAGATTCATTTTCATTTGTATTCATATGGAATGAAAATTAGTAAAAGAAAATTAGATTTATGCAAATGTTTCTAGCATTTTTTTCTTCTTTTTTACAATTTTTTTTGTCTAAATTGATAGAACTTAATGTATTTTCAGCAGCTTCCATCTTGTTTCAATTAAATTGTATTTTTTCATAAAAGAAAAAGAATGATTCTGTTTTGATTCAGTGGATACTTTGAAGAATTTTATATTTTCTGGAACAAATAACCAGTGTAGAAATTGAGTAAAACAAGTGAAAGCCTGAAACTAACAAGTCTGAAAAATATGCTAAATGTGAAAGAATTTACTGTTCTCAGATTAATGTCTATTTGCTACATTGCATCTGCAACATGGACAAAAGTATTATCATGCATCAAAATTGCTTGTCAACTTTCTTGTCCAGGAAAGATTCTTTTTTCTCTTGCTCATTGAATCTAACAAACTATGTGCTCATTGTATAACATTGCTTATTAAAAGTTTGGTTTGAAAGAATTCCATTTGAATGTTACCAAACACAAAGAACTAGTCCTAAATAACAATGAATGTTGGGTCATTTCAGCATGAAAGAAGAAACCCGAGGCAATAAAAATGTGTTTCTACAGATGGATGCCGAGAATCTCATGGACTGAACATGTGAGCACAGATGAAGTTTTAGGGAAAATGGAAACAGACATTTATTCTTGCCATTAGAAAAAGGCAGTTGAAATTTCTGGGGCACATAAGAAAAGAGGGCTTGGAAAATTTGTTACTCACAAGACATATTAAAGGCAAGAGGGACAGGAAAAAAGTGTATAACCTATTTAACAAGCTTATGTAAATGGATGACAGAACAAATTTTAGGAGAGATAATGAAAAGATAAAATTAACTAAGAGCTACAAAGGACAGGAAATTGGGGAGAGCCATGATTGCCAACATTCTGAAAAGACACATAAAAAAAAGCATATATTTATGTTAAGACTAGCAGTATAGCCCGGCGTTGCTCGGGTGTAATGAAAGCTTTAAAACTAATCCATAGTCCTGGAGCTCAGACTCAGCTTAAAGAATATTTGTGTGAAGTTTGGTGAGAATTGGATAAAAATTGTGGATTTGTATAAAGGATATATAGACAGATAAACAGACACACACACAAACATCTTGCCTTTTATATATATTATCGATTTTCTGCACTAATGTAAGAACTGCAACCTTGAAACTTCTGAATATCGTTTTTTATGTCTTTGTCTATGAGTGTATCAAATTTGATTAAAATCGGACCACTCCTTCTATAACCCAATTTTTTCGATTATCGATTTTCGATATTTATCAGGTGTACCTCGACACAAGACCTAGCTAAGAACACTCGCAGACGTTTATAGAACAACTGTGTAAATTTTCAAGAAAATCGGTTCGGCCGTTTTGGAATCTATAGGTAACAGACACACACACACAGTTCCACTTATAAATTAGTTTAGATTTAGATTCAGATATTAAATGTTGTCCTAAATCAAGTTGCAGTTTTTTATTATTTTGGATTTTCATGATAAATCCATTCTTTCTCAACACTGACTTGTTCTTAACAGATTTTTTATTAAGCACAAAGAGAAAGACATGTTTAAATGCTGACTGATTAGCATTTCCATAAATTCAAGTGAACCAATTTTTTAGATTACAAATGGTTTCTAAGGCTGGTAAATAATGTGAAAACGGTTGACTGGTTGCACAAGTTAGAAATTAACTGATAGAACATTAAAAGCACAAATGGTCCTGGGAAATTTTGCATCAAAGAAATTGGAAAAAAATGTACTGACTTTAAAAACTGTTTAATGTATGGACCACAGTAGTTTTATTATATGTTAAAATTGATAAATGATTATTATAAGAATTAATTGTAATCATTCTTACAAATACATACGAGTTGGGATCAAATATAGATTGGAATCGAAAAGATGATAAGAACAAATAGGAAACAGTTATTAATCTAATATATTTCACTTTTATTAAGTATGTGTGGAAAAAATGGAACTGTACGTATGAAATATACTTTGCCCAGATTTAATTTCAAAAGACTAAGGAGATATATAGTCTTTGTGATAATGTTTAGCACCAAGGTTGTTATTTTTTCAATGGTTTTACTGATAAAATGTATTTTGGCAAGCAGGTATTTTATCGTAAAGTGCTTGCCATCAGAGTGGAGATAGAGCATTGATAAGTACAAAGAATTTATCTTTTTAACTGAGCAGATTCATGCTGACTTTGAAGTTAGAGACAAAGTCTGTGTATATATATATATATATAGTATTTGGGCAGAAATCTTGCTTTTATGCAGGTTTCATTGAAAATGACAGACAAGGTATTGAGATTAACTTTTTTTATTTAATTTTTTGTATGTTATGATATTTTCTTTTCAGAACTCAACTTATATATCATTTATCCAGATGTTTTGTTTTTCTGAGTGCTTTCAGCTATACTTCTAGCCATTATCAAGCATGAATTTTGTTTTACATGTAACTGAATATGTGTATGTTATATTCCAAGCACAGTAAGCACATTGTTGCCATGTTCATAATTGATATTATTAAGTGTAGGATTTCTCTCTTTTTTTTACTTGTAAAACAATTTGCCCTTGATAATGGTGAAGCATATAGTCAAAAGTGCTTGGAAAAACAAAACATTTGGACAATTTCTATATAATTTGAGTTCTGCAAAAAAAGATAAAAACAAGACACAGAAAGTTATATAAAAACTTTGATGATACCTTGTTTGTCATTTTCAATGAAACCTACGCACACACACACACACACACATATATATATATAACTTCCGTTATAAATAAAATATAACTGTAAGGACCAATATAAAGAAAATATTTTGTTCATTAAGGAACTTTATCAGATTAAGTGTGGTAATTTTATTTGGTAACATGTATTTTTACACAAGTAAAGAAAAACGAAATGTGAAGCTTTGAAATTTTAAATTCCAGCAGAATGCTCTAAAATTTTTGAAAACCTTCCTTTGTATCGAAAGGTAAACTATGAAGGA
The DNA here is from genome assembly GCA_037127315.1 of Ascarosepion bandense. Classification (NCBI taxonomy): domain Eukaryota; kingdom Metazoa; phylum Mollusca; class Cephalopoda; order Sepiida; family Sepiidae; genus Ascarosepion; species Ascarosepion bandense. Next base: position 6,014,609 of record JBBBDQ010000436.1, on the reverse strand, counting down.
TGCTAAATGATATAATTGTTCAGCCAATTAAACAAAAGTCACATAGTTTGTTTTATACGTGTAATTATTTTAATTTAATTTTAAAGTTTAAAAGTCATTAGTTAATTCTTGTCTTTGATTTTTTTTTTTTAAAAGTGTGGTCTTGTATAAATATACTGGCTTGAAAAAGTATTTCTTTTAAGAAAGATATTTGAAAAAATCCAAGGTGTAAGTTAATATTTTGACAAAAATGAATATTTACACTTTCAAGAACTTTTTATCTAAGTTATATTTGCTTAAATAATAATTACATATATAGAAAAAAATAAGTGACTACATTAATTCATTTTTGTTTAATGGACCAAAAAATGTCATCACTTATCATCCTTGATAGTTTTTAGTATATTTTAGAACATTCACCAACTCAACATTTCAAAATTTAACATTTTTATTTTTCTCCATGTTACTTCTGTGCATAAATACATGTTATCAAATAAAACTTCTACACTTGCTTTGATAAAATTCCTCAAGGAACAAAACATGTTAGCATAGGTTTTCTTATCTTTTCTTTTATTTTTATATTTAAGTGAGCAGATTTTGAAAATAAAGTGCTCAGTATTATAAAAGAAATAAAATAATAATAATAATAGATAAATAAAAGTTTCAGTGACTTATATTCCAACTTGAAGTTTTCCAATGACAAAAATTCACTCGTTAATGAATTTAGTAGATTTATCTTACCCTGACGAGCAGGTGTGTGAAATTTATGAACAAATTTTCTGTTTGTTCTGGTGATAGCAATAAATATGTATTGTTATATTTTTATCACCTGAATATTAGCAGTCTGCCACCAAATAACCAAGTCACCTACTCATGAAACCAAACAGCCATGTAAACCCCTTGTTTAACAAAATATTTAAAACGTATTGCAAAATAAAATTTTGTAATTGAATTTATTATTTTTGTAGTTCTGTTTCAACAGACACTTTTTTCTTTGTTTTAAACTTTATTCCATAATTCCAAGAATCTGAAGGAATTGTTGCAAATGAATAAATTATGTACAAAGTCTAGCATCTTGAAGAAACACACATAGTATCACAGATGTTTTGTCTGAACTAATGTTCTTCAAAGGCAGTGACACTAATGAATTTGCAGTTACAAATGAAAGTCACTGATTACTTATATAATTTTTGCACCAATTTATTTCCTTCTTTTTTTCAGAAAATGTGAATTATTTGTTGAAATCTGAAGCTATAACAAAAAATAATCTTCTATATAATGCACTCCAAGTATATAAATAACAAAGATGAGGATATCAGGCCACTAAGTTGCTGAACATTATAGGACATAAAGTAGATTGTAAATTTTATTAAATGATGACAAAGTTCTTGTGGTGATACTACTGAACAAGAGCAAACTGGATGTTGGCTCTATGCCGACCAGAAAGGTAATGAATAAAAAGTCGTCATGCGCAAGTGGATCCACGCAGATGTTCCGGTTGAAAAATAAAAATTAATCAAATATCAAATTACCATTTTTATTTGCCAACCAATGAGAAGCCCAAAACCAAATACAAGGATGAAATTTGAAACAACCAGCGTTTTGATTCAGAAGGAAAATATAAAAAGCCGTGACAAAAGGCACTCAGACAGACAGTCAGGACATGAGGAAAAGAGTGTAATTAGTTCCTCCCTTGACCTACGTCGAGCGGCTACTATGCTTGCCTCTTTCTTCCTTCCTTGTCTCATAAGTACTATTCTGACCTCTTCCAGCTCACTGTCTCAAAGTACTAACCGACCTTTTCAAAGACATTCTACATACCAACTTGCTGACTCGCTGAGCTGAGAATCAGCAACTTCAAAATGAACATTAATCCCGCTACTAAGCCTTTTACCCTTTCAGCATTATTTCTTCAATGAACATTCTTTTATCCCTTTCAGCTCGTTATTATTTGCCATGAACTCTCTCTAGCTTTTGTTGAACTTTTATTTCAAGTATTACTTTATTTGTAAAACATTAATTGAAATGTATGAATGTTATTTTATACTCAAAATTGCGTTTCTTGAATTTATAATCATTTTATGAATTATAGTGGGCTATCCTCCCACAAGGCGTTAACCTGCTAAGGAATCCTACTACAACTAGAAAAGGAATAAGAGATACCCGCTATATTCTCAAATTTACTAGGCAAAAATTAAAGGATAATTAAAAATAAGTTTTTGATTCATGACTTCTCTGATAATGAAAAAACTAGTTATCATATTTTCTGGCATATGAAACATTTTAAATAGTAATAAAAAATGCAAGTCATAATACCAGTGTGTTCAGCCTTATGCCACATCTAAGCTGCACATAGAAAATTGCCATAATACCAGTGTCTTGGTATCAGAACTATTAAAGATTAAATGGACACCTCAATAGTTTGAATGAGTTGCAAGTAGTAGTGTTAACCCCACTACCAAATTATGTGTCTTATAGGTTAGCAAATATGGTACTTAAAATTTTTAAATAAAAATTTTAAAGATAAAGTGTTAGTATTATACATTGATCAGTTTACTAATTATAATAAGTTATTTTTAATTAAATCTTATTGTTTCGGGGGCAGTAATTTTAGATAATTTAATATTTTAAAATAGCAAAATTGATCTTTCAAGTTCATGTTTAAAACGATAATATTCATCCTTTGACCAATTTTAACGTATTTTATTGTTTTAATGAAAATAAAGAGAAGGTTTCTAATAGAAAAAAAAGATACTATAAAAATGGAATTAATTTATTAGAGAACTCTTCCATGACAACATAAGCAAGAAACCTTATAATAAAATGAAATATATAACTGGCGATATATGAGAACAACTTAGTTCAACTCTTTTTTTCATAGTGATATCAGATGCAAAGCGACTAAAAACTCTATCGGACAATCACATTAATGAACCACATAACTTATCAAGATCTTAATGAGTAAAGTCAGTCAGTCAGTTAAGTGCCATACGTGAAACACGCTTGGCCGATCATGTCTCTTTCAAGACATGACTGACTGGGCAAAAGATTATCCCGCAGTAGGTTGCCATTGCTTTCTGCGGTAGACTGGTTGCCGACCAAAGCTATAGAACCCAATCTGTCCTGTTATTTAACCCATAACTGGAAGGAAGAGATGGATTAATACCTTTCCCAAGGGTATTTGTGCATAAGTGAATGCAATGAATTCAGCTGGAATTTGAACTCGGCTACCCGATTTCTCGTTCTGAGCCGATATCCAATGCACCACAAAGAATTAAGCCATAAATAGAATAATAGCAATGACTTTGTTCAAGATGCACAAAAAATGAGCAATACAAATGTAGAAATACTTATACTGAGATTTTCTTGAATACACATCGGTAACAAAACAAAAAGCTATTTGAACTTTACTTCTTTTTTTTTTTTTAACCCCAAGCAAGAATAGACTGCCACTGATGTGAGAAAAATTGTTAGAGTAGATGCGGCAGTTACATTTTACTATTTTGACGGTAAAAGAGTGGAGCCTTGATGCGAGTCTAGTAGCATAATTAAATTCATGTGGTCGGAGCACCAGAGAAAGCTCATCAAGCAGAAGCTGTGAAAATATTTGTAGAAAATATGGGGAAGCCACATCACGTTGGCAAGAAAGTGACTGAAGACAACACCGGGCTTTACTGCTCGTAAGAACTAAGACAAGGATGTATTTTTCAACAGATGAAATAAATGTTAAGACAGAAAACCTACCAGGATTTATTGTTAGCAAATATAATCTTAATAAGATACCCAACTGGCACTATATTGAGGGTAAACTCAGAAAGAAAACAGATAAGGTAGTAAAAGATTGATTTGAATTTTATGGTTTATCAACACTTTGTGTGTTATTTAAGGCCAAACATTTTGAATTATACTCTATCTCATCAGTGCATTTGGTATATCTTCTGTCTATCCTTGCAACCAAACAGGAATGGGTCATTGTTTATCTAGAGTATAATGGAAGGTTTAATGGATGTGCTAACTGAAGAACATGCAAAATTATAATCTGATATGTATTTAAATCCATGAATATCAGCAATTACTGATATATAGAAATGTATTCATTTGTTTGTAATTATCTCAGTACAAACAAAATTTATGAGAATTTTTTTTTTCCATCATGGCAGAAGGTAATGGCTGTTCTGCAGAACCACACATCCATTTTGAGTGAGGAAAATTCCCTTGAAGCTATTAACCTGATGAATGACAAATCTTTGCAGAAAACTGAAACTCTTTGGAAGAAGATCTACTCCAGCAGCAATGTTTACTCAATGTAGGTTTGAAATTGAATATATTTCCAATTTCATTGCTAATTCACTTTAAGGATTTTTGTTTTGTTGATTCTTTTTATTTCTACCTCTACTCATACCGAGTGCCGTTTTTTTTTGTTTTTTTTTAAATTTTGAATGTTTATCCCATGCAAGACAGTAAAACCACAAGAAACAAGGTTGGCAGGATATAAAAGATGATTTTCTCCCTTTGGAGGAGATTAGTCACATGAGAGGTTGCTTAGTGATATCACTTCATACAGTGAATGAGAGCAGCCAAACTGAGCATTTTTTTTTTTTTAGTTTTAGTCTGGGCTGAGTCTAAATCTTCTTTGTCCAGAAAAAATTGTTTACAAGTCCATAGTGCCGTTTTCTTTCAGGAATATATCTTTCCTGGATATAGAAAGAAATTCTGGCTTGCTGTCCTCAATTTGAGAAAACCAAAAACTCACGATTTACTTTTTGGTGAATATGTTCTCACCTAGGATATAGATGAATCTGGCCCATTTGAATCTGGAGTTCTAGACATGGCTTCTCCAGAAACATAGAAGAATTTTTATATCATATGTAAGACTGTTCCTGTTTGTATCTACTTACACTCTGCTTAGCCAGGTAGATAGGTGATATATTATTCTCTGCATGGGACACCTGTAAAAACATGTTTGTCATTCCTTTTCCTTTCAGCCATTCCATTCTGTTCATTAATTATGGTATTATTATATCATCAGTATAAGAATACTCATAATGGGAGAAATCGAAATTGAAGAAGAAACTTTTTTTTTCCTGTTATAAGGAGTGTGGAAGAACTAGAAATATTACTAATGACTGAGGACAGTAAATAAAAATTGACATTGCATTTAAATTTTTGAATATTAAAGTTGACTGGAAAATATGGAGCTGGAAGGGAATTCCTCAGGCAAAAAGTTTGAGAAAAGAAACTGCTAGTATAGAATTTATGGTTTCATTTAACTCACTCAACTGTAAATTGATGAGATTTCAGTGTCAGTCTAAAAATTAAAAATTTCTGGGTCAGTCAGTTAAGTGCTATACATGAAACATGCTTGGGCGATCATGTCTCGAAAGAGACATGACTGACTGGACAGAAGATTATCCCGCAGTAGGTTGCCATTGCTTTTTGGGGTAGACTGGTTGCCAGCCAAGGCTATGGAACCCAATCTGTCCTGTTATTTAACCCATAACTGGAAGGAAGAGACGGATTAATACCTTTCCCAAGGGTATTTGCGCGTAAGTGAATGCAATGAATTCAGCTGGAATTTGAACTCGGCTCCTCGATTTCTCGTTTCGAGCCGATATCCACTGCACCACAATGCAGATCCTTTCTGGGTACCATACCGAAAAGTTTATCTGAACGAGTATGAACAAAGAAAGATTTACATAAAAAACCAAGAGTTATACTTGGATTATTGAAGAATCTAACAGAAAACTTAAATATCTCAAAATCCTTCAGTAACAGTTTTATTTATACAGTTTGCATATTTAACTCAAATGATTTTTGTTCACAGTGCTTATATTCAAGTTTTTCTTTGTTTCATATATGTAAGATTTTATTTGGAAACTTTTCAAGTGGATTGCACATGAATATTAAAATATTAACAATGAATGAATATTAAAATATTAACAATGAAAATAATCAAAACTTTCTGGAATATATTGTCAATTAGAAATTGTTATATATTTTTAGAAAACTTACGCTTTGTTTTTAATGCATTTATCATGTAACTCTTACTGATGGCATTTAAATCAATGTAATCTATTCTTTCATATATTCTTAGTGTATAAGATTTTGGAAATTTGTAGATCGCACAGTGTGTATATACACACACATACACAGAGGGGCACATCGAGGTAGTGTAATGGTTAGCAGGCTTGCCTTACTAGAATCATTGCAATTGGGTAGTGAGTTCAATCCTCACTGGCTACCTCACTATAGAGAGAGTGTTTAATATTTGCTATATTTATGGCAGAAGAGTGCTCAGTATCACTGCATTTTTACGTATGATCAGTGTGGATATAGAAATCAGTACTGCATGGTGACTGTCAGTTTCATGCATCAAGCAATAATCAGTCGATGACAAGATGCATAGTTTGAAGATCCCTTGAGATAAGTCACCAGAAAGTGTTGATTTTTGTGTCCATATTTCTTTCTTCACACACACATGTACATATGTGTAAAATTGCAGAAAAAAGGACTGTAAATAAAGATTAAAGAAAAGCTTAGCTTAGCCACTGCATTTTGTCTGCTAAGATAAGTTTTCTTTTTGTCTTTATTCACATGCGCACACACACACACACACACACAGATGTGTGTGTGTGTTGTGATTGTTTTTGGTGTGAAAATTGTTGTTTTTTTTTAATAGTTTTACAGATAAAAGGTACTTTGGCAAGCAAGTTTTTTTATTGCAGAGTGCCAGATGTCCTGGTACAGATATAAGCGTTGATAGTTTTAGTGTAATGAATTTGTCACTTTGACTGAACAGGTTCATGCTGACTTCAAAGTTTCATGAGGACACTATTATGTCTTCACTCATTGGGGCTGGGTTGTTTTTTTTTGTTTTTTTACATCAGAAAAAAAAAGCCAGCCCCAATGAAAGTGTTGAATTGTGATAATTTTTAGCACCAATGTTGTTTTTTCAGTGGTTTTACTGATAAAATATATTTTGGCAAACAGGTTTTTATTTTATTGTAAAATGCTTGATATCCAGATGGAAATAGTGTTGGCAAGCAGAAAGGATTTGTCACTTTGACTGAACAGGTTCATGCTGACTTCAAAGTTTCATGAGGACACTATTATGTTCACTCATTGGGGCTGGGTTGTTTTTTTTTGTTTTTTTTACATCAGAAAAAAAAGCCAGCCCCAATGAAAGTGTTGAATTGTGATAATTTTTAGCACCAATGTTGTTTTTTCAGTGGTTTTACTGATAAAATATATTTTGGCAAACAGGTTTTTATTTTATTGTAAAATGCTTGATATCCAGATGGAAATAGTGTTGGCAAGCAGAAAGGATTTGTCACTTTGACTGGAACAGGTTCATGCTGACTTCAAAGTTTCATGTGAGGACACTATTATGTCTTCACTCATTGGGGCTGGGTTATTTTTTTGTTTTTTTTACATCAGAAAAAAAGCCAGCCCCAATGAAAGTGTTGAATTGTGATAATTTTTAGCACCAATGTTGTTTTTTCAGTGGCTTTACTGATAAAATATATTTTGGCAAACAGGTTTTTATTTTATTGTAAAATGCTTGATATCCAGATGGAAATAGTGTTGGCAAGCAGAAAGTGATTTGTCACTTTGACTGAACAGGTTCATGCTGACTTCAAAGTTTCATGAGGACACTATTATGTTCTTCACCATTGGGGCTGGGTTGTTTTTTTTGTTTTTTTTACATCAGAAAAAAGCCAGCCCCAATGAAAGTGTTGAATTGTGATAATTTTTAGCACCAATGTTGTTTTTTCAGTGGTTTTACTGATAAAATATATTTTGGCAAACAGGTTTTTATTTTATTGTAAAATGCTTGATATCCAGATGGAAATAGTGTTGGCAAGCAGAAAGGATTTGTCACTTTGACTGAACAGGTTCATGCTGACTTCAAAGTTTCATGAGGACACTATTATGTCTTCACTCATTGGGGCTGGGTTGTTTTTTTTTTGTTTTTTTTACATCAGAAAAAAAGCCAGCCCCAATGAAAGTGTTGAATTGTGATAATTTTTAGCACCAATGTTGTTTTTTCAGTGGTTTTACTGATAAAATATATTTTGGCAAACAGGTTTTTATTGTAAAATGCTTGATATCCAGATGGAAATAGTGTTGGCAAGCAGAAAGGATTTGTCACTTTGACTGAACAGGTTCATGCTGACTTCAAAGTTTCATGAGGACACTATTATGTCTTCACCATTGGGGCTGGGTTGTTTTTTTTTGTTTTTTTTACATCAGAAAAAAAGCCAGCCCCAATGAAAGTGTTGAATTGTGATAATTTTTAGCACCAATGTTGTTTTTTTTTCAGTGGTTTTACTGATAAAATATATTTTGGCAAACAGGTTTTTATTTTATTGCAAATGCTTGATATCCAGATGGAAATAGTGTTGGTGTTATGAAAGGGATTTGTCACTTTGACTGAACAGGTTCATGCTGACTTCAAAGTTTCATGAGGACACTATTATGTCTTCACTATTGGGGTTGGGTTGTTTTTTTTTGTTTTTTTTACATCAGAAAAAAAAAGCCAGCCCCAAGAAAGTGTTGAATTGTGATAATTTTAGCACCAATGTTGTTTTTTCAGTGGTTTTACTGATAAAATATATTTTGGCAAACAGGTTTTTATTTTATTGTAAAATGCTTGATATCCAGATGGAAATAGTGTTGGTAAGCAGAAAGGATTTGTCACTTTGACTGAACAGGTTCATGCTGACTTCAAAGTTTTGTGAGGGCATCATTATGATTATTGATATATCCTGAAAAGGAATACAGTGTAAATAGATCAGTTGAAGAATGGTACTCAACCCCAGGAATAAGGTATAACAGATTTATTGTACTAAGGTACAATTAACAATAATACACATATAGGCAAGCAATGGGTTGGAGCGGAATAGACTATCGAATAGTGAATGCCTTCGCCTAAGACCTTTGTACCGCTCGTGACTGTGTTTTATCAGGTAGAGCATTCTATTCTCGGGGGGATGGCAGGATGTTCCACTATAACACCTTCCCCCAAGCTAAATTCTTCCTAGAATTTTGCTCTTAATGTTTTTTTTTCTTTTAGGATCTGGAGATGGCCATTTAGTCCTTTTCCTTTTTCTGTTACTACTTCTCCTGTCCGTCCCTGTGTCTTCAGTTTTAGGAGAATCAGTCGTTCTTTGTGTAGGTGTTACTTCCATAGGTACTCCATTGTTAGTGGGTGGTTGAATCTGGAATGTGTTATATACTACCTCCATTGGTATCTCTTGGTCATTTGTAACGGTTTCGATGTATCGGTGTCTCAGTTGGTTTGTGTCTTTTACAGACAAACTTCTCCCCTTTAATTATGTAAATGACTCTCTCGATTCTTCTAATTACTAAACTGTCTTCCCAAAAGCACTTTCCAGTCTGATAGTTCTTAAAGAAGACCTGATCAGCTTCTTTGAAAGATTTAACACCAGAGTTTGGTTTTATAAAAATCTTCTTTTTCTTTGGTAACAGCCTATCAAATATCGATGAATCTTTCTTGCGTACATGATCTCTGCAGGCGACAAATTTCCATTAATGTTCTGATTCAGTGTAATTCTAGAAACCATCAGAAATGTTTGAATATTCTTGTCATTGGTGTCGATCCCATTAGCTTTTCTCATAGCTCCTTTAAACGTGTCGACAAACCTTTCTGCCTGTACATTCAATCTTGGATTATACGTAGGCGTTATGTGTTTGATGGCTAACGAATCACAATAATGTTTAAATTCAGCTCCCATAAACATAGTACCGTTGTCACTCACAACTGTGTTTGGTACCCCCAAGATGGCTGAATACTTCGTTTAACACCTTTATTGTATTTGCAATCTGTTGGGTGTTTAAATCCATAAACTTTATGCCATTTAGAATAACTATCAACAATAATTAGGTAATAGTCTCTCTTCAATGGTCCTGCATTGTCAACATGTATCCGTGACCACGGAACGTCCATTTTTGGCCATAGCTGAGTTTTTATAGGTGGTGATTTTGCTGCTGACAGCCTTTACAATGCTTCACCAAATCTTCAATGTCCTGGTTCATCCTAGGCCAGTATGTTTAGCTCCTCATTAATGATTTCATTCTTGATATACCCGGATGACCCAAGTGAAATTCTTTCAATATCCTCTTACATAGAACATGTGGAATTACCACTCTTTGAGCAGACATTAGTGTTTCATTGCAAATTGAAAATGGTGATACTTTATATCCTTTGTTTTTCTCATTCCTTTTCATTTGTTTAATCATCTTTGCAATGTAATCATCCGTTTTCGCCATTTTGTTAGTTTCCTCCAGCATTATTGGTAATTCACAAATGGTGTTCATCAGTACATCTGCAAGTTCTTTCTCTTCTTTTAATGCTGCTATGACTGTTTCTTCCAACAACTCGGGGTTTTTCAGGATTAGTTTCAAAAGATAATCCGCATGAGTGATTTCCTTAGATGGAATAAATTGCATCTTAAAATTGTAATTTAATAAAATTGCACTTCATCTTTGTAACCTGTTTGCGGAATGAGTAGGTGCTCGTTTTTTCAACCCAAAAATTGACAATAATGGTTTATGGTCGGTTTGTAGCACAAACAATCTCTCATAAATGAATCTGTGAAATTTTTTTACAACATAAATTATAGTTAGCGCTTTCTTTTCTATCTGACTATAATTTTTTTTCTGCTGGAAGCAATGCTCTCGAGGCATGAGCGATAGGTTTTGATACACCATCCTCAAATTTATATAAAAGAACAGCTCCTATGCCATATTCACTCGCATCCGACGCTACAATTAATTCTTTATTTGGATCAAAGTGCACTAAAGTTAAATCCGACGATAAGCACTTTTTAATTTTTTAAAATGCTTCATCGCATTTTCTTGTCCAACACCACTTTTTATTTTTTTCTAATAATTTGTTTAATGGTGCTCTTAAATCATGCATATTAGGAATATACAGATTGTAGTAATTTGAAAGGTCCAGAAATGATTGTAACTTAGTCACGTTATCTGGAGTAGGCATATTTTTTATCACTTCAGTTCTGTTTGGGTTAGGTTTCCTTCTCTTATGATCAATTATTTGGCCCAAATATTTGATCTTATTCATACAGAACTCGCACTGTTCAAGTTCTACCTTGAATCCATAATTCTTAATTCTTTTGAAAACTTCACAGACATGAATTTTATGCACTTCCACATTTTCACTTTTTATTAATATGTCGTCCAAGTATGCCATTGCATAATCTAGGCCTGATAACATCGTATCCATAATTTGCTGAAATACACTTGGTGCTACCTTCAAACCAAATGGTAAACGTTTCAACCTATACAATCCTCTATGAGTGTTGATGGTTAAATATTTAGAACATTCCTACTTGACCTTGACTTGCAGATAAGCTTCTGACAAATCAATTTTCAAAAAGATTTTGCCCTCATTCAACCTTGAAAATATCTCCTCCAGTGTGGGGAGTGGATACGTGTGATCCTTTAAACATTTATTCAGTCCGGTTGAGAAATCCACGCAAACTCTTATTTTATTATTTCTCTTTTTTACGTAGACTGTAGGTGATGCCCACTCAGAGTAATCTACCTTCTTAATTACTCTGTTCTCCTCCAATCTCTGTAACTCTTTATCTATTGTCTCTAACGATGCAAAGGGAACTTTTCTTTTTGGTTTGAATATCTTTTAGTTCTGTCTGCGTACAACAACCAAGTTTATCTGCAAAAACTTCAGTAAATTCATTCTTCAAATCTTTCATAAATTTTTCTGTCTGTTTAGACCTTCCTATATTCGACACATTCACTTTCCTACAAAACATATTCATGGGTTTCTCCCATAAATTAAATAATACAATTAAATCAATGCCAAATAAATTTGTATTTTTTCCTGAAATCACATAGACTTTAGTTTTGTGGATTTTGTTGTCGAATGCTACCTTTGCGAAAAATTCACCCTTAAATTTCAACTTATTACCCGAAATGCCTCTCGCAATTTTCTTAGTGTTCTGCAACTCTGGTTGGCCTATTTTTTCCAGGTATTTTCATCAATTGTGGAAATGTCACTCCCGGTATCTAGCAAACAAGTGATATTTCGACCATTTAATTTAATGTCTACGTACTTTCTTCTACTGAAATCCTTCATAACTTTTTTGGATAAAACTGTATTTATCCTTTTAGGCTTTCGATAATTTTTCTTTCTGCACATTACTGCCTTGTGCCCTTTTGTGCACATTCAAAACATATTTTATTTCTAAAATCGCACTTACTTGTAGCCTGATTAGTGTTGCCACATGATTTGCAGTCTGGTCTTTCTTCTTTGTAGGCACGTTGTTTTACTTTATGTATTCGGGCAATACTCTTCTCTTCAATACATAAATTATCCTGTTTAATATTAATCAACTTCTGGGATTCCTCCGATACTTTCTGCAAAGTTATGTCCGTATCATGCTCCAAAATTGCTGAAATCTTTGAACGCACTTCCTTGTCTTTAGGCGCCGTTAACCCTTGCACAAAAATTAGGTATTTGAACATATCTTCCTTGATTTCTTTAAATTTGAAATGTTCACACTGGGAGTTAACTTTCCCAGCATACGAAACAAAATCTTTGTCCTCTTCTTTCACGATATTTAAGCATTTATACCATGTATGAAACAAACTGTCCCGTTCGCCAAACACTTTTGATAATATTTCAACAATTTCGTCAAATAAAATCTCTTCTGGTTTCTTTGGCAAAATGAAGTTCGTGTACTTCGTATTTTCCTGAGCAATTTTTTTTGTAACAGAAGCATAATTTTTTCTTCATTGGTCCATGATTTGCAACTTTTTGAAAAAATTGTTTCGTACCTTTTAAAGTACGCAGGAAGAGTTATTCCTTCTTCAGGTTTATACAAAAATTCTGAAAGAGAATTTGATATACCCTCTGCAGAGAAAATTCTGGAACTTTCCTTTGGTTTGCCTTGCTTTAATAATATTTTTTGCAAAACATCTTGTTTTATAATTTGTTGTTGAATATCTGTTTGTTTTTGTTGACTTTGCCGTTGTTGTATTAGTTGTTGAACCGCTATGCCTAGCGTCTTTGTAAATTCTGCTAATTGCTCCATGTTCTGTACACAACAAAAATATGTATATGGAAAAATAAAAATTCAACAACAGAGTTGACCAATAAGTTAAAAATTTGGCAAGAAAAAAAAAAAATGTAGTTTTTTTTTTTTTTAATGAAGGGGCACAAAAAACTACTTCTTACCTTAACTTTTTTTTTATATGGTCGTCACTGTTGAAGGTTCTTACTTAAATTCTCAGCTGAAATATTTTCTTTAGCACTCATATTTTATGTCTCCTCATTTAATACGGTTGTATTTCTTTAGGAGTTCTAATCCTTATTCGACAACTGAAATTTCCGTGTGAATTCGCTTTTTTCTGTCGCCAATTGATATCCGGTGGTAGTTTTCCTAGTTTGCCAAACTGGTATCAGGCAACAGTCATCTTCATCGCCAAACTGATATATACTGAAAAGGAATACAGTGTAAATAGATCAGTTGAAGAATGGTACTCAACCCCAGGAATAAGGTATGACAGATTTATTGTACTAAGGTACAATTAACAATAATACACTTATAGGCAAGCAACGGGTTGGAATGGAATAAACTATCGAATAGTGAATGCCTCCGCCTAAGATCTTTCTTCTTCATACCGTTCATTACCATCTTTTATCAGGTAGAGCATTCTATTCTCGGGGGATGGCAGGATGTTCCACTCTAACAATTATGAACCTGCTCGGTTAAAGTGACAAACTCATTCTGCTTATATAGCAGTGTATTTAGGCAGTAATCCCCCTTTTATGCCAGTTTTGTTAAAAATGACAGACAAGATACTGTGGTTAAGTGTTTCATATAATTTTCCATGTGACTTTATAAATTCTTCTTTCATGAATATAATTCATCTACTGAAAAGTAAAGAATTAGAAGATCACATGAAAAATTAAATAAAAACTTACAGCACTTGTCATTTTTAACAAAACACACACACACACACACACACACATATATATATATATATACACACACACACACACATTTCATTTGAAAACAAGTTATTTATGCAACCTTGGGTTTTACCTTTTGGTATCTCCAGGCAATTTATAATAGCTGATTTTCCAACATTTTTAAGTGAACAATAAAGATTTTTACAAACATGTGATTTAAACAACTGAAAATTAGGGAGGATTTACTTAAAGATCTTAAAACATTTTCATCCAGGTTTGTATGATCCTAAGATGTATCATCAATAGGTGTGATTACATCTGGACATTACTTCTGATCTTTCATTTAGTTTTTTTTGTTTTGTTCTGGAAACAATATTATGGCTAAGTTTTCTTTTTGGCACAATCTGCAGACATCACCACTGTTATAAGGTTTGGCTTTTTTTAATCATACTCCATGTTATATCAGGGTCTCTCTCTCTGTGTGTGTGTGTGTGTATATATATATATATATATATATATATATATAATTATTATTTTTATTGAATACAGCAGACATGGTGTCAATAAAATTTAATGATCCACTTTTACAAATTACAAATAAACCTTCCCAGGTAAGAAGGAAATTCTGTTAGAAATTGTCCAAAGTTTATTTCAACTTTGTCTTCATCAGGATAGGTAGAGACAGTTGGTGAGTAAGTTTCTTAGAACTAGTGAGTTTTGTGATTTAGGTAAAGTGTGACGTGTTTCTTTTTTTGCTTTTTATTTATACACATTTCAGGAAGCTGGTTCTTAAGATTTTGCTACACAAATAAGATAACCAACCCCTAAAAAAAAGAAAGTAATAAAAAAAAAAATCTAAATAAAAAAAGTAAATAATGAATAATTGACAAATAAACACAAAGTAAATGTAATAATAAACAAAAAATAATTAAATAATAAATAATGAGTAAAAAAATTGACAAATAACATTTGAATTCACAATCATTTCTACTTGATCGTCTTCAGAATAATTTGAAAAATAATCCTTACCACCCCCACCCAGTAACCATTAGGATAATAAAATAGACCTTACTACCCATAATGCATCACTGACCAGCTTATAAAATTAGTTGAGCCATAACAACACACAAGACCTGAAGATTGTGAAGAAGCATGAAACAGTGTTACTGCATGGTGTTGACTTCAGCGTCTACTTTTCTGTTTTATATTTACATACACTCTATCTCTGGTACTGAGCAGTTTTACCCATAAATATCGCATACATCAAAACTATATTCTAATATATAAGTTCTTGTTAATATTAATGCTTTTGGAGAAATTTCTTTGTTTATATTTGAGTGGTGGTGGGGGACAGTGGGTCTGGCTTTATTTTGTTAGGCTTACGGCCTATCACGTTGAATACACTGGTTCTCGCTCAATCACCGAAGTTAAGCAATGTTGAGCCTGGTCAGTACTTAGATGGGTGACCACTTGGGAATAACAGGTGCTGTAAGCATATAGTGACGGATGTGCGTTGTGGTGCAGTGGATATTGGCACAGAAAGAGAAATCGGTGAGCCAAGTTTGAATTCCAGTTGAATACTTTACATTCACCGAAGTACTGGTACCCTTGGGAAAGGTATTAATCTGTCTCTTCCCTCCAGTTATGGGTTAAATAACAAGGGTAGGACTTGGGAACCCTGCCCTTAAAATAAAGACAATGAATCTTGATACCCAAAAAGAAAAATGTTGTAAAAATAAAATAATCTTAACCAAAAATCATTGGTTATGACCTTAAATGATCCCATAAGGATTGATAGGTCATTAAACCTCGAAACAAACAAACAAAAATCTATTTTGTTTCTTTTTGTATTACCATGAAACAGTAAGTTTTTTTTTTTTTTTTTTTAATATTTTGGCCCATTTTTCTTATTTGTTTGATTTTGATTAGTCTCACCTGCTGGAGTATCTGTTAATGCCTCTATGTGTAAATAAATAGACCAAAGAGACATGAACCATAAAACCTTATGTACATGTCTTTTTGCTCTATTTATTTTCAATTTATCATATTTTGTTATCCACATGCCTGTCTATATGGTGGCTATCTAAAAATAAAATTGAACAACTCCATTGTTTTAATATCTTTTGACCAAGGATGAATCTCATGATTTGATAATCCAATTTTCGTAATATGTGAATCATGCCATTTACACTCTTATGGAGAATAACTGATTCTGTTTAAATGGATGGTCAATTTTTTTTAATCTCAGATTTTTGAAGGAACTCTTACTTTTTAAATGTATTAATAAAATTTCTTCAAGATACCATATATTGAACAGGTGAAGAGGTTCATCCCTTGTTCCCTATTTAGGATGTGGTTTCCGGCTTTCTCTTTTCAAATCTTCTCACTTTTTTTTTTTTTTTCAATTGGAGTAGATAGATCTATCTATCGCCCGGTTCACACTCCACCCATGTCTATTGAACAGGTTAAGAGGCTCATCCCTTGTTCCCTGTTTAGGATGTGGTTTCCGGCTTTCTCTTTTCAAATCTTCTCACTATTACGTAGCCCCCTGCACATCAGTGGCATTACCGCCTTGCTCGGGGTGATACGATTAAAAAAAAAAAATTATATATATTTATTCATGTGCAATAAGACCTGCCAATAGTTTTTGTGTGCATTATGCAACTCCTATTTTACCCAGCATGCAACTAATCTCTTGGTAAGTCTTGGATATCTGCACTTAGAAGTGATTAACAATGCAGACATTTGCCATAAAAATAATCTGCTGGTTATACATATGAGCTAGAGCTTTGTTAATTAAAGTAAAAACAAATCCAAAATATTACAATCCTGGAATAAGGAGTTATCATTATGTATATTACTTATGTCTAGACTTTTGTCTTCATCTTTGTTGTTATTAACACATTTTGTTTGCTGTGTCCTCTAACCTTCATTAGGTGTTTGTTAATCTGGCTAAACGTTAGGAAATTTCAAACTGAACCCTTTCATCTACAAGGGTAGATTGTTCGTTTATTACTTGCCCTGTTTTTACTGATCAGGTCTTCACTATTCAAGCTTTGTTGTAATACTATTCAGTGCTGGTGACTAAAAATAAAGAGTTAATGGATGTAACGACTGAAAAAAATGAAGGAAAAAGTGAAATCTCTAAACCTGAAGAATTTTCCATGGAAAAAGTCAAATTGCAAGAGAGTCATGTGGTGAATCTTGGACAGTTGATTAATGGTTCCTGTTTCCAGAGTACAGGTTATCAAAATACGAATCTTGCATAAGCAAAATCAGGAATGATAAAATTTACTTCATGACCACGACAAATGAGATTTTATTATAAACAGGGCCAGGGAATAAGGATTTTTTTGTGATTAAAGAAATTAACGACCCTGACAAAAATTGAGGGAGCCATCTTGTAAGAAACCTGATTTGAAACTGAATTTCTTCTTTCATAGGAAAAATATGAAATGATAA
The DNA here is from genome assembly GCA_037127315.1 of Ascarosepion bandense. Taxonomy (NCBI): domain Eukaryota; kingdom Metazoa; phylum Mollusca; class Cephalopoda; order Sepiida; family Sepiidae; genus Ascarosepion; species Ascarosepion bandense. The sequence continues at coordinate 5,997,187 of JBBBDQ010000436.1, read as the reverse complement.
AATTTAATTAATGGTGGCAAGTTAAGTAAACCCAAAGCAGTTGAATTAGATTGGTTAGAAGGTAGCTGAGGTAGCAGGCACAGGTGAAAAGCTAAAGAATGTGGGGAAATTACCTTGAAGGGAATTGGTGTGAGATGCTAATGAGAGAATTAAGTAGTTATTCGGGTGAACTGATACCTGTGACTGCTACCCATGAAAAAAGAGAACCCCTAAATTAAAAATGTAATTAATTTTTGATAGCCAGACAACAAAGAAACTCTTGTTGAAAATAGAGAAATTATCAATTTCTCCGAATCAACCCTACTTCACCCCAGGTTTAGATGGATCTCCATAAATACAAAAGCTCGATGTGGCAAAATTTAGTTTGACTGTGATGCCTTCTTTGTCAGCTTATGGTTTACAGGAACCTCATCTAGCAAAATTTTCTCCTCGAACATTCAAAGTATTCAGTCCTGCAGTTGATTGATAGATTGATCTCTTCGGACATGACCCGTCTTACTCCATGTTGTGATTAGATTGATCATAAGTAAGCCAAGATTCAATTCATCATCAGTGTTCTTGTGTCAGGCTGGTTCAAATAGAGCAAAGACGTACAGTAATAAAAATAAACACATGAAGTAATATAAAGAAAAATACATCACTATTTTTATACCGAGTATTGTATACAATAGTTTGCTAGTAGTTGTTTACATGCAGGGATGTCAACCTAAATTGTCCCCAAACTGGACACGACACTTGGTTAAGATAGTAAGGGTTAAGAGAAGTTTTTTTTAGTTGATTTGGTAAATTTTCACTCTCGGCTGATGTCAGAGTTATGCTTTGGCAGTTAGTTACGTGCAGATTTTGGTAATCTCCTGTCTATCTTGCCTTGTCTCAAAGTCTTCTGTCTGATCTCTCTTTAATTTGTTTTGTGCATTCATTTTTATTGGTGTCTGCCAAAAACTTGTGTAGGGGTATGAGGTAGTTAGGTCATTGGTACTTCTCCCACCTGTCGTCTACACTGCCTTTAGCCTTGAGAAATAAGTATTTCCCAACCTGGAAGTTCCTTCTTTTTTTCTGGTGATGGTTGTAGGCATTACTCGGCTCCTTCCTCTCCTCTTAGCATCTTCCACCAATACTTTGCAGTGGCGTGGACAGCTCTTCTCCTTCTTTGCTGGGTCATCTGTGACTGCTGCTCTTCACTGGGTGCAGGCAATTTAAAAAAAACAAGAACACAGACATTATTTTTTTTTTCTTCCTCTCTTTCTGGTCTGAAATTTGAATACAATGACTGGCTTTCTCAGGGTCATACTCATTCAACAAATTATCAAAATTACACAATTTGTTTCACAAAAACAAATTAGTTAGCTTTGTATTTTCTCCCAGTCTGAAGTCAGATATGGGACACCTGGCTTTTTGTGAAGTAATCTTTTTGCCTCTGAAATGGCATTTAGGATTTTCATGGTTTTATCAACCAACTGTCAACACCTAACCCGTTGTACAAATTAGATATTGTTCCCATGTTTGGGTTTTATAATTTCCAATCTCTGGGAATGAACTGTCTCATTCTTTAAAACTTTAACCCTTTTTGTGATAAATTTATCAGTCTATCTTTTTTTATATTCAAATTAGAAATTATTATTAATTACCAGCAACCAAATAGTGTCACAGAAGTTAGTTGCAGATGTCATAATAAGAGATCATGCTGCCTGGTATGACATGACTTTCTGCCTGAAAAGAACCTCCAACCTAAGCCTTGTGCCAGACTTGACTTAAACCAGCCAAAGTGTTACAGTTGATTTGGGTTGGGTCGATAGCTATCTGCATGACAAATAGATTCTGACCATTGAAATAACTAATTATTATACCAAAAGAACAAAGATATAAAAGCATTTAATTCCATGAAGATATTTTTTTTTATCTTGCACCTTTTGCTCTGTCTAGATTAATCCATTACAGTGATTCCTGAAAGCTACCAGACTTTTCTCCACCTTCTGATGAACCGAAACACAATTTGGGATAAGGCAGGGTTTAGATCAACACCACGAAGATTGAGTAATTTGGGTGACCAACCAGGTCAGGCAACAGGGTGAATGCAGTCAAATGTGACAAGCATCAGCGGCAATCAAGATTAAGTTTAAAGTTCCAAGTTTCAAACTTTGGATTGTTTCCCTGGATGATGGCCTATTGGATTAAAGCATTGATTCATGAATTTTGTGACATAGTAATTGTGAGCTCAATCCCTGGACTGGGTAGTGCAGCCTTAGACTCAGTGGAAACAGTGCAAGCAATAACTGAACATTACAATAAAAACTAGATGAGGTATCTACATCTATAGATTTAATAAGGGGTTCAGTTTAAGATTCTCTGAAGGTTAGCAGGATTGGCATGCACCTGAAGAAGGCTGGAGAGAACAACAGTTAAAATGTTGTGATAACAACAAAGATGAGGATAATTTACAATCCTGTATCATGCAAAACCAATGTTTGGCTTTTTTCGGGTATTATTCACAAATACCTAAGGTAGCTGGTTGCTTTGATTATAATAGTTGATCACAAAATCATATTATTTATAGATTTCGATGAATTAATTTTTAGGACCACTGATAAGAATGGTGGAAATTTTAATGACAATGACACAGATTCATTCGGGGAAGAACCATCAAAGTTACAACAATTTCAATCTGAAACATATAATTATACCACCACTATAAAGATGCTAGGTAAGTGTTTGTTTTTTGTTTTTTCTTAATTTTTCTTGCAACAAGGTTAACTCTGTTAGTTTTGCATGTATTTAATATGAGGAAGACAATGCTAACAAGTTGGTGTAGATAGATTTTAATTCAAACATATGCACCGTAGTATTGGCGCTAGAGGGTGTCGTCAGTGATGTCTTTGCGTGGATCACTAGGGGTTTCGGGTCTTTCAACATCATACCCCCTCATCGTGCCCACCTGACCAGAGATGATCAGTCTCTGGTCCACCCTCATTAAGCACTTTCAGACACTGGAAAAATTTATAACGTTTGGGCCCGGTACGAAGTCTTGAAAATGCTTCCGATTGGCGACAGACAGAACCACTTTACATTAAGAGGCAAACCGTTTTTACAGTTACGTTAAGAGGCCACTTTGTATTAAGAGGCGAAATCAGAAATGCAGAATTTCGGGGGATTTTAGTTCACAATTTGTTGAATGCAGATATAAATAAAAAATATATCCGTAAAAAGACTATTAGAAGAAGAACAAAAAATTTACCAACGCTTTTCATCGCCTGATGGACTTTATGAAACCAAACCAAATGATTTCATTTTGAAACAAGTATTTTTAAATGGAAGTAAAAATGTCATTAGCTTTTCAAATATTTTAAATTTAAGAACATTCATAGATATTCTTCAGGCTAATTGTGAAATTCAATGTAAATTATGGAGAATCCTGAGTGATGTAATCTAATATCTAATTAATGTGTGTGAATGTTGTTTGTTAATAACAAACCTTCATTTACATGTGAAAATATTGGTTACCATAACTTTTGGTTGAACCTGAAGTATTGACTACAACAATGTATAATTGTATTATATCCTCTTTTAATAAATGCCATTTAAATTTATTGCATTTCTCAATAATAGATTTAGGCTCGTGACATATTGTGTTCTCTAAATATTTAGTGCTTCTTGTTTGTACAAAATTAGACTTTCTTTTCTTTAATAATCATTTCACCCCAAGCAAGGCAGTACTGCCACTGGTATTCAGGAGTTACAGTGAGCAAAGAAGGCAGAAAAGAAAAAAAAAACAGTACAGGGGATGTTAAAGAAAGGGTAAGAGAGAGGTGGGAGTTAAGGAGATAATTTTGGCTTGGTTTGTTTTGTTTTACGACATATCAACCTCAATGGGTTATTTAATGCTAACGAGATTTTTACAATAGATTTGGATGAATAGAATATACTTTCTTTGTAAAGTAGGTTTCGTTGAGTCAAATGTATTGCTGATAATATTTTTTTTCCTTCATGTATTTTTGTTAACATTTTTCCTTCAAAATGTTTTGTTGGTAATATTTTTTAATTGAAAAAAGTTTCATTGGTAAATACTTTCATAGCATTTTGGACTTGGTTTGGGGGTTAACTATTTAGCCATAACTGGGACCCTAACAGGTGTTACCACTCCGGGTCAGGGTGGACCTGGGAACAACAACAATTAAGAGGTGGTTCCATGCTCCTCACAACCTCCCAATTAGAGGCCTTGCTGTTGGATGCAGTTTACTATCATACCCAGGACCGGTTAAGGAGATAAAAGATGACAATTGACTTTGCACTTAAACCTTTGGAAATTGCAGCTATTAGGGAAGCAAACATTGGGAAGTGGGGATTTGCTATTTAGCACACTTTTGCAGAGCTGCCAGTAGTTGTTAGAGCCAAACTTGCAGGATGCTCTATGCTTATTCATTCTATTATCAGACAACAACTTAGCATCATTTAGACCACACTTGCATTCATTGGGAGCAGAGTTAAAAAAGGCACCTATTATAGACAGACGTGCCACTCTGGTAAAGTTGGAAGAAGTAATTCTTGTGGTCAGTGATGGCCAAGCAAGCAGGAGAGAACCAAGGGGATGAACTTTCTGGCTGGGATGAAAGCATTGATGCCGACTTTCACCCAGGAGGAGACCTTGAATGTGCAGTCTTCAACAGAGATCAAAAACTTTGTTCCAAGGGACATCACACAGGAAGTCATGAAACACCTCCCAGTTTGCTCTTTGATAGCAGTAAGATATTCTGCTGGTAGGAGGTTTCTGGAAGGAGGAGGAGCGGAAGGAAATATTAACAGAAAACATAGTATGATCAGAGTCGCCAAGAGGACAGAGCTGCATGGCATGGCAAGTGTCAGGGATAGAAGCGAAGCAGTGGAATAATGGTGATAAGTCAAGATCAGTCAGCCCCTGATATTTTGCATTGATTAGGCCAAAATAAAAACTCTTATTGCTTTTAGGGGTAGGGGATTTTCAGTAAATCTACAACAGAAAACGTAATATGGCTGTAGTTAGAAGAAACAATTCTTGTTTTTATAGCAGTTTTAAAAGTAATATTTTTATTTCACATCATTGTTATACTGCTTAATATTCATTTCTTTTCTTTCCTTCTGACAGGACTTGAGACTGTTAACCAAGATGAAATGGATCCTGCTATGCAACATGCTGCTTACCTGTCACTGCTTTTCCTCCGGCATTTACGAATTCGGGAGTTGCAATATTCTGTAAGAAACACATACCATTCTTTAAAAAACATCATCTACATCAACTCTTAAATAATTTTATATAAATCATAATTGAGGAAATTGTATGACAAAGTGGAAAAAGTCTACTTATGATGTGTTTTGTCAGGCTGAAACACATCACAAGTAAATTTTGATCCACTATTATTTGATCTAATATTATTTGATCCAATATTATTCTTGATATATAAAAATAAATATCATTATCTCATAAATCATAACATTTACAGGACAATCATTTAATAGGCAATGTTTTTGTTTATTTATTGAGTCCTCTCTGTCGTCTATATCTGAAGATAGACCAACAAGTCTATAGGTTGGAAGAGCTAGATATTGATCTGAAATGTTCATTGTATTATGTTCAACTAGCAGTATAGCCCGGCATTGCTCAGGTGTAATGAAAGCTTTAAAACTGATCCATGGTCCTGGAGCTCAGACTCTTTGGATGTTGGCACGAAAGACTAAAAAGCAATAGTTGTTTCCAGTTAAAGCAATACTGTAGACTGAAAGAAAAATGAATGGATGTAAGTCAAATTTTGATTTCCTGGTATCGATTTACATATATATATATATATTGATTTTCTGCACTATTGTAAGAACTGCAACATTGAAATTTCTGAATATCGTTTTTATGTCTTTGTCTATGAGTATATGAAATTTGATTAAAATCGGACCACTTCTTCTATAACCCGATTTTTTCGATAATCAATTTTCAATATTTATTGAGGGTACCTCAACACAAAACCTAGCTAAGAACACTCGCAGACACTTATAGTACAACTGTGTAAATTTTCAAGAAAATCGGTTCAGCCGTTTCAGAGTCTATAGGTAACGGATACACACACACAGACACACACAAAGTTCCATTTATAAATAAGTTTAGATTTGTATGATTAATAAATAAACATAGGGTTAAGTGCAATGACTAGGAAGGAGATCGTACTTAAAAATGTTTCTTTATTAACTTATATGGACTTACTAGCACACACATATACACAGACCCATATATATATATAGGATTAACGTGGAGAAGTTTGTCACTAAACTGAACAGCTATGCTGACTTCAAAGTGTTGTGAAGTTTGCCACAACAAACTTCTGAACATTAATACTATTAAAGCTCTCTCTCTCTATCTCAATATTGAGCACTTTATGACAAAAACCACTGAAAATACAGCAATCTTAAAACTAAGCATCATCACAACTCATCACATATAAATATATATATTTTAAACATATTTGGTTGAATGATATCAACAAGTTTCTACCCAAATTTTTGACTTTTTCTAATTTCTGAATTGATTTATGTGATCAGTAAATTTGCCAGAGTTCATATTTATTTTTGATATTTCTATTTCTCCCCACCCCAGTACTTAAAAATGTTTCTGCATTTGTTTTCAAGATTATGTTTTGTGTATGTTTGTGTGACTGTTGTTGTAATACAAGAGAAGCAGCCAACATTAAATAATGTATTTCTCTCCAGAGAGAAGGAGGGGCATATATTGAAGTGTGTATAATATTTAAGAAAAAAAGAAAAAATTTAAATATACACAAAAAATTCAGTTAGACTCTTTAGATGACATCCTTTTTAGTTATTTGTAATTGGTTCTAATATGAGAATGCCAGAATTAACTAATGACGGGTGCAAAAACACATTCAAAACAGTCCTTGAAAACAAATGCAAAATATTTGAATGTAGATCAGAGAGGGGTGAAAAAAAATAAATACTAACTTTGGAAATTCACTGATTATATGAAACAACTAATTTGGAAAGTTGTAAAAGTTAATAAAAATGACAGAATTTATTCATATGATTCAACCAAGCATGTTCGAAAAATCCTTACTACCAAAATACACGTATATTTCCATGCAAAGATTCAGACATAACTAAAAATATATCTCTAAAAAGACAATTTGAATAAAGACAGAAGGAAAACTTGTCTTAGCTGATGTCACTAGTCTCCTGAGTGACTTCATCAAGGCAAATATAAGGGTCTTATTTTGCAACAAGTGTTTGTACACAGAAGTAAAAATGTCATTTTTTCAGAGTTTTTAAAATTAACAGCACTCATATAGATAAAATATTTAAATATCTGTTTAGATACATAGATGATTCTCTATTAATATATCCACATGACATAGCTTTTACTTGTTAACATAACATTGAAATCACTATAGATTTTATCTTTGAATGCAAAGGTCAAACAACACTTTACCCATATTCGATATAATGCTTCATAAAACTAATAATGACCTTCAGTTGAAATCTTATAGAAAATCTACCAACAAGAATGATCTTATTAATTTCTATTCTCATTACTGTAACACAATAAAATCTGGAATAATTATAGGATTCTATTTAAGAACATTAGGAATCTGCGGCTACTAATAATAATCAGAAGAAAAGAACACCTTTAAAAACCTCAATTGTCCTCTATTATTCATCCTCAACACTAAGAGAAAGGTATCCAAAATATACAAATACAAAACTAGCCAAAATAATTCAGTCTTAACTATATCGAAATAATTACAACCACATCCTGAAATTTTATGGATATGATTAGAACCATAAATATTCATAACAATAATAAGTCTGAAGAAGCTATATATAAAATGAACAGTCACAACCATTTCTTACAATACATTGGGGAAATTAGCAGAAATGAAAAACAAACAAACTATGAACATAAAAGGGATCTTACGCATAACAATTTATCAAATGCGTTAGTTATACATAGGAATAAGTTAAACCATAACTTTAATCTAAAGAATGTCAGACTTATTAAAAGAGAACATAATTCAGATGGAGAATTCTCAAGAGTGTGGCTATTGAATCTTATCAGAATATAAATCTGACCTGGATTTTTTTTCAAATATCTCTATTCCTAAAAGAAATGCTTCTTTCCTATGCACAATTAAATTTTTTTTTAAATTAATAGAAAAGGGTTGAATTCAAAACTTTCTATTATTTAAGATATGTAATACATGACTTAATTTCTCAAACAAAATAATATAAATAACTAGCAGTATAGCCCGGCGTTGCTCAGGTGTAATGAAAGCTTTAAAACTAATCCATGGACCTGAAGCTCAGACTCTTTGGACGTTGGCACGAAAGACTAAAAAGCAATAGTTGTTTCCAGTTAAAGCGAAACCGTAGACTGAAAGAAAAATGAATGGATATAAGTCAAAGTTTCATTTCCTGGTATCGATATCAAATAAGTGTTTTTCATCATAAACTGAATTTTGAAGACTAAATAAGTCCTCTGAGTAAATGGTATCATGACTGAGACTAAGAACTACAACTATACCTACTTAGAGCCAAACCTGAAGCAAAAACTAAAATAAAAGGGCTGAAAAACTGATTTTGATCAGACCTGGTACCTTGCCTTTTATATATATATATATATATATATATATATATATATAATCGATTTTCTGCACTATTGTAAGAACTGCAACCTTGAAACTTCTGAATATCGTTTCTTATGTCTTTGTCTATGAGTGTATCAAATTTGATTAAAATTGGACCACTCCTTTTATAAGCCGATTTTTTTTTTTTTTTTTTTTTTTTTTATTATTGATTTTCGATATTTATTGGGGGTACCTCAACACAAAACCTAGCTAAGAACACTCACAGACACTTATAGTTCAACTGTGTAAATTTTCAAGGAAATCGGTTTGGCCGTTTCAGAGTCTATAGGTAACGGATACACACACAGACAAAGTTCCATTTATAAATAAGTTTAGATAATTACATGATAAAAAAAATTCAGCAATACTCATTTTCATTTATTAAACACTAAATTACATCACTTAGCTTCCTGCATAATTTGACTTTCAGTCAGCCTGATTTATATTTGAGTTCTTAATTTTAAAAATTCTGAAAATCTAAAGACATTGTTACTTTTGTGTACAAATGCTTCTTGCAAAATATAAATCTTACATTTAAGTTTATCAAAGGACAAAACAAATCGACTAAGATAATTTATCTTTTTGTTCTTTGTCTTTATTGAGATATAAAACAGTACTTTGTGAATGTCTATTTTGTTAAAGATTTTAAGCAAGAATGTAAAAAAAAAGTGTTTAACTTGTTTATGTACATAAAGACACCTGTCTGCATTCTGCGTATGTGAGTATTGTCAAAGTATATACATTTTTTAAATTTGTTTTTAAGTTTCAAATTCATTACTGTATCATTTGGGAATAATGATAATTTAATACACAAGATGGCAGACATTTAATGAGTAATTTTGTTTGTATCTGTTAGTTGTTAAATATGTTCTAAATATGTTAAATATTCCTTTGGAACAATTTAATTTAAAAAGAAAAATACAATTAATTTTGTAAAGTCTACATTTATTATTAAGTATTTGGCATGTCTATCCATATAATGAACAATACATTTTTTTCATTTCATTTTTTCTTTGACCATAACAATAGACTCACCCATCAGGTAATAATTAGCAATCCTGGTTTAATTACTTCAGAATGAGAAAATGCATTGTTATGGTAACATAAAACATACTGTCTCTTGGAGAAGCAAGGATGAATCCTGTTTTTCTAACAGAATTGAACAGTTATATATGTGGGTGTCTCCTTTTTTTAAAAATCTCATCTTGTGGATATTCAAATAGATATGTGGAGATAACTACTATTAGTAGAAGTACAAGTGTCTAGCAGTTCATTAATATGAGCCTGAATTTCACTTTAACCAGAGGAAGTGGCAGGTTTGCTTATTTTGCTGGGTGGATAGCCATACAAAAAAAGCACTGAAAAATATGCTTTGTCTATCATCTTTCATAAATTCTGGTTTTTATATATATATATATATATATATATATATATATTTATTTATTTAGTGTGTGTGTGTGTCATGCATTGTCTGCTATTAAAGATGTCATTTTTTTCTCAAAATAAATTTTAAAAAATTTACTCTCAATTCTACAAATCAAAATAATAAACAAAACTATGATAAATAAAATATATATTATTACATAAATTCAATGTTGTACAATTTTTTTTTTATAATCATATCGGCCCAAGCAAGGCATTTTATTGCCACTGTTTTGCAGGGGGTTACATAGAAGGAAAGTTATGAGAAAGAGTGATAGGCTATAGGGTGTGTCAGGAAGTGGGTAAGAGAATACCAATGAGAGTTGAGTGGATGGAGAAAGGAGCATGAGAGAGAGGATGCAGGTTATTGAGATAGAAAATGACTATTGACTTTACATTTAAATTCTTGGAGATTATAGCTGCTGGAGAAGTAAGTAAATGGAAGGGAATTCCACAGGCGAGAAGTGCGAGAAAAGAAGCTGATGGACTAGAATTTGCATTTACAATTTATTGGTTTCACAGTAAAAAGGTGGGACCTAGTTGCTAATCTTGTGGCTCGAGTAAATTTATATTTAGGGGGCACCAGTGAGCTAAGTTCATTGGAGCAGAAACCATGAAAGTATTTGTAGAAGAGACACAGGGAAGCCACATTATACTACAGTATAATATACTACAGTAGCCTAGACAATGGACTCGTATTAATTTAGATGTTGTAAATCTGACACCATTATCAATGTTTTTTTATTCCCCTTAACTGACCTTGAATTTAATGGAATATTATTCAATGACAAAAGTAAAGTTGTGATATGTTAAAAGGGTTTCTAGTAAATCTTATAAACACTGCATGACAAATCTGAATATTATGCTTTGAATTCCAAAACATGGATAATATTATAATTATTGATTGTGATACAAATATCAAATAAGGTAAAAAATGACAGTTTGACCAAAGATTGAATTGTAGAACTGAAGTTCTCATCATAAAGGTGTGAAGTTCTTGTAAAATGAAGATAATCAAGAGAATGTAAATATTACTAAACCATCCCTAAATTGTCTGGGTAAAGTCGATGAAAATTCCAAGGCTTTAATTTCATGCTTCTTCAAGATTATTTTCTTCAAATTTTGTAAGTCAGGAATTCTGATGAATTCTTGAAATCCAGGAAGTGTAATAAGCATGGTGTTGGGTTACCTTGCTGGTTGCTTGGTGCATTTGTTTTGACTTGATCAAGTGTGAAATCATGCCAAATACAATTTCCATTTATGACATGCCACCAATGTTTCCATAAAACAAAATAAATTATGACTCAAGGTGGAATTAGAGAGAGCATGATGGATTTAAGTAAAAGATGATGAGTTTATATTAGCTTTCATGTCTTATCCTGACATCTCCGACAATAAAACAGTGTAAGAAATCTTGACACATAGCCATCAGTGATAGATATGAGATAATGATATATATTTTTATATATCAAGAATAATATTTAGAAAAAAATGTACAACAAAGTGGAAAAAGTTTTCTTGTGACACTTTTTTATACAAACATAACAAATTTTGTTTGAAGTCCTAAAGATTGAAAGGCATCATAAGAAAAATTATTCCACTTTGTCATTTATTTTTCCGCAATATGGTCATGGTGGATAAATTGTTATCTAATATAATGCAAAAATAAAATTAACACTTGCATCTCATTTTAAGATATATTTACCAAAATTACACAAAAAGACTTCAACCACCGCCTCTAGACAACTTAGGAATCTCCTGCAACTCTTCTGGACGGTCTCCTTGTTGGTGAATTTTGCCGTAACCATTGCCTTCAGCTCATGTTTAGTGTTATGAGGATTTTTGTTGGTATCTTGCTCAGTTGTGCCCCACATATAATAATCAAAGGGGTTGCAATCTGGGGAGTTAGGTGGTCAGATGTATGGGAGTGATGTGGTTGCAGAAATTGTCTGACAGCCATAACTGGATTCTCCTGCTTGTGTGGTATGGTGCAGAATTCTGTTGTTAGACATCAGGTCTTCCAGAGCTATCTTCTTGACCCAGGGTAATACTACCTCCTCAAGCCATGTAGGCCTCAGTGTTGAGTCTGAACTATGGGAAGATGAATGGAGACATAACATTGGCATCACTAGTGATCCCTCCAAACACCTCTGTAATTGCCATCAGACTCATCCAACTCTTTTAGAATCCTCTACTCTGTCCTCAAATTGACACCCAAACTCTCTGAAATGTTTGTATTGGAGCTTCCAGCATGAATGTCAAGCAGTACATCATGCCATTTCCAAATTCCTGGTGGAGTCAAGTGCATGATGGTGCTCTTTTTCCCAATGATGGTGCCCAACTGACCCTACTATTCTGTGCAGTTGACAAAATAAAAAATAATGTGCATGCAGGAAATTAAAAATATAAAATGGTGATAGTTTACCAATCATATATAATGCACCATTGACCAGCAAATGCAGTCTAGCCAAAACGCAATACCGATGACCTGGAGATTGTGTTCAATCATAAACAGACTGTTGCTGCTTGGTGCTGACCTTAGTCTGCACTTTTATATTTACACATGCTCTATCTCTGATACTGAGCACTTTTATCCATAAATATATTATTCTGTAAAACTAAATTTTCATTGTATATATAATATGGTGTTGGGGGGGTATATATAAAATAGAGAAAACACACTTGTATTTATAATTATGTTTTATATAAAAATGTATAAAAGCAGATTTGAGTTATTTAAATGTCTTTAAATTGAAAGAGAGATCCGTATTCATTTTACATTTTGCAGCCAATTTAGTTGATCTGTTCTTGACAAGATAAGTTTTTACCAGATTGTCTCATGTTGTATAATTTTCTAGAATTTAGGAATTAACAATTAGACTTAATTAAGCTCTCGGATTTTTGAATTTTTTCAAAAGTATTGTCTCTTAAAAACGAGGAATTTAATTTCTATGTTGTGATGAATCCCTTATTTTGAAACTTGTCAGTGATAAGCTAGTGAGGCTGTGTGAAATATAAATTGCATTGATCTGGAGTAATTTCCAAATTAATACTGAGTTCTAATGTAAATAACAAAGTAATTCCAGTGTTTAATTGGGGTAAGGAATGATTTGTAAATTTTCATCCCTCTACAACCAAACTATCATTTATTCACCGACAACCTTTTCTTCCTTAAATCAGTGAGGCTTATGCTAACCTCCAAGAAAACAACTTTTTGGCTCACATTTTCCACCAGCATAAAGTGGAGTAATTATATTGAATCAGTTGCAAGGAAAGTTGGTTCCCTGTGCTGTCAGGCAATATTTTTCATCAGGATACATCTTGCACATTTATAAATTTAGTCTGTGCATTGAATTCTGTTGCCATCTCAGGTCTGCTGCTCCTGTTACATATCTCAAGATTCTCAGCAAAATCCAAAGAACAGTCTGTAATGTAATCATTGTTGACCTGGCATATTAAACCCCACCCCCAACCAACACTAATGTGGCTTATATCTGGCTTTTCTAGAAATATTTTCATGGCAACTGTTCTGATGAACTTTCCTTCTAAATACCTAGACTATATGAATTTAAGCATACTACTTGATTGGCAATAAGGTCTCACTGTTTTACTGTTGAACTAGCTAATTGTAATGCTAAGTTTTATTCTAATAATTTCTTTTCTCATGCTTCTCTGCTACTTACAATATTTAAAAGTTTAAATGCAATGTCAGTTGCCATCTCCTGTCTTTCTGAAGCCTGTTCTTTTATCATTCTTTCTCACTAAAGTCTTCTCATTCTCTTTCATTCTCAGTAACCTCCTTTTGTCTTAGTGGCTTTATCACCTTGCCCGGGGTGAAATGATAAAAAAAACAACTATAATCTATGCTATATGCATATGTTTGACATGTTAGGGTGGAGTTATGGTTAATGTGCTAGTCTAGATGAGCATTATTATTGAAGGTCTCACGCTTGTGGAATTGTATTAAAATAAGCGCAATAAATTGCTGCAAATCTCAGAGAAATGTCACATGATTACCTCTTCCAATTTTTATTGACTAATCATCTTCAAATTCCATGGTTTACCAACTACCTTAAGTCATTTTTGACTGAGACAAATATAATTCACTGTCTTGTTCCTGGGCATCTCTTTCTCATCCCTATTGTATTGTTTACACCCTAATATTTGTAAATAGATACACTTTGTACTTACATACACAGTCTATTTACCACATTTGAAGGAGGAAGAGATACTAACAAGGCATTAAATGAAGACCTTTTAGGCTAAATCTACCAAATTTGTTATTTGAAATGGGTGTATAGACGAGAGAATAATAATAAATGCAATTCAGGTGTTTAGCACAAAGAAATTCCTTGCCTTACTTTCATTTGATATCAAATATTAATTGTCCTCTCTTATCAAGGGAGAGAGTGAGAGAGTAGAAATTGTAAAAAATAAATATATCCCTAATTTAGTGTGTATGTCCAAATGTTTGTAAATGAGCACATTTTGTACTTGCCTACACAAAGCCTATTTACTGCACTTTGGGTTTGTTGAAGTGAAGAGATGCCAACAAGATCATGTTACGAGGATGTTTTTATATATAAAAAATAATATTAATAATGTCGAAAAAGTTTTAGTAAGGGATTCTATTGAGTCCTACTTGTTATTACAAAAAAGTTTTAATTCGTGAAGTAGTTGTTAAATAGAGAAATTAGGAACAGAACGTTTTGGAAGATTGTAGAATGTTCAAGTGAAAGGATTCTAGAAATATGCAAATTAGGTGTTAGCCCCTATAAAAATAGGTTTTGGGAAGAGAGTAGTTAGTTGTTAACAGGATTTTCTGACATTATCAACTCCGGCCCAATTCGTGGATCTGTGCATCCAGTCGAAAAAATCTCTAAAAAAAAAGTTGCTGACCAACTAAAACCTGAAAGAGAACCTCATGGAACTAAAAGGGTAAATAGATTTTTTTGACCTTTTTATTGACCGTACTGAAAATTATTCTTTATATACACATTTAAGGATTCCCAAAGGTATAGCACTTAAAATACTTCACTAACTTAACTGGGTAAAGATACTGACCCTTCCTTTCTCTTCGTAACACTTTGCCTGCCAGTAGTAAACTCTACATTTCTGTTTTGAAGGCATGAAATTGTAAATTTTGTATATATATATTATTTTGTGTTTATCGTAAATTAAATATTTGTATGTGATTTAACTCTGACTTTTGGTCAATAATTTTTTTTCTTTTGTTACACTTAACACGTAACAATCATAAATGAAGATCTTTTGGACTAAATCTATTGAATTTGTTATCTGAAATGGGTGTATGCACTAAAGATTCATGATAAATGTTATTTGGATGTTTAGCACCAAAAAATGTTTTGCCTTATTTTCATTTGAGATCAAATATTGATTGCCTTGTCTTATGGGAGGGGCAGAAATTGCAATAAATAAATAAGCAATAGATGTTGTTGTTATGCTGTCATGTCACGTGACTACCTGAACGAGGTACATTGATGTGAAGCAACATTAAGGCAAAAATGCTGAAGGGTGTGGGAAGAGTGAACTTCAGGTCACATGATATCTGGAGCACGTTAGGCTGTGCTATATATATATATATATATATATATATATATATATATATATATTTTAATTCAGATACTTCAATCCAAGGGAAAAAAGCAGGAAGGTAAATTCCAAAAAACCCGATCCTAATTAATATTAAAAATTTATTTTAATATTAAAAAATGATACAGGAAGAGAGCTCCATGTAATAAAATATTACAGAGCAAATATATATATTAAAAAAGGATTAATTCAAAGATGTTGAATAGCCATTTCGATATGAAGATCCCCACGGGGGACGACACATCACCTCAGCAACAGAAAAAACCTTTCAGAAACTGGAGAAAAATTAGTCTACTTTTCCTTTTTAAATAGATTGCAAAGAAATTAAAAAATAAATAATAAAATAAAATAAAATAAAATAAAAAAAATAAAAAATAAAAAAATAAAAAATAAAAATAAAGGGAAAGAAAAAGAAAAAGAAAAAGAAAAAGAAAAAGATAGAATAAAATCAAATAAATAAGAAAAGAAAAAAAATTGACATCGTCTGGGTTCGCAAAAAAAAGGAAGAATGTAACTAAAAATTAACAGACAGACGCGTTAAATCGACGTAGTTTAGGCAATACGGAAAAAAGGTGGTAAGAGAGATAAAAGAAGGAAGGGAGGGTAAAAGAAAGAAACTAAAGAAAAAAATTTTTTTAAATATTACAGACGCTGGACAAATTCAAAAACCTAATTTCCCCAAAACGTTGAAGTATTAGAAAAAGGCCTTTACTTAAAAAGGCATAATTATTAATAAAAGGGAATAAAAAGATATAGGATTTAAAATAAAATTATTTTTAAAAAAATTAGGTCATTTGAAATTAGACTAAATAAAGACAACACTAGGTAAAAAAAAAAAAAAAAAAAAAAAAATTACAATTATTATATACATACCTATAGAAGTACACACATACATATATATACACACACACACAATTCTACGAATAAGAATACATATATACACATACACACACATACATTCAATTTATTACACACTATTATACATATATATATATATATAAATATATACACACATATATATATTATTACACACTTATATACATATACATGCGCATACACACATATATATGTGTGTACACACCCATATACAAAAAATTCATATACACATAATATACATGTGTACACACACATGCACACACACACACATATATATACATATATACCTATATACACATACATACACATATTCCATATGCACTCACACACATACATATTAATGAATATTATGAAAAGGAGCATTTAAATAGCTAAAAAATTTTTTTTCCAAAATTACATATAGCCCACATACATAAATACATATACATACATATATATAAAAAAGTACATCCACACACACACACATACACATAAAAAAAAAAAAAAAAAAAAAAAAAATTAAATTTAAAATTAAAATTAAAAATTTTTTTAAATATTAAAAAAATTATAGAAAAAATTTAGAATTTAAAAATAAAAATTTGAAATTAGAAGTTAAAATCCGCCCTATGGCGGCACTTGTTTATAAATTCCCTCCTAAAGTTCAAAAGTAAGTCCTGATGAGGATACTTCAAAATCAGAATCTTCTCCAATAAACACAGACGACACCTATCACGAAAACCCTTAGGGGTACAAGCTGAGCCTATTAATTTCCAGCTGATTATAGGGTCCTGCCCTTCCTCCTTCATTTCCCAGAACCTACGTGATAGTGCCGTCAACCACCCCAAGAATATTATAAGACAAATACCCAAGATAGTAAATAATAGGGTTAACCAATTATCTTCCAATATAAGAATTTTCAACGCAAGCAAAGAAATTTACGATAAGGCCCTCCAGAAAAGCGGTTTTGTTAATAAGTTAAAATATGATAAGCCTGCTATAAACCCAGAATCATCAAAAACTAAAAACACCCGAAAATATAGAAAAAGGAAGATAATTTGGTTTAACCCTCCTTATTGTAAGCTAACTAATATAAATATTGGTAGGTATTTTCTCAAATTAATCGATAAACATTTTAATAATAATAACAATCCCTTAAATAAAATTTTTAATAGATTCACCCTAAAAATTAGTTATTCTTGCACCTCAAATATAGATAATATAATTAATTCCCACAATAAACAAATTTTAATGAAACTAAATAATACGGAAGCTAAATCCGGAATTGTCGACAAATGCAATTGTTATTCGGTGGATGCCTGCCCGGTGCAAGGCAAATGTAAATCCACCCATGTAATTTATGAAGCCCGCATTTCTCCATCTAATAACAAGGACAATTACCGGACCTATATTGGCATGTCCGCGGGCTCTTTCAAACAGAGGCTTTATAATCACAGGTACTCGTTTTCGAACCCTAAACAGTGATTCCAGACGGCACTATCACGTAGGTTCTGGGAAATGAAGGAGGAAGGGCAGGACCCTATAATCAGCTGGAAATTAATAGGCTCAGCTTGTACCCCTAAGGGTTTTCGTGATAGGTGTCGTCTGTGTTTATTGGAGAAGATTCTGATTTTGAAGTATCCTCATCAGGACTTACTTTTGAACTTTAGGAGGGAATTTATAAACAAGTGCTGCCATAGGGCGGATTTTAACTTCTAATTTCAAATTTTTATTTTTAAATTCTAAATTTTTTCTATAATTTTTTTAATATTTAAAAAAATTTTTAATTTTAATTTTAAATTTAATTTTTTTTTTTTTTTTTTTTTTTTTTTTTTTTTATGTGTATGTGTGTGTGTGTGGATGTACTTTTTTATATATATGTATGTATATGTATTTATGTATGTGGGCTATATGTAATTTTGGAAAAAAAATTTTTTAGCTATTTAAATGCTCCTTTTCATAATATTCATTAATATGTATGTGTGTGAGTGCATATGGAATATGTGTATGTATGTGTATATAGGTATATATGTATATATATGTGTGTGTGTGTGCATGTGTGTGTACACATGTATATTATGTGTATATGAATTTTTTGTATATGGGTGTGTACACACATATATATGTGTGTATGCGCATGTATATGTATATAAGTGTGTAATAATATATATATGTGTGTATATATTTATATATATATATATATGTATAATAGTGTGTAATAAATTGAATGTATGTGTGTGTATGTGTATATATGTATTCTTATTCGTAGAATTGTGTGTGTGTGTATATATATGTATGTGTGTACTTCTATAGGTATGTATATAATAATTGTAATTTTTTTTTTTTTTTTTTTTTTTTTTTACCTAGTGTTGTCTTTATTTAGTCTAATTTCAAATGACCTAATTTTTTTAAAAATAATTTTATTTTAAATCCTATATCTTTTTATTCCCTTTTATTAATAATTATGCCTTTTTAAGTAAAGGCCTTTTTCTAATACTTCAACGTTTTGGGGAAATTAGGTTTTTGAATTTGTCCAGCGTCTGTAATATTTAAAAAAATTTTTTTCTTTAGTTTCTTTCTTTTACCCTCCCTTCCTTCTTTTATCTCTCTTACCACCTTTTTTCCGTATTGCCTAAACTACGTCGATTTAACGCGTCTGTCTGTTAATTTTTAGTTACATTCTTCCTTTTTTTTGCGAACCCAGACGATGTCAATTTTTTTTCTTTTCTTATTTATTTGATTTTATTCTATCTTTTTCTTTATCTTTTTCGTTTTCTTTTTCTTTTTCTTTCCCTTTATTTTTATTTTTTATTTTTTTATTTTTTATTTTTTTTATTTTATTTTATTTTATTTTATTATTTATTTTTTAATTTCTTTGCAATCTATTTAAAAAGGAAAAGTAGACTAATTTTTCTCCAGTTTCTGAAAGGTTTTTTCTGTTGCTGAGGTGATGTGTCGTCCCCCGTGGGGATCTTCATATCGAAATGGCTATTCAAAATATATATATATATATATATATTCCATTTGTAAAAGAGTTATTACAGGACCTAGGTTTTTACCATGAGTGCTGTCTTCAGGCGATTTGCAATAACTGATTTTACTGTTTACCATTTTTTTAAGAAATAACTCGTTTACAATTGGAAAATATTCAAAAGTTATACAATATAACTGTATTGAACACTTTTTAATACAAATGTGCTCTGGTCTAACATTGTTATGACCAGAAACTAAGTAATTAAACAATTTATATATATATATATATATATATATATATATATAGTATTTTAAGTAATATTTTACTGTAATATAAAAGTAAATGCATGAACAAAAAGGTAAATAAACCTCCGAGTTCAACAACTTAGTTACAATATATATATATATATATATATATATATATTTCATAAAAGGCTAAAAAGGCAACCAACCACTGTTGAAACCCAAGTAGCATGGTTGATTGGCTTTTTAGCCTTTTATTAAATATCTTTGCTCTACATATTCAATTTTGACTTTTATATTAAGCAGTTTTTTTTGTTGTTCATACCTTAGGTTCATTTGTGTTAATATTTGTATGTGTGCTTATTTTGTACAATTCGAGTTCTTTAGGAGGAGTTGAAATGTAGGTCTTTAAGGAAGCTGGATAGTCATTTTAGACAATTGCTGCTTATCTTGTTAGATTAACAACTAGGTCCCACCCTTTTACTGTGAAACCAATAAAATGTAAACACAACTTCTACTTCGGCAGCTTCTTTTCTCGCACTTCCCACCTGTGGAATTCCCTTCTGTTTACTTGCTTCCCTGACAACTGCGGTCTCCAGGAGTTTGGATATAGGGTCAATGATCATCTCCTATCTCACTAACCTGCATCCTCTCTCTCATGCTCCTTTCTCCATCCACACCGTTCTCATTAGTATTCTCATTCTTCTCTTACCCACTTCCTGACACCCCCATAACATGTCACTCTTTCTCATAACTTTCCTCCTATGTAACCTCCTACAAAACATTTTTTTTTAAATATATCATTGGTACTTTGATGTTATCAAAAATGGTCAAGTGAACTTTTTTTACATCTGTAAACCATGTCCTGGACAATCATGTCGTATTAACATTCACCAAGACCAGCACATTGTAAGGGCAGGTGTGACAGAATGTACAGTATTCATGGCACAGTTAAGTGCAAATAATAGTGCAGTCTTGGACTGTTGGTTATCATTTAGTGGCAACACTTGTGCACATTTTCAGTGGTGTTCTTATAAAAGTACCGGGTGGGAGGGGGTGGTTGAATGATAATTGACAGTGTGCAATGATGAGAGCAGGTTTTGTATGTGTAATAGAGACTGGCCATAGCACAATGGTAGAGTGCTCACCTACGGTGTGTGTGGTGGTGGTTGAGGGGGGCGGTAGCAGGTTTAAAAATGGTACTCAACACCTCTCTGGTAAGTGCTCAGCAACAAAAAGGGGAGAAATCCAGGGATAGGAGTTGTGCCCACCCCTTACTGCAAGGTAGCAGCAAAAGAAAAGGGAGCATTTGGTTTGCCTATGACCTAGTGGTCAACCAACTTACTTAATATAGACCTGGATAGAAATATCTTTCATAGTGTATTTGTCCATGAGACACAAGTCTAACTCCTGGCATCATTTTTGTGTCACAAGTTACATCTTTCATTTTTAGTGTTTATGTGGAGAGAATGATGAATAGTATCATGTAAATGCAGAACATTGTTCAACCTATTCTGCTACAATCCTGCAACAAGAATTTCATGTGCTGTTCCAGCAGAATAATGCCTGCTCATCTAATACCTGTGCTACTCAACATGGTCTGAAAGATATTCAACAAATTTCCTGGGTAGCATGACTGCCAGGCTGGTTTCATATTGCAAATTTATGTACCGTGATGGAGTGACGTATGGCTCATTTGGTTAGCTCATCGACAACTCTTGAGGCATGAAGTATACAGTGTATAAATCTGGCATCTATGTAATCTCGATATACTCCTGATTTTGGAACCTGTGCATTGGTATATGTGATCATTTTCAGTAATGCAGCTGTATTACATAGATGTTTAATCTTGAATCAATTTGAACACACATTTTCTATGTGCATTGTGGTGCAGTGGTTCAGAGCGAGAAATCAGGAAGCCAAGTTCAAACTCCAGTTGAATCCATTGCATTCACTTACACACAAATATCCTTGGGAAAGGTATTAATCCGGCTCTTCTCTCTAGTTACGGGTTAAATAGCAGGACAGATTGGGTTCTATAGCCTTGGCTGGCAACCAATCTACTGCAGAAAGCAATGGTAACCTACTGCAGGATAATCTTCTGCCCAGTTAGTCATGTCTCTTTCGAGACATGATCGCCCAAGCATGTTTCACGCGTGGCACTTGACTGACTGAGTTGTCAGAATGTTTTCGTATGTTTTCTTGCATTGTTATATAAAGAATTCATTATCTGTAGCAATGTCTCATTCTAGCAACAGTCATTTCCTTTTGTCAGGTGATCTAATTTAGCTGTCATATGATTTCACTTGCAAAGTGAGATTCTAATTTTACGTTTTAATTGATATTCATATTTAAATCATTCACTGGATCATGCTAGACAATTTTCCCATCAGAATTTGTCTTATACATTTAGAAGTCTAGTCTACCTATTTGTTTACAATATTGCTGCCATATTTTGTTTGATGCTTCTGCTATGTATTTAGAGACTTTTGATAAGATGCAAAGAAGAATATGCAATACTATTGATCCTGACCTGACATCTCTGCTACAGTCATTTTCTCACTTCCATAGCATAGCTTTCTTGTGCCTTTTCTTTATATTTCCATGGTAATTTTTCTGGTACACTTTCCTCTTTGGTACCTAGAATTTATGAATTTAAAAGTACTAGGAGACTGGAGGCAAGGTCTCATCATTTCACAATTGAAATGGCTAGGTGCAACTGTAAGTTCTATGTTAACAGTTTCTTCTATTGCACATCTTGCTTATGAAACTCTCTACCAGCTTTACAGTCAACTTTGCAACAGTGCTTTTCTCTCCTTAAAAATCTCTTAATTCCTTTTTCTTATATTCTATCACACTCAATATCCCCTTTCATCTTAGTGACTTTATAATCTTGCCTGGAGTGAAATGATTTTAAAAAAGTGACATCTGCAAAATTGTTCAAGGTGCAAAGAAATTTCACTGGCAGGTTTGTTTTATCATTATTTTCTTTTATATAATCATTTTATCCCCAAGCAAGGCAGAAATGCCACTGGTGCACAGGGGGTTAGAGTGAGAGAATAAATAAGGTACAGGGGATGTCGAAGAAAAGACAAGAGATGGATGGGAATCAAGTAAATAAAAGATGGCAACTGACATTTCTTCTGGAAATTCTGGCTATCAGGGAAGCAAGCAAATGGAAGTGAGTTCCACAAATGGGAAGTGCAAGAAAAGAAACTGTTAGAGTAGAAGCAGTTACATTTAATTATTTCAATGGTAAAAGGGTGGGACCTTGATGCCAATCTAGTAACATGCATTACATGTGATTGGACGAACAGGGAAAAAAGCTCGTCAGAGCAGTTGCCATGAAAATACTTGTAGAAAAGACAGAGGGAAGCCACAACACATTGAAAAAATGACTGAAGGTGGGCTGCTAAGTCAGGATTGATTATATTGCAAATCTTCCTTTGAATTTATACTTAAGTGAAAAATATTAAACAGATTAAATGATCAAGCAGAATGAACTGTAGTGTTTTCATTAAAGTCAGTCACGTGAAAATTGCAGATCGGAAATGTGATATGGATGGCAAAATGTAGTTTAATCTGTTAGTAAAATCTATACTTACTTTAATTGTATAATACTATATCAAATATAAATGGTAGTTGGTAGTCTTATATTTGCACTAAAAACTAGAAAAATAAGCATCATATCAAAAAATAATTTTGATTTAATAGGTATTGAAAGTAATTGAATTTATATTATTTTCTTCAAGCAAAAGAGATGAAACATTTGAATAGCACCAACTGTATTCCATTAACCAGTATTAAAAAATAATAAAATTTTGATATCTAAACTTATTTGTAAATGGAACTTTGTGTGTGTGTGTCCATTACCTATAGACTCCGAAACAGCTGAACTGATTTTCTTGAAAATTTACACAGTTGTACTATAAGTGTCTGCGAGTGTTCTTAGCTAGGTTTTGTGTCGAGGTACCCCCAATAAATATCGAAAATTGATAATCGAAAAAATCGGGTTTTAGAAGGAGTGGTCCGATTTTAATCAAATTTGATACACTTATAGACAAAGACATAAGAAACGATATTCAGAAGTTTCAAGGTTACAGTTCTTAAAATAGTGCAGGAAATCGATAATATATATCTATATATAAAAGGCAAGATGTTTGTGTGTGTGTTTATCTGCCTGCATGTCTGTATTTTTTTTCAGCTCTTTTATTTTAATTTTTGCTTCGGGTTTGGCTCTAAGTAGGTATAATTGTAGTTCTTAGTCTCAGTCATGATACTATTTACTCAGAGGACTTATTTAGCCTTCAAAATTCAGTTTATGATGAAAAAAACTTATTTGATATCGATACCAGGAAATGAAAATTTGACTTATATCCATTCATTTTTCTTTCAGTCTATGGTTTCGCTTTAACTGGAAACAACTGTTGCTTTTTAGTCTTTCATGCCAACGTCCAAAGAGTCTGGGCTCCAGGACCATGGATTAGTTTTAAAGCTTTCATTACACCCAAGCAACGCCGGGCTATACTGCTAGTATATTCTATGGGGTCATGCTAATGAATTCTATGAATTTTGTTAGAAGATAAATTATTTTGATCAAAATGGGTGAGCAACAGATTGGCTAAAAGAAATAATTGTTGTCTAAAATACTGTGATTTTAAAATCATGTTTGTTTTATTTCTAGTGCCTCCTCTCATTGAATTATTTGCGTTCTATAGAGAGGACATTGACGATCTATGATGGCGGTCTCTCATTAAATGGAGAACAACTGATACAAACAAGGTAAAAGCTAAAAGATAGAAAAAACTTTTTAAAAAATCCTATTGTAGGTAATTAAAATTTGATTAACAAGCATGATGAAAATGTGAATCTTTTTATTAACACTGGGATGTTGCTTGTTATTCATAGACGTTTATACATCTGGAATGATTTTGACCCCGAAAGTAATTTGGTCCGCAGATTTGTCCTGCTTGAGGCCATTATCTCATTAATTTTATTGCTTTCATTTTTGTTTGTTTCTAAATAGACAACATGATTCACTTGTTATGAGAATGTTAATAAACAATGAAATATATTGTGTTTGTTAATAAAATATTGATTACCTTTTTATTTGTCTTGCTGAATTACTTTTGATTTTTATATTTTCATATTGAACAGCATAAAAATTATAGACTCTGATCTTATGGTTTGGGATGTGTGGGTGGTGTAAGGAATAGTGGCTCAGAACGAGAAATCTAGGATCTGAACTCTGTCCTCTGTTTTTCAATCCATAAGAGATTTTTTTTTAAAAATCTCTTTAGCATCATAAAAAATATAAAAGATTATTACAATGACTGGTTTTCCCAAGAAATGAATTTTAGTCATGAAAGCATGTTTGAGTTGAATATTGAGTCTTATTAAAGTTATCAAAGATCATCTAGGGAAAACTATAATCCTGATTGTTTTTGACTGTCGACCCTGGTGAGAAAATTAGTTTGATAGTGGGTATTTTCTCAGCCAATGTAGTTTACAGCTGATTGGGTGGAAGGAGGAACACTTTCATATTGGAAAGTACTAAAATATTCTGCATTGGAAATTGTTTCTCATTGGCCACAGATTCTATCCTAAGATATTCTTTTTACAGCAGAATAGTGTCCCTGTGCGTTGTGGTGCAGTGGATATTGGCGCAGAAATTGGGGAGCTGAATTTGAATTCCAGTTGAATTCCTTTGCATTCACTTACGTGCAAATACCCTTGGGAAAGGTATGAATCACTTCCCTCAGTTATGTGTTAAATAACAGAACAGATTGGGTTCTATAGCCTTGGCTGGTAACCAGTCTACTGCAGAAAGTAATGGCAAACTACTGCAGGATAATCTTCTGCCCAGTCAGTCATGCCTCTTTTGAGATATGATCGCCCAAGTGTGTATTACGTATGGCACTTAAAAGGCTGACTGAGTGTCCATTGCCATTCTTCTAGATCCACCAAAACTTGATTGACAAAATAACTTTGGCCAATCCAGTGCACATTTTCAATCAGTAAATACAAACCAAATTGGAGTTGTATGCAACTAAAACTAACAGGTTGGTATATCCACTGTTTGTGGAATACTCTCCAGAAAAGTGGGATTTTTCTGTTTTTTTTTTTGTTTTAAATTGAATGATTCAGTAATTAGTAGAACTGAGCAAATGAATATTGCTGAAAGTGACCATCTTAAATGTTCGTCCCTATTATGCCTTTATCACTTGTGCTATAACATCATTCGGACATTCATTTATAAGTTACTGACAAAGAAATCTACTTGTGCGATTATTTTTTTGGCCCAAGTGTGTTGCTTTCTTTCATATTTATCTTTGCATAGTCCATCACTTCATTTTCTCAAAGAGTAGACCTATGGCTCTGCAGTCAGTGTTGTTAACAGACATGTCAACAGCTTTAAAGGATGTTCCAGCTACTAATGAATGACAAAAAATCAGATATATTTACAAGAAATGAAAGCAGTTGAAATTTCTTGAGACAGGAAATTAATTATAAAATCTGATTCTTTGATATTCTATGAATTTTCTTCATTATCAATTTTTTTCTCTTTTGATAAATACAATAAAACAAAAACTTATTGAAAAAAACAAAAACAAAAACCCAGCTCTTTTTCACAAGACTGACTGTTCTGGAGAAAGCTTGAAATTGCTGTTAAAATTTGAACCATAATTAATCCCATGAATTGAGTTTTTAGAAGAACAAAGGGAAAATGTCACATAATTGGTTTTTTTATATTTTTTTTTCTTAACTTTCATATATTTGAAACTTATGAATGTTTAGTTTTTGGTGAGGACCTAACAAAAAAGACTCCAAACAACTAAAAGCTAAAATGTTAAATAGTGTATATATTTTTTTTGAATGAAATAAATGAAAGTGGTTTCTTGTTTTTTTATAAACCATTTTTTAATTTTCTTTTCCCAGATTTTTAAAAAATACAAATGAAAATTTCTGAGTTACTTGGTATGTTAAAAATTGATTTAAAGTTATATTTTTTTTTCAAAGTTGTTAAAGTGATGCTAAATAAAGTTCTACAATCTTTCTGTTAATGCATTACGCAGTAGAAGCAAGCACTAAAGTTGTTAAGGTTCATTTTTGCTTTTAGATTTTATCGTTGTCTTACTATACAATATCTCCAAACGAATATTGTTTGAAACAAAAACAAAGATCTCGTTTCTCATTTATTATCAGGATGGTATTTCTAAAAACAACTATATCATTAACTAACAGAATTTGTCTTATGTTTCACGCCATTTCTTAGTCCACAAAACCACCGGAATCTGACTGAGCTGAGTGGCACCTTGGGAGGTGGTGGTGGTCTTGATACTCATAGTTACCTACATAACACACCTGCTGATTTCAGGTAAGTTTATTATGCTTTATGCTCAAATATTCTAAATATATAAATATTCATGCATCTTTTTGTATAATATCGTAGCTACTTGTTGAAAAGCTCTCAGTCTGACCAAGAATCCCTTCTAAAATAAACCCTAATAATTGTTCATATTATGTGAAATGAATTGGTAACTAGTAATAAGTCAATGATAAAGAACTACATTGCATCCTGGAGTGTTCAGGCTGTTATGTCAGGGGGAAGAAATTTCGAAACTCTGAAACCAGTTTTGTTAAAGATATTCTCTAAAATTAATACTCAGACAGAATTCAGACAAAATGCAGCTCAACAAATAGTCTTATGATCGCCATCTCAAATTTTGATGAAATTTTACTATGAAATACTGTTGTAAACTCATTTTTGTTGTGACTGGAGCCTACATTGTTTACTGATGCGTTGGTCTCACACAGTTGTATATCTTGGTCTTGATATATTCGGTTAGTTGCTCATAATACGATTGATCTACGGTAGAATCACAGTTGGGTCACTCATTAGATTCGTTATTTGCTGAATTCCGATTACTTGCTATTGTTCACCTGGTTATTTATTATAAGAATATCGACTCATCCTCCCAGACTTCTGTTTGGTGCTTTTATAGTTATTTTCTTGTATTAACTCTTTCACTGGCAATCAGTGTTGAAACACATGCGTCAGCATTTAGTCTTCTTCTACATGACAAATATTCACCTGAGAGAAATAGAAAACCTGAAAATGGAAATCTCATTTGAGCCATATCTCAAGAGTCGTGACCTGTTGAAATTTGCTTGGATTTTTATTTCAGCAGCATGATTTGCTGAATTCAGCACTTTGTAACTTTGTATTATGAGAAAATTTGTGGTCCTGGGTATAACCTTAAACTGCATCCGGCAGCAAGGCCTCTGATTGGGAGGTTGCGAGGAGCATGGAACCACCTCTTGATTGCTGTTGTTCCCAGGTCTACCCTGACCCAGAGTGGTAGCACCTGTTAGGTTCCCAGCTATGGGCAAATAGTTAACCCCCAAACTGGGGTCAAAACATTATGAAAGTATAAAAATACACTTTTATAAAAAAATATACATTTTTAAAGAAAAAAAAATTGGAGTTAAAATGCTATGAAAGTATTTACCAACAAAACCTTTTTTGAATGAAAAATGTTACCAACAAAACCTTTTTTGAATGAAAAATGTTACCAACAAAACCTTTTTTGAATGAAAAATGTTACCAACAAAACCTTTTTTGAATGAAAAATGTTACCAACAAAACCTTTTTTGAATGAAAAATGTTACCAACAAAACCTTTTTTGAATGAAAAATGTTACCAACAAAACCTTTTTTGAATGAAAAATGTTACCAACAAAACCTTTTTTGAATGAAAAATGTTACCAACAAAACCTTTTTTGAATGAAAAATGTTACCAACAAAACCTTTTTTGAATGAAAAATGTTACCAACAAAACCTTTTTTGAATGAAAAATGTTACCAACAAAACCTTTTTTGAATGAAAAATGTTACCAACAAAACCTTTTTTGAATGAAAAATGTTACCAACAAAACCTTTTTTGAATGAAAAATGTTACCAACAAAACCTTTTTTGAATGAAAAATGTTACCAACAAAACCTTTTTTGAATGAAAAATGTTACCAACAAAACCTTTTTTGAATGAAAAATGTTACCAACAAAACCTTTTTTGAATGAAAAATGTTACCAACAAAACCTTTTTTGAATGAAAAATGTTACCAACAAAACCTTTTTTGAATGAAAAATGTTACCAACAAAACCTTTTTTGAATGAAAAATGTTACCAACAAAACCTTTTTTGAATGAAAAATGTTACCAATTTTTTAATAAAAACGCCAAAACCTTTTTTGAATGAAAAATGTTACCAACAAAACCTTTTTTGAATGAAAAATGTTACCAACAAAACCTTTTTTGAATGAAAAATGTTACCAACAAAACCTTTTTTGAATGAAAAATGTTACCAACAAAACCTTTTTTGAATGAAAAATGTTACCAACAAAACCTTTTTTGAATGAAAAATGTTACCAACAAAACCTTTTTTGAATGAAAAATGTTACCAACAAAACCTTTTTTGAATGAAAAATGTTACCAACAAAACCTTTTTTGAATGAAAAATGTTACCAACAAAACCTTTTTTGAATGAAAAATGTTACCAACAAAACCTTTTTTGAATGAAAAATGTTACCAACAAAACCTTTTTTGAATGAAAAATGTTACCAACAAAACCTTTTTTGAATGAAAAATGTTACCAACAAAACCTTTTTTGAATGAAAAATGTTACCAACAAAACCTTTTTTGAATGAAAAATGTTACCAACAAAACCTTTTTTGAATGAAAAATGTTACCAACAAAACCTTTTTTGAATGAAAAATGTTACCAACAAAACCTTTTTTGAATGAAAAATGTTACCAACAAAACCTTTTTTGAATGAAAAATGTTACCAACAAAACCTTTTTTGAATGAAAAATGTTACCAACAAAACCTTTTTTGAATGAAAAATGTTACCAACAAAACCTTTTTTGAATGAAAAATGTTACCAACAAAACCTTTTTTGAATGAAAAATTTTATCATGTGCAACTACTTTAAGACAATTGAACCATATTAAAAAAAAAAATGTGATCCCAATATTCAAAGACTGACTCTTAAATGACCAAAATGGTTGATGGGTCATTAAACTTAAACCAAACCAAACTAAAATTTTCTATTCCAATAGACTGATAGAGAATCGAGATTTATGGATTAAGTTTACCAGTAGTTAACATATTTGTATAGGTAGGTCTTTAAAAATTTAGGAAGTGGCTATTTCTTGCTTTTTTTTGGTGAGTATTTTACTGTCCATAAAAACTGAATGAAGTGCAGTAAAATAAAAAAAATTGAACTTGATTATATTTATTTAATTGATTGTATTGTGAAAAATATGAAAATGTTTTGTTTACAGGAATTAAATCATTCCTTGTTGATCCAAATATAGAACCAATATAGTAAACTCACAAATTTTTGACATTTTTAATAGCATAAAAAAGTAGCAGACAGTTGAATTCATGATTCAAATTTTGCTGAATTCTAGTTTCATCAATTATCTTGTTCCCATAAAAATTAAGAGATTGCTATTCATATTTAATTTAGTAAAATTACTACAGAAACTGCCATACCCTAGAAAATTATTTTGATTAAATAAATTCAAACTGGATACAGCAATTTCACTGTTAACATATAATAATGAGATTTCTCTGTTATTATTTTTAAACATTTAAATGTATTGCAGAAAGAAGATATATTACTCGTAAAATTTTGTTTATTATTTATTGGATTTTGTCAAAATCTTTCTTGGTAAAGTATATCTTCGTATTTTAAATGTGGATCAATCTCACATATTATATTTGAATATGGAAATCAACATTGACCGGAGTTAGAATTATTTTTTCAGAACAATTTAAAGCCATTTCTACTCACCAGTAATATTGAGTACCAAATAGATAGGATTGTTGTAATGTAAGCAGCGAGTGTGTTGAGATTGGAGGAAACACCTAACTCATTGCTATCCCACCAACTACATGGATAATTGGCATAGAGGGGAAAGAGACAGGAGGTAATGAAAATGACACTGCCTCAGAAACTACATCAACTTGAGGAACAAAGGAACCACAAGACCAATTTCATAAGACACTGTGTCTGGCTGACTGCTGGTTTTCTTGTTGCTTTTATTAGCATGAGGCATCTTACAAAAAACTAGATCTTGACCAGTTGCAGAGAGGCCCATATATAGACATATCAAGTTGTCCTGCTGCTAGCAGTGAAAATCTGGATGTAACTGGTGTTGACAGGTCTACATGCAATCTGGGACCTTTTTTTTGTATCTGTATCAGTGCATGTTCACCACAAGGATATTTCATTTGAGAGAGTGTGGGGACGTTTGACTTTCTTAATCTACTGTATCATATGTGTGCTGGGAATAATTGATGGTCATTATTTTCACATGACATGGACAGCAGAGTAATTTAAATCATATCCACATTTAATGTAGAGAATACTAGCTACCAGATATTCAGCCGGTCAGTTCAGTGTTCTTTAGCTGTCACAGGGTATTGAAATAGAAGTGGCCATCACTACAACCTAATGCACATTACCTCACCTTGGCTCATTGTATCATTGATTGAACCCAGAAAAATTGGCAACATGTAGCATAGTTCAATGGCTTATTAAAATTATTTCAGGTTGGTGGTCGGGTTCAGATTTGGCCCAGATTTCATGAAGACATGAACCCCATTTGTCAAGCAAAGCACAGTACAGACTGGTGATATTGGTTTCATAATAGTGTGGGTATTTTCACATGAGTTGGGTTTGTATGTCTGCCTAAGCATATCATTTGCTGCTGACTATTGCACTGCTTTTTGAGCATTTGTACCCATTCATGGGCTCCATGTAGGCTGACAGTGATGGGTTATTCCAGCAGAATAATGCACCGTATCATCAGGTCCAAGTTGCAGAGATTTAATAATTTTGTTTGTGTTTGCTACATTAAAAAAACTCTGAAAGATTCATAAAAAGAAAAATATTTTAGCGATATAGTTTAATATTTTAAAAACTTGAGAATATGATTTTTACATTAGAGTTTTGGCTGGGATTAGTGTATTATCTATTTCTCTCCACAAACATATTTTTGAGTATGACATGGTGCCATATTCTTGTCTTCGGGCAAGACAAGACCAGATTACATGATCCTAGGGACTCTGACCTAGCAGCAGTACTTCCCTATCCTATTGCAAAAGAGAGAGTGCGTTCAGACACCTGGTTGTAGGGACAGGGAGACCATGTTAAACTGAATTTGTGTTATATCATACTTTCACGAGAAGGTAGATAAATGTTAAATATTATGATTTTCATAAATATTCCATGTCTCGAAGTGAGAATGAATATTCTTGTGGATGCAGAAAGAGAAATCCAAACTTTTTTTATTTTTATTTTTTTTAGTTAATTAGCAAGAGGAAGCAAAAAAAAAATCTTGATTCTTAGAGCAAAAAGAAGATCTGCCACTTTGGAATAAGGGCACCAGAAATTAAAAAATTTAAATGTATTTCTCACTGCCATTTCTCCTTGATTTAGAATCAGCGAAACAGATTTCATTGAATTTTCCGATGTTGAGAACCATGATGACTACTATGAAATCAAAGATGATAACATCTATGTTCAGGATCAGAAAGGCTTCTACATAATGTACGATGAAGCCATCAATGATTTAAAGTGAGTAACAAAAATTTATTCATCTAATTATTTTTATTTTTATTTTTTTTTTAATGATTGAACATCTGTATAAACAATGGAAAATCATTGATTAACCTGCTTCACTATTGATTTTGTTATGTTTCCATTCTCTACGTAAGAACAAATGTACAGCAAATCAGATTGTAACCTAAAATTTATTCCAATGCATTGTTTTGTCACCTACCCAAAAATGAATTAACATATTGCAAGCACATGATGCAGATTATGTTTGGATATTTTCATTAGAGAAATTTTCATTTGCTAGAAAGATGAAAAGTTTTATGTTTTACTTTTGTTCACCCAATACAAAGCTCAAGAGCCACTCAAGGTAGAGTTACTGCGTGATGTGTGAATGTAACGAAAAGCTAGACACTAAGTTCATGGGGTTATGTAAAAAGAAAAAAGCAGCTTACTTTAGATTTGAAGCGGTCAAGATTGTAGTGATTAGGAACACATTCTACTGAAGTCTGTTCCACAAAGAAGCAGTGACAAAGGTTGAGGACATTGGAACCAAGGAATGTAATTCATCAGATCACATGCCATAGAAATAGTAATGTAGTAGCTTGCAATGTTTTATCTGTGGGAAAAGGGGTTGTAGAGTGGAAAATAATTCATCACCCACAAGGATATGTAGATGCTTTTGAATTCTATTAAGATTGGCAATTGAGGACTGAGCATGTCCAGCCCATATGTGAGAGCAATACTCTAGTTTTGGTCTGATCTGGCTCTTGTAAGGATAGAGCATAGCAGGGAGAGCCAGATACTTACTGGAGCGGTACAAATGGACTTTTTTATCTAGCATCTTTAGCAATAGATGTTCATGACAAGGACCCTCCTTGAAAGTAAACCCATCCAACATGATGGATGAAAATTACGGGTCTGCTCAGTGTTGGTGGAACTTTATTTCATTTTTAGTCTGATCTGGCTCTAGGAAAGATAGAGTATAGCTGAGTGAGTCAGATATATACTGAATCATTACAATGAACTGGCTATTTTCCAGCAATAGACGTTCAAGACAAGGAATCTCCTTTTCCTATCAACACTATCTTATATTAAGATTATAACTGCCAATAATGAATCCTGGTAGGAAATCTAGTTCTTTCTGAATTGCCTCACTGTAAAGGCTGAATAAGTACAGTGCTGATCTGGCTCTTGTAAAGCAAGGGATGTCAGATATTTACTGAAGTGGTGCAATGAATCAAACATTTTTCTATCATCTTTACCAATAGATCATATATATATATATATATATATATATATATGGTTAGGTCTTGAAAGCTGTCTTAATGCGTTTAGTAAAATAAAGGAAGGTAAAGAGGTTTTTGGGTATTACCTATTTATTATACATAAATATTTCGAGATCAAAATCTCATCTTCAGAATGGCAGAGGAGCATGTGTCTGTCCAAGAACTGAAGATGAGATTTTGAAATGAAGACATAAGTGCTCCAACAAAAAACATACAATCTCCAAGAGCTTTGAGATTACTGAATGATAATAAATTCCTAAGCACCTTATTCCATTGAATGCCACAGCGATTTGAGGCAATTATTTGGCCAAAAGCAGCAATACTTATAACTAACTCTGCATTTTGATGTTTTGTACTTTTCATGATAATAAAGATTCAGTCAGTTAAGTGCCATACGTGATACACGCTTGGGCGATCATGTCTCGAAACAAACATTACTGACTAGGCAGAAGATTATCCCGCAGTAGGTTGCCATTGCTTTCTGCGGTAGACTGGTTGCCGACCAAGGCTATAGAACCCAATCTCTCCTGCTATTTATCCCATAACTGGAAGGAATAGACGGATTTATACCTTTCCCAAGGGTATTTGTGCGTAAGTGAATGCAATGAATTCGGCTGGAATTCGAACTCGGCCCCCTGGTTTCTCGTTCTGAGCCGATATCCAATGCTCCACAATGCACATCCCAATAAAGATTACTTTTTGTAAAAAAAAAAAATTTTTTTTAAATTTCACCTTCAGCTGTGGCTGTAGAATCAGCTGTTTGCACTTCTGCACAGAAGTAAGAAAGCCCCCACCCCCCAAATGAGGCATCTGTCTGCCATGGGTGATGACACATAATGACTGAGGATGGAAACTTGATGGCTGAGCAATCCATGACTCTGGTGTGTAATTGGTCATGTGACAAGCAACAATACAAGATACACAACTTTGGTTTTTACTTGACCTAGATGAGCAGTTAGAGACCCAATCCAAATCAAATGGCTGATCATGTCAAGCTGTAGCACTGACATAATGAGTACACTGGTTGATGTAACCCCATCTCAACCAAGGTTAATGGATTTGACCTGCTTGGTTAATTCACAACAGAAATTGGACTCTGTAGTGCATGACCAATGAAAAAAAAGCATCACATGGCGAACACAAACAAAATAGAATCTATCTTGCTCATATCCAGAAACAGAAGCCAGAAGTGAATTCTCGAGGTTTATCATAATTGAATCGTTAGAAGAGACTTCGCTGGCCAATCTATCTCCATTAATAGAAAAATTATGACCACCAGTGAAAATCATCTAACCGTGAAAACTAGCAAATCTACTTGTAAATGTGAACAATAAGGAACACAGATGTGTGTTGTGGTGCAGTGGATATTGGCACAAAACGAGAAATCAGAGAGTTGAGTTTGTTGCATTCACTTACATGCGAAATCCTTAGGAAAGGTATGAATCCATTGATTCTCCCTCCAGCTATGGATTAAATAGCAGGACAGATTTTATTCTCTACCCTTGGTTGGCAACCTGTCTACCACTTAGTCATGGCAACCTACTGTGGGAAAATCTTCTGCTCAGTCAGTAATGTCTCTTTCGTGACATGATCGCCCAAGCATGTATCAGGTATGGCACTTAACTGACTGACTGAAGGAACACACAGATAACGTACACTGCTGATCAAAATCTTAAGACCAGTGAAAAAAATAAAGAAAAAAGCACCTTTTGCATAGTTAGTCAACCATTTGTTTGAGAAGAGCTTCAAAAGATCAAAATAAGAAATGGAAAAATAAAGATTAAAAACTTTTTGGCATTTAATAGTGAAAATTTGAATACTTCGAAATTTAACTTAAGACCAAATTTAAATGAAGCTTTGTTAAACACGTAACAAAATTTAGTCATTCATGTTCAAGCATTAGTGCAATCAACATCTTCCACTGATATCTTCTGCATTCAGTCAGTTAATTGCCATACGTGATACACGCTTGGGCGATCATGTCTCAAAAGAGACATGACTGACTGGGCAGAAGATTATCCCGCAGTAGGTTGCCATTGCTTTCTGCGGTAGACTGGTTGCTGACCAAGGCTATAGAACCCAATCTGTCCTGCTATTTAACCCATAACTGGAAGGAATAGATGGATTAATACCTTTCCCAAGGGTATTTGCACGTAAGTGAATGCAAGGAATTTCCCAAGGAAATGCAACTGGAATTTGAACTCGGCTCTCTGATTTCTCGTTCTGAGTCGATATCCACTGCACCATAACGCACATCCTATCTTCTGCATTACTTCAGCTAAAAACATGGCAAAAGCTTAGAAGTTAAGCTTGAACCTAGAAGAATTGTCAAGCTGCAAGAGCAAGGTTTTTCTCAATGTATCATTATTGGTGAGATTGTATATAGTAAAACTGCTATTGCAAATTCCTTGAGAATTTCAAGTGGTCAGCCCAATAAAATTTTGTTAGTGTTGTGCAGGAGGATTCAGTGGATTGTCTAGCAAGATACCAGTCGATCATTAAATCAGATTAAGGGCTTTACAAGCACAGAATGCAGCTCAAGAAAAGTAAGATGGCGTCTCCAAGAGAAAGGCTATAAAAACTGTAAACGTCTTCAAAGTCCACACCTCCTTCCGCACCACAAAGCAAAGGTTGATTAAATTTTGCTGAGAAGCGCCAAACATGAGACAGAAAAATGGAATATGATGTTCTCTGATCAGAAAAAAATTAATTTGGATGGTTCATATGGCTTCCGATGTTACTGGCATAATAGGAATATCCCACTGGTAACATTTTCTACATGATACAGTGGAGGAGGTTCTATTATGATCTGGAGTGCCAACTTCTTCAAAGAAAAAATGGAGCTTCAGGTTATACAGGGTATCAAATCATGGCTGGTTAGATTGGTGTGTTGGAGAGAGTATCCTTATTGAGTGAGTACTCTTGATTGTGTGGAAATGACTGGATCTTTCAGCAGGACAATGCTGCAACGCTTAATGTCTGCAGGAGAAAGGACTTCTTTGTAGTGAATAACGATTTTTTTTAAATCATCCAGCATGTTCAACTAACCTGAACCCCATTAAAAATGTTTTGGGGTGGATAGCAAGAGAAGTCTACAGAAATGGCCATCAATTCCAAACAAGTGCATAATCTTCATGAAGCCATCTTCACCAGTCTTCTGCAGGAACTTATATTGACCATGCCAAGGTGAATCTTTTGTAGGTATTCACAATAACAGCCATACGACTCACTATGAAGACATCTTGTTGGACATTTCCTGCTCTGTTTCATACTTTTAGGTATGGACTTAAACATTTTACTGGCTCGTATTTAGTCTCATTCTCAAATATTAACATTTTCCCTACTAAATGTTAAAAAACTTAATTTTTTTTCCCTTCCTTATTTTATTTTTGAAGCTCTACTCAAATAATTGGTTGAATCTAACAATGCAAAAAGTATATTTTTTCTTTATTTTCATTGGTCTTAAGTATAATTAAAATGAAATCATTTCACAATTTAAAATGTATATCTTACCCACATGAAAGACTTAACACCTCAAAAGAAGATATTGTAAAAAGAAAGCTGTCTCTGGCTACACCAGATGAAATAAATACAACTTTAGGAAATCAAGAGATCACCATAGAAGGATCAGTGTAAAAAGTTGTAGTCAACAAATTCAAATACACAATTATATTTTAACATTTAATAAAGCATCAATCCCAAAAGAAATCAAAATTTGGATTTATGATCAAGCAGGTTGAACAATACACTCCTAATTCCTTGAGGTGTTTTAAATGTTATTTTAAATTTTAAATTAGCAATGCAAGGAAAGCTGCAGAGGACACCTGTTATGCGAAAAATATGGTCAAAAAGACCTAGATCATATGAAGCGAAATTGTACTGAAGATACTCTACCAATAGAACAATTCAGCCTTTTCAAAATTTTAAGATATATAAAGATAGGAAAGAAATCATGATGATATAGTATAGAAAAGATATATCTTTCCCAGAAGCAAGAAAAATAGTGGATTCATGTATGAAAGGCCATGTATCTGAAGACAATAACCAGCAATGATGATGATAAAACAGAAAAATATCAAGCACTTATTGAGTAGCTGGTTTAGCTAAATGACTGGCCTAAATTCCAAGATCTTCTGAAAAAAACGCAGATGGGTGAAAATTGCCAAACAGAAAGACTAAATAAATCAGAAGAACCTATTTAAAATCCCACATATTATGGCTCAAATACCAGTTAGACAAAACTCAAAATCTCCACCTAAAACAAATCCCATTAAACAAAAATTTCAAAGATCATTAATCTGGCCATCAACACTAAAAAAAAGCTGACCGACCTCCCATCAAATAACCAACCAACAAAAAAAAAAAACACCTTTGTCAACCACAAAAAACAAATTTGAAGTTTGATGAGAAAAGCTCTAACCAAAAACACAAATGTATTAAAATACATTTTTAATGCAAAATTTTCAGCCATGCATTTTATAGTCATATTTAAGACATGGTATACATTGTCAAAACAACATTTGCTATGATTAATCTCATTTCTTGTCAGGAGTTTTTACCCCTTAATTTTGCAAGATTGTTTGGTTAAAAAAAAGGTGTTTTCATCCTTCATTAAATCTTACAAAATTATTTGATAAAATAAATACAGTTAAGTAATTATAACTTAATCATAAAAGTATGCCATTTTCATGGATTAATTATAACAGTTTGAATTTTCATATTTAGATTTCAACATTAAATAATCTATATGGATTGATATGTCGCTAAGCAAAAACAACCAGCCAACCAACAACCTTTTTAACTGAAGGTGAAAATGTCACTGGAACCTTATTTTTTCTATGGACTTTTTTTTTTCAGCATTACTACACTTAAGATGCTCTATCATACATCATTTATGAAAATGCAGTAACTTGTTTTCTGTCGTTCAAAGATCATAAAATGTACTGAGAAATGCTTACTATTAAATACTTTTGATTTTAGGGTAAAATTAATAAAGTAATTTATCAAGGTGGTCCAGAAGTTTTTTTACACCAGTGTACACACACAAGCAGTTCTGAAAATGCCCAAGAATAGTGTATTGGTAAATGATCAGTATTCAATAAAGTAAACAATTTTTTAGACACATTGTGCAGTTAAAATCGTCCATTTGTTAAAATAATTATTTTTTGACATAATTCAGAAAATCTAATATCTTTTCAATTTTTCTCCGCATCTAATATTTTTTTCTAGTACATTGGAAGAAAACCTACTTTTACTTGGTTCTCATTACATAAATAAAGATAAAAGCTTAAGAGATACTTTTTTGAACAACAGAAGAAAATTTTTATTGAGCAAAGAGGTAAGCAGTAAAAAAGATTTTTTATAATTTTAATCTGAAAAGTACGGAATAGTTTCTCTTAGATTATCTAATGATGTTAGTCTCTGTTGAAGTTAACTCTCATTTACTGTGGCATGACATTGATGAGACTTTTTGTTGATCTATCTAATTATGGAATAGAGAATAGCAGTGATTGATACTCCCCCCCCCAATTGAGCGTAAAACTGCCTCAGTTAAAATTGGATTTTTGTTTGCTGATTTCATGTTTTTACATTGTTAACCATAATACATGTGCTTTTAAAACCCCTAAATAACGTATGTAAATATTTGGCAACAAGCTTAAAATGGATTGATCAGATAGCTTACCAATGAAAATGGTAATTTACAGCTAGGATTGACTAAAAATGTTCACCCTAGACACTTCGAATAACTATTTCTTGTTTCTCTTCAGCCTACTAAGTTGTTATTGGGTTCATACATTAAAAAAATTTCTTATTGGAAATTGTTTTCTTTGCTTTTTAGATCAACAACAATTTCCTAAATCCTGAGTATATTTTTATGCATATCGATCGTTTTGGCTTATTGCTTGATGTATGGACGCAAGAAGTGGCTTTTCAAAACTGCAAGCGTAATGTAAGTATTTGTCTTTTTCAGAACTTCACTTTAATGAACATTTTTTTTTTATCAATGCTTGAAAATTTGTAAGGAATATTTCCCACTATTCAATTTTCTGTTTTTACATATAAATATGTGATCAAATATTCAAAATTATGGCAAACCCCAAATTAAATTATACTTTCAAATTTGAGTGAGTTAAATTGCAGGATTGGTCAGTGTGTACTTGCACTCAGAGGAAACTGATTGATATTTAGTAATAAATTACAATTTTGGCACAAGGCTGAAATGGGGAGGGGGAGACAACTGAGACTGGTCATCACTATCTTATACCTAGCTAATCAGAAACATGACCCATTCATTCTTTACAATTTTTCTGTTCACCATAAGAACACATCTTTCATCAACCAATCAACCATATGCCACAATACCACATACATTCAGGGACCTAAAAAAGAATCATCTCATGAGTTTAAAAATTCATTTACAATTATATATATGTATGTATGTGTATGTGCATATATATATATATATATATATATACCATAAAGTGGGAGGGGACATGGAACTCAAAAAAATGAAATATAATACACAAATTAAAATAAACTAATGTTAGTTGGACATGTCAAACCCACAAAAATAAAGGGCCACTGTATTCTCTTTTTAAGCAAAATCAAAAAGCACACTTGCTAAGGAAGAGGGAAAGGATAAAAAAATATGGGCGTGGGAAAATAAAAATTCTTGTTCATCTCAGAAATTCACATTCAAAAAATGATAGACACCTAGTGACAATTCAAAATACAAGATAATTGGATATCTAAATTATCAAAAAAGAAATTTAACAATCATGTTATCAAGTAACATTTTCAAGGCTTTTTAGAGATAATAATTATTTTCCCAGATACAAGTCCCACTATTTAACTCGAAACTGTAGGGAGGAGATTGATTCATACTGTTTAAGTGAATGTAATGAACCCAACCAAAATTTGAATTCAGCTCTCCAATTTCTGATTCTGAGCCACTATTACACAACCTACACATCCAGCTTCTGGTTAATTTTCTCGATTCCCAAAATGCTTGTCTGAGATGAAACCTTAGAATACATTTAGTTTGAATATTGAAAAATGTTTGGATGATTTCAATTTTTCCCATCATTTCATATCCTGATAATGAAAGTTCAAGAAATCGATGTTTGGATAATCAGAGAAGTACTGTAGTTTTATTATCAGCTGCATTCTTTTTCTTTATTTTGGATCCACACTGTCTACTTGTTGCTGTGAATTGACAGTCTGAATAAAATTGGGATAAAATGTAACTGAAAAGATTACATTTCACCCAATACATGGCTTGATAGCTACTCAGGGTAGAGAGTTACTCTTAAAATTATAATGATGAATTAGGTGTGTGGTAGGAAGTGTAGAATATAAGGATGGGAAGGATAGATAACAATTGATCCTTTAATTGAAGTGGTTCAGATTGTAGTGTTCATGAAAGCACTCACATAGGAGTCTATTTCACAAAGTCGCAGTTTTTGAAGAAAAGCTCTCTGAATGAAACTTTCTTCATTGATATATAGGGGAAATGAGGGTGTTATGACTCCAAGGAAGTAGCAGTGTATGTTCTAGAAGGTCTGAACTGAACTGATGAGACTAAAGAATTAGCCTCATTTGAACATTTGCCATGGAAATAGTGAAAGAGTAGCCATCATGTTGCATCTAAAGGGAAAACGTTACAGTCTTAATGGTAAAAAAATAATGAATATGTGTTGTTGACTAGTTAAGAGTATACAAGAAAGAAAAATAATCATTTCTTTGGTTTCTTTATTTTCTACATTTTTTGCAGTTGATCAGATGTTATTTTGAAGCCTACTGCAATGTTTTTGATCGAGATGAACGCCGCCTCTTGGCGCAGACAATTACACAGATCATCCATCAGCGTCCACGCTTTCATCCAGAGTACACACAGTATTTTAACAATACTTACTTTAATGAATGTATCAGTCTGCACCTTCATACTTCACTTGTCACATCCATTCTTAATCAGCAGGTTGGCTTCTCACAAATTTTGAACTTTATTCTTTGATCTTTTTTTGCTTGAAATATCTTTACATTTTACATTGGTTTTTTTTACATTGAAGAGAATTTTTTTGGTATCTGTGACAATTTGCTTTAAAAATTTCATAAGGCTCAACATTCTGTTCTGTGTATGAAGAAAAATTTAGATATCTGTGTTATGTAAGAATGTATGTATGTATCTGTTGTGTGAGAATATATGTATCTTTGTATGTGTTGTGTGTGTAAATGTATCTATCAGCCCAAAACTGTATGTGCAGGAATTATCTAAATAGTTCTCAGACAAAAAGTATAAAAAGAAGTTTTGAGTAACATTCACTGATGATCCAGAACATTATGACTACTTGCCTAAAGTGTTGGGCCTTAATATACCCTGAAAACTATTTTTACCCAATCTGGTATAGACTCTAAAAAAAACCTGAAAGATTTCCTCTTTGATCTGATGCCAAACTCTTTAACTGCTCAAAGTTAAAGAAGAGTTCTGCAGAGTGAACTTGTTTGTCTAATACATTCCATAAGTAGCCAGAGCAACAACAAAGTAAAATCTTTGTATTTCTGAAATCATTCCTATACAAAATGTGCTCAGTGTGGCACATTGACTCATTGATAAATTCTGTTAGAAAGAATTGTATTTTGTCTTCATTGATGTTGTATAGAAGAAAATGATGATGTAATGGGTTAGACAAAATTGAAACTAAATAATGCAAAAATGAAAATAACACTGACATCTCATTTTAACAGATATTTAACAAAACTACATAAAAAATATTGTGAAAAACTAAAGAGTAATTTTATTCAATAAAATCATCTTTAGCTACAACCATATCCTCCAGACCACTTTGAAATCTCCTGCAACTTTTTTGGTCAGTCTCCTTGTTTTTGGTGAATGCTGCCATAATCCTTGCCTTAAGTTCATCTTTGGTGCTACAAAATGTTTTTCTACTAATAGGAGATTTTAAGGCACACATCAAAATGTGGTGCCGTGAAACTCTAATCAAACTGGTAAAATTATAGAATCTCTACTAGAAGCATCTGATCTATGTATCCTTAATAACCAAATGCACACATTCCTACACCTAGGTACTGGATCAACATCAGCTATTGAATTTACCATATACTCTCCATCAATTTTTATGAACTTTCAATGATGACTGATGTGACCATTCACTTATTTTTTAAATATAAGCAATCCTATGCCAGAAGAAAGGACACAAAGATAAATGGCTAAAATTCAATTAACTTTGCTCATCCCAAATCAATATGGAAATTCTCTCTGAACCAGTACTAATAGCCTCCTTTACGAATATACTAATATGAATAACGAAACAAACAATACCCAAATTTTCCTTTAAACCACAGACCAAATCAAAACTCTGGTTTACATCAGAAAACAGAGAAGCAGTTAAAACCAGGCAAAAATATGTTAAAGATATTCTTTCACAACCCAACCACAATCAACCTACAAAACGACAAGCAAACTTGAGCAAAAGCATACTGTATAACTAAAAAGATTCAGTAGAGAATCTTTGCAAACTACATTTAAATAAAACATATAAAATAATAAGAAAAATTAATAGAAAAACATCACAAATTGCAGCAGTCCACTAAGCAAAAACAAGTGGAGCTAAAGGCACTGTAAAAAAAAGAAATAGCTAACATAATAGCATGAGAATTTCAAAAAATTCCTTCATAAATCACAACACTCCCAAATTTAAAAAATATAAAAAACATTATGGAACAAGAAAAACTTACATTCATTTCAAACAATAAAGCAGAATACAATATTCTCTTCACTATACCAGAATTAAGACTCCATAAACAAAATTAAGACCTCTTCAACTGGTCCAGATAAAACTCATTACCATTTTAAAAAACACCTGCCAGAAAAGGCTCCTTTATAATAATCCCAATCCTCAGTGATATATGGTGTTCAAACAAATTTCTAACTGAATTGGTGTGCCAACCAAAAAGTAATGCTCAGAATATTCGGGTCACACATCAGATCCAAATTAGACGATGGATACATCATTTACAGTGCCACATGTAAATCTTATCGTAAAAAATTACAAATCATACAAAATCCAATCCAACCCAAATAACTTAGCATACTAAAAAACGTATGAACCTCAATATATCCAGTTCTATAGAAATAAACTGATAGCCATTTCTTCACTTGGACCTGGAATTAACAAAGCGCTAGAACAAATAAAGATCTTGATAATGTAACACCAGTCACAATAAATAAGGGAGCTCTATGGACACTCTCTAAGCTTCACATAGACCTAACACTGACAAAAAACAAAAAGAAACAACAAAAGTATGTACAGAGAATTAACAAACAAATATTGTGACTATAAACCATTCTACAAAGATGGATTTTAAAAAGTCGCAAAATTATTGAAATAGATACACTATCAACAAACTCCAAAACATAAAACCCACTGTTGGAGAATGGAACATTCAATACAGAAATAGAAGAGAACAGGTTTTGCTGGCCCGCCTTCACATAGGCCATACCTACATCACGCACCATCATTTACTGTAGGGCACAGAATTCCCAATATGTACCAGCTGTCAAAAAAGATTAAGTGTCAAACATATACTTTGAGAGTGTACAAACTTAAATAAAGTGCAAAAGAAGTATTACCAAACAAGTAGTTTGAAAAAACTA
The DNA here is from genome assembly GCA_037127315.1 of Ascarosepion bandense. NCBI lineage: Eukaryota > Metazoa > Mollusca > Cephalopoda > Sepiida > Sepiidae > Ascarosepion > Ascarosepion bandense. The sequence goes on along the minus strand of JBBBDQ010000436.1, from coordinate 5,952,847 downwards.
CTTATGGTGACAAGGCCAAGCAGGGTTCTTGAATTCTTAAAAGAAATCGGAATGTACTCAAGAATATGACCGGTTAAATACTATCTCACATACACATAGATATATGTATTTCTACCAACTTGCTATATATTCCAAAACTTGGTTCTAACAAATGTGCCGCCCTGTCAGCGGGGCTTCAGAATACACCAACTACCCTACTGCAGAGAGTAAAAGCCCCTCAATGAGGCCACATGTTAGCCATGGGTGGCGACTCGTGATGCCTTGGGACGGGATCCTGGTGGTTGAGGGTCTTGGAGATCAGGGTTAAGTACCTCCACTTCCCAACACACCACTTCAGCCCTTACCTGGGCTAGACAGGCAGTTGGAGAGGCCCAATCCGATCAATTGGCCGGTCAGGACTAGTCCTAACGCCTACTACCAAATAAATTCACATTGAGTCTAAAGATTGACATGTAATTAAAGATAAAGAACATAAACCAAACTCATTTTACTCATAGGGAAAAGAAAATTAAAACAGGCTCTAACAACTTAACCAAAGAAGTAGACGTTAGAAGGCGCTGGCTGAGGAAATGAAACTGACCTAGAATCTGATTCCAACTTCCCAAGATTCTATGTAATAGAATCAATAGAGGACATTCCTTTATCAAAACGATCTCCATTCCTCATAGAGAAAATAATCTCTGATAGAACATCAAAGACTATTAAAAAATTAAGAAATGGGATTTTATTAATAGAGATAGAAAAAAAAACAAGCGGAAACACTGCTAAAAATGAATACTTTCCATAATATAAAAGTCAAAGTATACCCCCCCATGAGAGACTAAACACCTCAAAAGGGGTGTTACGAAATAGGGAACTATCCCTATGTACAACAGAAGAGTTGAAATGTGCGTTAAAATGCCAGGGGGTAATTGACATCAAAAGAATCCCAATTTAAAAAAATGAAAATATAATAGAAACAAATACATATATTCTAACATTTAAAAGCCTCCAGATACCAAAAAACTTAAAGATTGGCTATATGATGGAAAAAGTGGAGCAATATGTCCCCAACCCATTAAGATGCTTCAAATGTCAAAAATATGGATATCATCAAGATAGATGTATGGGCCACCTAACATGCGCAAAGTGCGGAACAATAAACCCAGACCACACAGAAGAAAAATGCACCTGAGAATAGAACTGTGTAAACTGCAAGGAAAATCATCCAGCGTACTCCAAAACGTGCCATTACTGGAAAAAAGAAATACTAGAAATTAAGCACAAAAGAAGTATACCTTTCCCTGAGGCTAGAAAAATAGTAGAGGGACCACACAAGAACCGATCATATGCCAGTGTAACATCCATATCAAATCAAAACCAAACTAACCAACATGGTAAATACAAAGAACTTATAGGGAAAATAATTAAACTAGGACCTGAAGACTGGCCAAAGTTTCTAGCAGAGATAAAATCAATATAAACAAATGAAACAAAACCAAAGAATTCAGAACAGCAATTACCAACACCCACAAAATAAACACTAATAAAAGAAACAAAAGCCACATCTCCATACAAAAACTCTAACGAAAACCAGACAAATATGAAAAAACAAAACAAAGACCCTTATGCTAACAATGCAAAGGTGGAAAACAAACTTCTACCTCTCAATAAACCAGAACAAGAATATCCTGAAAATAGCTATGGAAAAAATTAAAATCAAAAAGACTCAGAAACTCGTGGAAAAAGCTGGTTAAGTCAGCAAACAACCACCAAAAATAGATCCAAGAGCAGAGTAAAATCCTTCACAGAGAAAAAAAAAACAAATTGAGAATCACACACAAACAACAACAGAGAACAACCATCTGTCTATGGAAAAGAGGGAAACCTAAAAATAACTGAAGAGAGAAATCTAACCATGCAAAACCCCACAAAACACAGCAAAGCAACACTCCTACAATGGAATTGTAGAGGACTAAGACCAAACTATGAAGAAATATTAGAAATCATCAACAAACAAAACCCCTCAGCAATCTGTCTACAAGAAACACAACTCAAAGGAAGTCATAAGTACAAATTCAAAGAGTACAATATGTACAACAAAACCTACACATCAGCAACAAACAATAAATCAAATAGAGAAGTGTCCATATTGATAAAAAAAACTATACCTCACATAACCCTCCAGTTAAATACTACACTTCAAGCAATAGCACTAATAGCTACCCTACACCACAAAATAACAATGTGTTCCATATATATCCCACCAAGTCAACAAATAAAGAAAAACAAAATAGAAATACTGATTAATCAACTCCCACCCACTTTCATAATAATGGGAGACTTCAATGCACACAGCAACCGTTGGGGAAATAATCAAAACAATAACAAGGGTAATATAATAAATGAAATACTATCAACAACAAATTTATGTATATTAAATAATGGCAAGAGTATCTACATATGTCCAGCCGATGGGTCTATGTCTGCAATAGACCTATCAATATGTACTCCATCCATCTATATGGACCTTCACTGGGATGTACTAGAAGACCAACACAGAAGTGACCATTACCCTATTATACTTAAAAGTAATTAAAAAATACCAGAGGAAAAAGCCCCAAAATGGAAACTACACAAAGTTGATGGGGTCGCATTTGCCAACCTATGCAAAACAGAGACTGATGTGAATATTCTAAAAAAAAAAGAAGAACCACTAAAACATTTTACACAAACATTAAACAATATTGCTGTCAAAACAATACCAAAAAACTTCAACAAACCCCACTAAAAAAACAAATCCCTGGTTTAATGAAACATGCAAAGAAGCTGTCAAAGTAAAAAAAAACAAAAAAAAACTTAGAATATTCAAACAAAACCCTACAACAATAAACTTACAAAAATATAGAGAAGTACGTGCCAAAGCAAGGTACACTATAAAACAAAATAAGAAAGAATCCTGGAAAGACTACATTTCACATCTAATTAACCAAACCGCAATTAAAAAAACATGGAATATAATAAGAAAAATAGCAGGAAAAGAAACTCAAAACACCATAAATTATTTAACCAAAACTGATGGAACAAAAAAAATGCATAGAGAAAAAAAACAAATAACTAATCTACTAGCTGAAGAATTCTACAAAAATTCATCAAATAAACAGTATTCAGCAACATTTCAAATATACGAAGAAGAAGCGGAAAAAGAAAAACTCAATTTTACATCCAACAACAAGGAAATATGTAACTCACCATTTAACATAGAAGAACTGAAAAGGGCAATAAACAAATGTAGAAATACTACTCCAGGCCCAGATAATATACATTATCAATTCCTAAAACAATTACCAGAATCATCTCCAAAAGTACGACTAGACATATATGATCAAATATGGGATACAGGAGAAATACCAAAATCCTGGTTGGAATCAATTATTATACCAGTTGTTAAAACAAAGATCCAACTAACCCAACCAGCTACAGACTTATAGCCCTAGCCAGCTGCCTTTCCAAAACTATGGAAAGAATGATAAACAACCAGTTAATGTGGTACCTGGAAAAAAAAACAACCTCCTATCTAAATACCAGAGTCGCTTTAGACATAAGCAAAGTACAAACGATCAGGTAATATGACTTGAATCATTTATCCGAGACAGTTTTGTACGTGGACACCATGTGGTGGCGGTATTTTTTGACATCCAAAAGGCATATGATACAGCATGGAGATATAGGATCTCACAATATGGGAATAAGAGGAAATATAGCAATGTTCATACATAACTTCTTATCTCACAGATATTACAGAGTACGACAAGGAAACACACTCTCAGATCGATGTGAACAAGAAGCAGGAATACCACAAGGGAGTGTACTATCCATTACCTTATTCTTAATAAAAATCAACAACATAATAAAAATGGTCACCACAGAATTTGAAAAGTCACTATTTGTAGATGACTTTTCAATTGCCTACTCATCACCAAACATGCCAACAATAGAAAGGCAGATACAACACTGTCTGAACAAAATAGAGAATTGCACCAACAAAAATGAATTCAAATTAGCCAAAAACAAAACTGTTTGTATCCATTTTTGTAGAAAACAAAAACACCACCGTGACCCGCAACTCAAAATACATGGAGAACTGATTCCAATCGTACAATTTACAAAATTTCTAGGAGTTACACTAGACAGCAAGCTCAACTTTAAAGTGCATATCAATAACTTGAAACAAAAATGCCTAAAAGCAATAAAAATCTTGAAAGTAATATCAAAACTAGACTGGGGAGTAGACCAGGACACAATGTTAAATATATATCATGCACACATCAGATCAAAATTAGACTGTGGATGCATCATATATATCTCCACTTGTAAATCTTATCTCAAAAAAATTAATAACTATACAAAACCAAGGATTAAGGCTTAGTCTGGGAGCATACCAAACCTCACCCATGGAGAGCTTATATATAGAAGCCAACAAATCCCCTCTACACCTAAGATGGGAAAAATTAGCAATACAATATGCAATAAAACTAAGTAATTCAAACATTCCAACACATGAGAAAACCTTTAACTTACAATATACAGACTTTTACACCAGCAAATCAAAAAGCATACCCTCTTTTGGGCATCAAATTAAAGAAATAATAAATCAAATCAATGAAAACCTTAATAGCATAGCCACACACACGATAAACAACAGACTACCATGGACATTGAAAAAGCCAAGCACTGATCTAACTCTTGCTAAACATAAGAAAAACAATACAAACAGCCTAATAAATAGAAACAACTTTGGAGAACTCAGGGAAAGATATCTGCGATACAAAGAGATATACACGGATGGAGCTAAAACAACAAAAGGAACAAGTGCATCATGTACAGATGGACAAAATTACCTCCAAATAAGACTTCCTATCGACACATCAATATACACAGTGGAACTACAGACCATCAAAATGGCACTTGAACTAATTAAAAATAACAATGGGAAAAAGTTTATTATATATACTGATTCTCTATTACGCATCTTAGCCCTGAGAGGAGAAGAACTCGAACACTCCTATGTAATAGACATAATGAACGAATACAATAAAATGAATGAAAAAGGGAAAGTGATCATCCTAGCCTGGATACCAAGTCATGTTGGTATACCAGGCAACGAAAAAGTAGACAAACTAGCCAAGGAAGCTATATGCATGAATATAACGAACATCAAAATTCCATACACAGATTTCAATAGAAAAATAAAGGAGCACAACAGAAGTAAGTGACAAGCAGAATGGGATACATGCACCCAAAATAAACGACATGAACATCAACCTGCAATTAAAAGAGAAAACAAAAAGTAATAAAAGGACAAAGAGAAAACATTGTTCTGAACAGAATTAGAATTGGACACACTAAACTAACGCACTCACACTTGCTTGAGGCTACAGAAAAGCCCAAATGTACATTTTGCAACCAGCAGATGACGATAAAGCATATATTACCGGAATGCCGGAAATATAGAGACATCCGTAAAAAAATACTACAAAGTAAATGGAATCGGAGAATTATTTCATAAGGTAACGCCACACCAGATTATTGAGTACTTAAAAAAAACTCATCTCTTTAAATTACTTTAAACAATACTGATAAAAACCTTGAAAGCAACCAAAAATCTAAAGACACATAACTTTGAAAGTAATTAAAAATTTGTGCAGCCCAAAAGTTTAAAAAAAAAGTTCCCGGCCTTAAATGACCCTGTAGCGGTTGATAGGTCATTAAGCAAACAATCAATCAATCTATCGAATGTGCATTTGCAAATCTTGTATATGCAATACATATACATATAATGTATGTAGGCTGGATTTGGCTTCAGATAAGCCATGGTGGTTGGCATGCCATAAAATTTAAACAGCCAAATTAAATATATGCATTTTTATAAAATTATTTTATTAATTTAAAATGTGTTAAATATATAAATTTGTTAAATGTATGAATTTGTCTAAACATATGAGTCTATTATATATGTTAATTTGTTAAATATATAAACTTTTTGAAATTGTTCTTAACTTTTCGTTCGATTTTTAATAATTCGATTTGGTGTTAAATGAAACCAGTGATATATGTTTGAAGAAAATTGAAGAAAAAATATTACCAGCAATATATTTTTGGAAAATACATATCAGCAATACATCTGACTCTTGACAAAAATGCTCTTTACAAAAAGTACATCAATGAAAGCAGATCTACTAACTTATTTCTTACAAAGAATTCATATTCTATTCATACGAATTGATTGTAAAATCTCTTGTCAGTATTAAATAGCTCATTGAGGTATATATGCTGTAAAACTAAACAAACCAAACCAAATTTGTTGCTAGACATAATCTTCCAGCAGCCACCCTCTTGTCCCAGAGGAGCAAGGCACTTGATGTCGGCCTCTGTGTTGAGTCTGAGACCCTCACCAACAGATTTCAGATGTTCTTCTTCATCAGAGCAGTCAGTGAGTTTTCTGAGCTACCTTACATTTGCAATCACCATTAGACTCGTCCATCTCCTGAATCCTCTGCCCTGTCCTCAGATTGACACCCAAACACTATGAAATGTTCATATTGGAGATTCCAGCATGAATGCCAAGCAAGCCATTTCTTAATTTCCTAATTTCTGACAGTTATACCATTTCATAATATCTGATCGTTATGTTTTTTATGCGATCTTATGATCACTGGTCCCCCTAAATACGAATTTGCACGAGATACTAGATTAGCAACTAGATCCCACCCTTTTACAGTGAAACCGATAAAATGCAGCCGTAACTTCTACTCCAACAGTTTCTTTCCTCGCACTTCCCGACTGTGGAATTCTCTTCCAAACGATTGCTTCCCCGACGGCTACAATCTCCAGGAGTTTAAATGTAGGGTCAATACACACCTCCTAACACACTAACCTGCTCCCATTCTATCAAGCACTCTTCCCATCTGCCCGACCCTCATCCTCGCTATCCTTACTCATCTGTCACCTTTCTCCTGACATTCCCTATGTCTATCCACTCCTTCTCTTTACCTTCCCCTATGTAGCCCCATGTGCAATAGTGGCAGTGGAATGCCTTGCTTGGGGTGAGATGATTAAAAAAAACAAAAAAAAACATAAGTTATGTAAAAACTGTTTGTTTATCTGAGTGCTTTCGGCTATACTTTTAGCCATTTTCAAGGATGGATGTTATTTTACATGTAAGAGAATGTATGTAGTCTTATGTATGTTTGTAGAGTAGTGTGTATGTGTTATGTAATGAATATGGTAAGCATATTGTTAGCATGTTTGTAGTTGATATTATTGAGTGTCGGGTTTTCCTTTTTTAATAATAAAGCCTCCATTATGTTTAGTCTTTTTTTGCATGTGGATGATGCTATGATATTTGTGTTGTCAACAAGTATTTTACAGATAGGGTTTGGGAGGTTTCCGTCTGTGTTTAAATGATAATGGCTAAAATTATAGCCTAAAGCGCTTGGGGAAACAAAACATTTGAACAATTTTATATAATTTATGTCCTCATAAGAAAAAAAATATGATCACATGAAAAATTACAAAAAACTTAATCATAATACCTTGTCTGTCATTTTTAATGAAACCTGCATAAAAGAGATATTGTTGCCCAAATATAAAAAGTGTGTGTGTGGGTGGGTGTGTAACAAAAAACAATGGTGAAAAGCCTCACCAAATGTTCCTGTTGCTATTTCCCAAGATCCTCACTCCAGCACAACATGTTGGTTGGTTGTTTTGTTTTTATGGCATATCAACCTCAGCGGGTCATTTAATGCCAACTAAATTTTATTTATTTATTGCTGGTAATACCTTTTTCTTTTCAACAATTTATTGTTGTTTTTATGTCTAGTAATAATTTTTCTTTTCGAGTATCAAGATTCATTGGGATGTGTTTGAAGGGCAGGTTCCCCAAGTCCTACCCTTGTTATTTAACCCATAACTGGAGAGAAGGGATGGATTAATACTTTTCCCAAGGGTACCAGTGCTTAAGTAAATGCAGGGTATTCAACTGGAATTTGAAATCGGCTCACTGATTTCTCTTTCCGAGCTGATATCCACTGCACCACAATGCACATCCGTCACTAAACACTTACAGCACCTGGTATTCCCAAGTGGTCACCCATCTAAGTACTGACCAGGCTCAACGTTGCTTAACTTCAGTGATCGAGCAAGAACCAGTGTATTCAATGTGATAGGCCATAAGCCAGCACAATATGTGAATTTCTATCTAGGTCACTAATGGGACTGAATTGTCCCATATGATACAAATATAAAAACTGAATAAGGTTGTTGGATTCTCATATATCAAAATCAACAGGAGAGCCCATCATATATATATATATATATATATATATATATATATATTATTTGAAATGTTATAGTAGTAATCACTTTGTATTTGAAATAAATAGCCCCTATTTTATTTAGTAAATACTATATTTTGTCTCTCAACTTGCACATTCGAGAAATCTTTGTAAAAAAAAAATGTGTTTTCCAGCAGAGATCAAACCTACATTCCCCTTTGTAGAGGAAACCACCATTTGATCTGAGCGCATACTTTTCTCTCAAATTAATTTCTCAAAACACCATGCCTGCTCAATTTCATATCTGTAATGTAAACAAGACAATTTCTAAATAATTAATAGATCTATTTTTAATCAGACATTTCTTATTACTTCAAATGTTCTTCGTGGCCGACCACAAAACCATTTGAACTTTGAATTTTACTCTTGTTATTAAAAAGCAGTAACTTAACTTTATAAGATTTAATTTCCACAAACATCAAGTGAACTTAAATTAAAATCTATTAAATGGTAATTTTGTAATATTCATTGCATAATGCATGAAACTCCGAGTCATGCCATCTATACAGGACAATATATGTATATTTGCTAATATGTGTGCGTGTGTGCTTTGACATTTTTGGGTTAAAATGTTTGTTGGATTTTGTAAAGGATTTGGTCAAAATTCATTTAAATAAAATTGTCTTTTGCATGAAAACGTATTCCTCTAATGATATTCTGTTTTGTTCTGTTTGAGAATGACCTTCATTGATCATTTCTGAGAAAAAAAATAAGTTTTAAAACATAAGTGAGTAAAGTGTGTCTAAAGTATGAGTTTTATTTCCTATATGCATACAATGCAAAACTAGACCCTGACTTTGTGTCCGTCTATATGACAGTGGAGGTTTGATTTAAAAAGTAAGTATCCTACCAAGTTTGATCCTTGTTTTGTGTTTATCTTCATACAAATACGTGTATGATAGCCGCCAAAGAAAAGAAAAAGTTTAATCAAAATAATAATATAGAATTGAAATTATAGTTGGTAGATGTTAAGGTTCGCCAGCAAAAAATTGTTACCAAGCTGAATATAGTATTTTTAGAATGGTTAAGGGCTTTTCTTTTTAAAATTGAAAAGTCCTCGTTTGAACTACTTGAGCAAATTTAGTTATGGAGGGATATAATTTGCAAACCAGATCTGAAATAACGAACCTGAAGTAAAACGTAGCCGTGTTTCACCATTATTAGCTGGCATCTATCACTGGTGATGTATATAGCAGTGAAACAGTCAGTCAGTTAAGTGCCATACGTGATACACGCTTGGGTGATCATGTCTCAAAAGAGACATGACTGACTGGGTAGAAGATTATCCCGCAGTAGGTTGCCATTGCTTTCTGCGGTAGACTGGTTGCCGACCAAGGCTATAGAACCCAATCTCTCCTGCTATTTATCCCATAACTGGAAGGAATAGACGGATTAATACCTTTCCCAAGGGTATTTGCACGTAAGTGAATGCAATGGATTCAACTGGAATTCGAACTCGGCTCCCCGGTTTCTCATTCTGAGCTGATATCCACTGTACCACAATGCTCATCCTCAGTGTGAAACAGTAGATAACATAAAACAACTAACACATAACAAAAACTACCGGCTCTGTATGCCTCTTGGTAAATGAAATACCAATCCAACGCCTTCAGTTTTCAGGCCAATAATTGGTCTGTCAAATTGAATTTGACTAATAAAAAAAGTCTGCAGGGAGAGATAAAAAGAGAGAGATAACGGTTTGACAAATATTTTAGAATATATCTGATCAATCCACGTGTTTCTCTCAGACATTGCTCTCACTGTGTGGAGCTTTCGAGTTGGTTACATGATATCTGTATTTTTTGCAGAACAAAGGAAGTTTTATATCTCAGGAATTATTGATACTGAGAACATGAAATTTTGCTTGGTTATAAGTGTTGTTAATAGACAAATTGGCAGCATCATTTTATCTTCACTTTGACCTCTTCCCTTTTGGCAGTCTGGTTAGTAAAATCTAGCACTTCTTCAAAGAAGACTTTGATGGTCTTGTGTGCGACAAGCAAGGCATGACAAGAGAATGAAGAAAACAAAATAATGAGAAATAACTCATTACATGAAGTAACCAACTAAGAAACTTGAGGCCTGAAATTCCTGTTTTGCTAAGCAAACTGATGGCTCACCCTGACAATGGAGGTGATTATTAAAAGAAAAGCGTATCTTTTTTATTTTTTTTAATCATTTCACCCTAAGCAAAGCATTTTATTGCCATTGTTGCATAGGGGAAAGTGATATGAAAGAGGGGTTAGTTATAGGAAATGTCAGGAGGAGGGTAATATACGGATGAGAAAACCGAGAATGGAGGTGGAGTAGATGGAAAAAAGAGCTTGAGAGAATGGATGCGAGTTAGTGAGATCGGAGATGTCTATTGACCTTACATTTAAATTCATGGAGATTGTAGCTGTCGGGGAAACAAGTATTTGAAAGGGAATTTCACAAGCGGGAAGTGCGTAAAAAGAAGCTTTTAGAGTAGAAATTGCAGTTACATTTTATTGGTTTCACTGTAAAAGGGTGGGACTTAGTTGCTAATCTAGTCAATCAATTAAGTGCCATACGTGATACACGCTTGGGCGATCATGTCTCGAAAGAGACATGACTGACTGGGCAGAAGATTATCCCGCAGTAGGTTGCCATTGTTTTCTGCGGTAGACTGGTTGCCAACCAAGGCTATAGAACCCACTCTGTCCTGTTATTTGACCCATAACTGGAAGGAATAGACAGATTAATACCTTTCCCAAGGGCATTTGTGCGTAAGTGAATGCAATGAATTCGCTAATCTAGTAGCCCATGTAAATTAATACCTAGGGGGCACCGGTGAGCTAAGTTCATTGGAGCAGAAGCCGTGAAAGTATTTATAGAAGAGGCACAGGGAAGCCACGACATGCTGGTGAGATAGCGACTGCAGCAGAGCTGCCAAGTCAGTATCGATCACATTACAGATTCTTTGTTGGATTTTGTCAAGAACCCTGAGGTGAATAGCAGGGGCACCCGACCAGATGTGGCAGAAGTATTCAATACACAGGCTTTTTGATAAATGTGATCCTTGGTACAAAAACAGAAAATTATAAAATTTGAAATCTTTAATTCAAATACTGTTGTAAAAATACTCAGCTCAGAAAATAGCACACCATTAAAAATGGCAATAAATTACCACAAACGAGTATTGAAATGCTTCCAACACCACACTGTAAATGGCTTGACATAACTCAAATGTTAAAATAAATTAGCATTGTCTTTTTATTTATCCTCATCTTGTAGAAACAGAAAAATGCTGTTGCAATCGGTGCCCTTACAATCACTGCATGCTATCATGCACATGAGACCATGTTTCTAGCAAAAGCAGATGTTTGCACTGCAAGGGATCTTGGATAGAATCTTGCATGAGATAATGCACAGACTTCAGTAGTTTCTCAGGTGCCGGATCTAAACCAATGAGAACTGAGACTAAAGTACCATTTCTCATTTACCAACCCCAACTCTAAGGATCAAATGAGCAATCACCTGAAGTCTTTCAAAGCATAAGTTGAAGATGGCTATGAAGACTGTGGAACAAAGCTGACTGTTCAGTTGGAGGCAGTTTTTTAGGTTGTAACTTGTTTGTCAATGTTGCAGCATACTCCATATGATATATATATATATATATATATATATATATATATATATATATAATATGGTGATACAGCGAAACAGATCTGTCTGCGGATGACTATTTATGCTCTCACATCCTGATTGAGCACTCTGGAAGAATGGTAGAATTTGAAAAACAGTAGCTACTCTGGCATGTATGCATCGCTCATTCAGTAATGAATTAGAGCACTCTGGCTATTGGGCATATATAATGATAATATACACGCTAAAATTTCTGCCTTCTTCTACCGAGCACCCATAGCCCAGAGGTAGAATCGCCGACTGATGCCAATTTGGCCAGGTTTCAATCATGGGTTAAAAGCAGTCAGTCTAACCGTACTAATGAGCTGTGATACAGCAAAACAGATCTGTCTGTGGATGACTATATATATATATATATAAGAAGTCTAATGTATTTCCTGGTTTTCCTCCATACATCTTGATAAAAGTTGCAATGCTTCAGATGCAACTTGGACAGGGAAGCAGTTTCATCAGCTAAAATAGCACAGCAAGACTGGATCTCCTTTGATTTATAAATGAGTCTGATTCTCTTCCATTTCTTATGCCAAAATACAGCTGATGTCGAGTCGCATTCACCTCTGTGCATGGATGACTGGCAAGTTTTGCAGAACGTTGAAGTTTGCCTTCTCTGAGATTTCATGGATACTGAGCAGCTTTTTCATCTTTCTTTGAGACTTCTTTTCCTTGGAACGCATATAGATGTCAGCAATGTCAGGGGAAAAGTGGAAAAGCAAAAGCACAAGGATGTATGTGTCATCAGATATTACAGTCACTAAATTTCTAGTTTAAGCATTTCAGAAACAATGTTCATGTCTGCATCTTCTTCACTTTGAACCACCCAATGACCATTTGCTTTCAAGGAATGATATAACATCTTAACAAACTGATCTTTGTTCTTCTCATTTGAGAGGAAAAGCTCTTGATGAACAGCAACTTGCAAGCCATTTTTTATTTGTATGTTAGCAGAGGTCCAGGCTGCTCTTCACTGATGCTCATTGTCTTTTATTATCAGGACTGCATTGTAACCATCAAAAATGATACTTGGTGACTCATATTTAGTCTTCAAGTAGCTCAGGTACTGTTTAACCATGTTGTTGTATGTCCCCCCCCTAGACAACCTCTTCACTCAGTAGAGGAGAGCATCTCTATCCAAAACAAACATTGTCAGTTGGTGGCTAAGATTCAGGTACATCAGTAGTCAAGGGATGTTTCAGCATTGCTTTTTTTGTCTTCTTGATTTGGAAATTATTGAAAATTGAAGTTGGAAATAGTGACTTTGAACTTGAAGAATGGCAGCACATTTTTGCATCTTTTTTTAAGCAGACAAACTAGCCTTGAAAACAGCATTAAGATTTTTTTTCTTGCACAATATAAAATACCACTTCCAATGATATAAAACATGTCTTGGTAACATTTTTTTACTGGTTCTTGTTATATTCACTCTAAATCAACCAGATTATTATAGCAATACAAAGAGTTGAGTTTGTATTGCACAGAAAATGGAAATGCATCTTTATCTTTTTTTTTTTTTCCTGTTTAGGCTTCCTTACTTAATTTTAGGGAATGACGAAAAAAATGGGTATAAAATACAGGTCAAGTTTAATATTATACTTATATTTTAAATTTAATTCCCCTTGAAGCTAAAAAATCTCAAAAAAAATGAAGGTCATATTCATGCAACGTGCATAAAAATATGTAAAATATGTATTGTTGTTCTAGATTGAAGACCAGCGAAATTACATAGCAAGGCTAAAGGAAGGAATGTTTGGGTTGCCATGGCCAATCATTAATCATTACCCAATCTCCGTTCATACAAACAAGTAAGTCATTAATAATGCAAATTGTTATTGAAAAAGAAAAAAGATACACCTTTGTCATGACAGTGATTTTTTTTAAATTGCTGATTCTTGATTCATAAGTTAAAAATTTTTTTTATAATTTCACCCCAAGTAAGGTAAGAAAGCTGCTAAAATTCAAGAGGGTTGCCAAATGTAAAAGAATATGAGAAGAAAATGAATAAGAAAAGAGAGAAATAAAAGAATGAGAATTAAAAACACGTAAGATGATGATTGACGTTACTTTAAAATTTTTGAAGATCAAAGTTGACTGGAATGCAAGATTCAGAAGAGAGTTCTACATGTAAGAAATGCAAGAGAAAAGTGTTATCATAGAACTTATGATTACATCGAGCCATTCCAACTGTAAAAATGATGAGACCTTGCTACTAATTTAGTACTGTGCTTAAATTTATAAAGTCAAGGTACTGAAAAGGAATACTCATCACAAACATGATTAAAATTTATCAAATGCATTCTCTTTTATATTGCCCTCATTTTATTAGTGAAGTATGAGTTTCTTTCTGAATCAAAAATTCATGTGATCACATAACCAAAAAATGATCCTTTCTTTAGCATTTTTCAAAGTTCACAGGATTTTACTCTTCATTTGTGATTTCTTATTAAGAAGGTGAACTTGTTCACTGACTTCTTAGATGAGCAACTGTTCAAACAATCTGTTTCTTATTAATCTCTTAAAGAAAGCTTTCGAGATAAATTGACTACATTTTTATAATTTAATCTCAAGAATATAAGTATATTGGAATTGTGTTGTTACCAAAGAGAACAATATATTATTTAGCAAATAAAGTTATCACAGTCATAACAAAATTCTATTTCTTCTTTTTCATTTGTGATGAATTTATTTAAGAATCTATTTAACAAGCTTCACTAAAGGGTGTAACTGTATTATAAAGTGTCTAATTAAGCAATTAGGTTTTAAGTTTTCTTGTTTGTATATAATTTATAAAATTTTGTGATGAATTTTACAGACTTTATCTGTTCTGTATAAAATTTATGTTGTTATATAGAAGTCAATATACAAAAGAGAAAAGAATAGATAGTAGATGATTTTTTTTTTAAAGATTCTGTGAATTAGTATTTTTGTTTACATGAGTTTTTGGTTTCTATAAAAAAGAACTGAATGTACATATGCTAATATACTTACGAATAATTGTAAAATATAAAAGTACATTATTTTTGTCATAAAATACTTAACATATAATAACATTAATCCAACAATTTTTTTCAAGACCCCCTCAACTTACCTCACAGTTCATAAGTGCATTGAAACTGGTGATTAGATAGGTAGAAGTAAAGTGTATTGAAATATGCCTTTTCCTCTTTACTCATAGAGTGACAGAGAAACTCTCTCTCTCACTTTTTCTCTCTGTGCATACATATTTTCCTTCTTTCATATTTCTGGTAATCTAGATATAGCCCAGACATAGCTTAAAGGATCAACTGGCATCATGTGAAAACCAACCAATGACTAACACTTCCACCAAAATCAAAGCAAAAATGCATAAGCATTTAGTAAATATAAAAAGAACAGTGAACACGTGAATAGCCTCTTTTCTGCTTTAGTATATCTCACTTTGCCCAGCATGCATGGGGCATTTGTATCAGCTGTTGAATATTCAATCAACACACCAACCAGCCAAAAGAAAATATCTCCATGCAAACCAGAGATGTGCTAAAATAATCTTTATGAAAAGAATATACAGAAAATCAAAGAATGAATTCAAGAGTACAATCCACACACTAAAATACCTGTAACATAACATAACATAACATAGCTCAAACAATGACCTGATGCTACATTCCACCGAACACACATGTAGGAACAAATATGCTATATTTACATGAATATACATATACATAGAAGAAAAACTCTTTATAAATTGAACAGGGCAATGCATATATAATAATCATTCACACGAATACCACAATGATTTATGCAAGAAACATATCAAAGACACAAAATACAAAAAAAAAAAACAAATGATAATCATTTCACATATAATAAAAAATATAACCTTACGGAGTCAACAGCAAAATAAAAATGGTGGTCAGTCAGTTAAGTGCCATACGTGATACACGCTTGGGCGATCATGTCTCGAGAGAGACATGACTGACTGGGCAGAAGATTATCCCGCAGTAGGTTGCCATTGCTTTCTGTGGTAGACTGGTTGCCAGCCAAGGCTATAGAACTCAGTCTGTCCTGTTATTTAACCCATAACTGGAAGGAATAGACGGATTAATACCTTTCCCAAGGGTATTTGAGCGTAAGTGAATGCAATGAATTTGGCTGGAATTCGAACTTGGCTCCCCGATTTCTCATTCCGAGCCGATATCCAATCTAAAAAATGGTGGTATAGTAAACAAAACCTGGCCTTTACTCATTTATTATCTCAACCCTTCTATACCCTAAACCTATATGTATTCTTAGACTTCTATTCTTAAATGTTAGTTTCAGAAGTATATGAATCATTTTTTTTTCTTTCTTAAATAAAGACTTCAATTATAATGGGAAATTTTGTATTAATCATCTTTCAAAAAATGGCAGGTTTTTATGCTTTGTTTTTAGAAATCTATTTTTCTCAGCTTATATGTTATTTTCAATACTTTTTATTTTTTTTTTACTTACTAATTTTTCTAATCTGTCTCTAGGAATTAAGTTTATCTATTTTGGGAAAATTCTTTTGATTATAGCTTCCTCTGGTTATTTTTCTTTAAAAACTTCCATATTGTTAACTTTGATTGATTTTAAAATGCTAGACTTGTGAAAAAAATCTGTTAGCCAATGTCTGAAGCAGATTCCAAGATTGTTTATATTTTGCACTTAATACATAAATTTTTCATAAAGAAAATACATTTAACTTGAAGATTACTCATAGAATACAGGTAGAAATGAAAAAATTATTATTTGTTTTCAAAATAATGTTCCATTATTTAATGTCGAAATACATATTCATTATTCCTGACAAAAAATATTGTATTTTTCTTGTGTTGTTAAATGAAAAAAAAAAAAGAAAGGTGAACATCTGTTTTTATTGAGATTTTTAATCACAAGAATTAATATTTTATGCTTAATTATTTGGATCATCCAGTTTCCAGCTGGTATTTACTTCCATTCTAGGTTTACTGAGGAGGTTATTAATGCCTAACACATGCAACGATTCTTTCATTTGTCTTATTCTCCAGTCTATCATGACTTCATTCTGCAGCAGTTAATGACCATTCTTTTCCCTCTATATATAATCTGCCATTCCCAATTTCAATGTCTCTTCCTAGAATAATTTCAATTTTTTTCTACACTTTTATGAAGTGGCTGTTTTCTTACATGTTTTTATCTGAGAAAAATTAGTTCAGGTAAAGTATCTACTTTTGAATGCTGCCCTTTTATATACCATATATCCTCTGAACATCTTTCAAATATGTCTTGTTGTTTGCTCTCTCTGCTCATGGAAGCTGACATTTTTTTTATTATCTTGAAGTCTGTTTCTCATTCGGATCATCTCCTGTTGGGATGTGTTTGAATTACCACTTATGAGTTTGAGTAGATGTTGTAATCTGCAGCTGATCCCTATTCTTGACATCATATAAACAATTGGAATTGCTGTTGAAGTATTATCTAGTGAATGTTAGCTTATGATGTCAGTATATCAGAATCCAACAGGATGTATATTGGTTGCATACAGAATGTCAATGTCTGCATCAGGTTAACTATTGGGACACCTGTGTCCTGTACCTAAAGAAAAGACTGATTCTAACTTCTTTTGAACCAATGACAAAACCTTCTCTGTGGGAACCTCAGTGAATAGATTTACAACATTCATGCTAAACATCCAATTAGTGGAAATGAGAGCATCTCTTATGATCTTCACAAAGTGGGTGCAGTTCTTTATGTAAGATGAAGACCTATCTGTTAGTGGCCTGATTATGCTTTGGTTTGTATTACAGCTTATCAGGCCTGATTATATCCACAAGAAATCTGTTCAGTGAGTGATAGGCCAAACTCAACAGTTGATTATAGGTCTTGATGAAATACCACCGTTTGAATTTTGGAGAGGTCATACATATGTTGCAGCTTAGTGCTATATTGGGACAGCTCTCTGTATTAATTCAGCACGAGATAATCTTTGTGTCATTCAGGATTTGTGACAGCCACTTTTTGGCTTTTAGAATCAAACCCATTTTTATACCTTGTCATTGCTGTCAATTATTTCACTTTCATATTCTGTATCTCTTCAAAATGTGAGCAAAGATGGCTCTCCACAACTTCTTCATTTTTGTAGTTCTAAGCAATATGTGTCGTCTTACTATTTCATGTTCTGACATCCATCCATTTATGCAAACAAACCCATTAGGTATATTACACACTGTTTCCCTCTGCCTCTCTTGCCATCAATATTCTCTGTGCGTTTATTTTCTCTAAGCCTACTTTTCCCACTGTGTTCCAGAAATTTAAACTATTTCTGATCTTAAATTTATGTCCTTGTTACTCACATGTTACGTCCATAGTATTCTCTACACCTTTCTATAGAACCACATCTCTATTGCCTCAGCTGTTCAATTTTCTCTTCATCTGAGAGAAAATTTTCCAGCATTCACTCCTTTATAGGAGGACTGATATTGAGTAACAACTGACCTTCTCTTAGCTTTGTTTCAAACAACATTTTCCTGTTTCTTAATACTTTTAGTTTCTAGAAGGCAATTTTTGCTATGAAAACGCACCTTCAGATTTTGGGGTCACATTTTCTGTTGTCTCTCAAGTTAAATTTCAGCATGTGAATCATTTTATTGAATAATCTTGGTAGAACTTCTAGATGCTTGTATTTGCTCAGATTATTTTCTATCCACATGCAGGTTACTTGTTCCCAGTAAATGTTCTGGATTATTCTCATTTCTTTTCCAAATCAAGTTTTCCTCACAATTAAAATGGTTCTCTGTGTCATATTGTTATATGAACATTAATGGGTATGTCTCAATCCTTATAACTATGTTGGTCACTATTGTTAGTGGGGGATATTGCTGTGTAGCAGTCCTCCAACTGCAGCAGTTCTCCATTTCAAGCAACTAATATTGTATTGTATTATTATTTGTTATTCCAACTTCCATTTTGGTGATTTCTCATTCACTAACCTTTTTAGGTTCCAAAATATACCTTATCTATTGCTTTTGCCTGGTTTATGAAATATTGGTATACATCCTTCTGCAGTTGTATTGCTCATGCTGAATATGTTTTGATGATAAACATTGCATTTCTTGTTCCAGTGTCTTTGATAGAACCACACAAAATCATTTCTTTTTTTCATTGTTTCATCCCAAGAAAGGTGATAATGTCACTAGGATGCAGGGGATTACAGGGAGCGAAAGTGAATGAGAAAACTTTGATGTGGAGAAGATAGGAAAGGACTATAAAGGAAAAGGATTCAGGAGATGGTAATTGATGCTGCATTCAAATTTTTGAAGATTGTCAGTGACAGAGAAGCAAGAAACTAGAAGAGAGTTCCACAAGTGAGAAGTGTGAAAAAAAAAAACTGAATAGAATAGAAGTGACAATTTCATCTTGCTAGTTCAATAGTAAAATAATGAGACTTAATTGCCAATCTAGTTACAGTCTTCAATTCATGTAACTAAAGCACCAGGGGAAAAATATCATCAGAATAGTTACCATGAAAATACTTCTAGAAAGGACAGAGTGAAGCCACATCGCGTCAGTGAAAAACACTGAAGTCGATTTGCCAAGTCAGGATCAATTACATTACAGACCGCTCTTTGAATGAACATCTAAAGAAGAATGTCAGATGGTTTGTTGATCGTACTACTTTTTATGGTTTGGTGTTTCCAATTGTCTCTTTTGATATATGATGCTGGATCCGTACAGATTTGATAATTTATATTGAAATCTTTGAAACAAGGAGTTATCATTATATTCCTTATTATTTTGCTCATTATATCATTATATGTTCTATCCTTCGAGTATCTGTCATACTTTGTAACATTTCTAGAATTCTGAACTGAACTCTTTATTTATTGCACAGAGGTAGATTTTTCACTTTCTGCTTTTTGTTCTCAGGGGAGATAATTCACATCAGTCAAAATCCTTACCAGTCAAATTGACCTTTGTGTTACTTGTCATGTATCTTTCTTTTCTACCAAACCCAGAGATTGAACACACATTTCTAGGAAGTTGTTTTAACCAACACTTTAATCTACAAATGCCTGTGTCTCCCTTGATATAATTTTGGAGCCTTTAACCTGTGCCAAGGTAGGAGAATTATAAGATTGTTATGAATATTACCAAATACAGCAACTGATATGTGAGGAAGACTAGAGAATACAATTGTTAAAAAAGCCATGAGTATAAAAGTCAGGATGAGCATGCTGGTTCAATTAATAATAATTACTAATTTTGAAAATTCTAACTTGGTACACTGTCGTCTGTCATTTGAGTCAATTCATTATAGGCCTAAATCATTAACAGTGGGTTGAAGGTGATGTCAGTTTAATTGTGGAGGTGACTTCAATGTGAGCTCAGTAATTTTGGTTAGTTGGAATTCAAATTCTCTTTGATGCTAGAAATAATATTTATCAGCATTCTACTTACAAGGCATTAAAGAATTAGCTTCATCATTATGATAAGGAATCGACATCTGAGAAATTTGAAAATCCATTTGTACGATGAGTTAATAAAGAAAAGCAAAATCTAAATGTATATACCTTTACAAATTTTTTTTATGCTTGTAAAATCCACAGTATCCATTTGATAAAAAGTAATTGTTATTACTTATACTAATTTCTGTAGATCAAAATTTGCAACCATTAATTTGGACAACCATTTCTTAACAGGTCAGCTTTAAATCCTTTGTTTTTGCTGGAATTTCACCCTTCTCTTGCTCTGGCAAGTCGGATCCCCAAAGCCATTAATTATGTTATTCAGGTAAGGAGAAAACAATCCACACCTGGTTTTTTTTCTCACTTTCTCTCTTTTTGTTTCCTTTATAATAAAATGTGCGGTCAGATTTTGCTTCTTCCAATTTTCATTGCAAATAACAAATTTTTTCTGTCTAACTTTCTTGGATGCAGATTTTTTGGTAAATTTTCGTTTTAGGTCCCAAAGGCTTTACCCCTTCAAATTTATCCAAAATAAATTATTTCTGTGCAAATGTATATGCTGAACTCAAATCAACAATTAGTTATTGAAGAAACCTACCTTTAGTGATCTGAACGACCAGAAAAAAATCGAACTACATCTCGCTCATTTTGTCTCCCGTAACTCTAACGCGGTCATGTAATTAACTGCTGAATGACTTTTGGTGTAGGCAACAAATTTCTGCCTATTTTTGGCCTATTTACTTCCTTTACTGAAATTTCTGCCTTTTTACTTTCTGTAATGAAAGTAATACGTGATTTTTTTCTACGCATATTTCTTTCATTACAGGAAGTAAATAGGCGGAAATTTCAGTAAAGGAAGTAAATAGGCCCAAATTTGTTGTCTGTGCCAAAAGTCATTCTGCAGTTAATTACATGACTTCATGAGAGTTATAGGAGACAAAAAGTGCGAGATGAAGTTTGATTTTTTTTCTGGCCGTTAAGATCAATAAAAGTAGGTTTCTTCAATAACTTTTTTTTTTTTTTAATCATATCACCCTGGGTAAGGCCACTGGTGTGCAGGGGGCTATGAAAGAGTGAAAAGATTGGAAAAGAGAAAGCCGGAAACCACATCCTAAACAGGGAACAAGGGATGAGCCTCTACACCTGTTCAATAGACGTGGGTGGAGTGTGAACCAGGCAATAGTTCAGTCTATCTACTCCAATTGTACAATTGTTGATTTGAGTTCAGCATATACATTTGCACAGAAATAATGCTATTTAGATAAATTTGAAGGGGGGAAAGCCTTTGGGACCTAAAACAAAAATTTACCGATTTTGTTTTTTTTTTTTTTTTTTTTTTTTTTTTTTTTTTTTCATAGAAAACAAATCAATCATAATTGTAATTATATGATTGATTGATTCATTTTCTATGGCTTAGCAATTCTTTGCAGGTTATTTAAAGCCAGAAAATATTTTTAGATTGCAAAAATTTGTTTTGTTTGAGATAATAATGGCTTAGTAATACAAGTCTTACTAATTAACCTATAGCTGGAGGGAGAAGAGGTGGATTTATATCTTTTTTGATTTGCACATAAGTGAGTCTAACCAATTCAGTAGGAATTGGAACTCTGCTCTCCAATTAAAAATCCCAAGCCATCATCCATTACACCACTTGCACATTCAAACTTACAGCATCTAGTATTCTTAAATGGTCACCCATCTAGGTACTGACAAGGCTCAAAGTTGCTTAACTTCGGTGAATGTGATGATCAGCCTTGTGGTAATTATTTCTATAACAGTCAGTCACAGCATTGTTTTATCAACATGAAAAACAGAATCAGCAGATTAAGTTTGAATTTTGGTTAAGGTTGTTCATGTTTATTTAGCATAAATGTTCTTGAAAAAAGCCTGAAACCTCATCCCCTGGGCTCTGTTTCATTGCCATATATAACAAAAACTGTCTTTGGCATGCCATAATGATTGATAAAAGAGAATGCCACAAATCACTCTTGTATAATTATTGTCCAGTAATTAATAACTTTTTAAAATTTGTTCTCTTGAAAGTAGCTAGTGTTATATATATATATATATATATATATATATATATATATATAATGTGGGTGTGATGGATAAATTGTATAAATTATGCAAAAATAACATTGATATCTTATTTTAACAGATATAATTACCAAAATTGTGCAAAAAATATCTTGAAATATCAAAAAGTAGATGAATTTAAAAAATTACCATTGGCTTCAACTATGGCCTCCAGACAACTTTGGAATCTCCTGCAAATCTTCTGGATGATCTCCTTGTTTAAGTTGGTGATTGCTGCTATAATTCTTGCTTTCAGTTCATCTTTGTTATTACAAGGAGTTTTGATGGTCACTTGCTCAACTGCACCTCACACATAACAATCAAGTTGTAGACTGGGGAGTGAAGTCATCAGATTTAAGTGGTTGCAGAAATTGACAGTCATGCCTGGGTTCTCTTGCTCGTGTGGCATGGTGCAGAGTTCTGTTGCCAGATAGATGAACTTTCTCTTGACTCAGGATTCCACTACCTCCTCAAGGCATTTTATGTAGGGCTCTATGTTGAGTCTGAGACCCTGTGGGAAGGTGAATGGAGGTATAACATCACTATCATTAGTGATCACTTCAAACACCTTTGTAAACACCATTCAACTCTTTCCGACTCCTCTACACTGTCCTCAGATTGACACCCAAACACTTTGAAATGCTGTATTGGAGCTTCTGGAACAAATGGCAAGCATTGCAGTTTCTAAATTTCTGGTATTGTGTCATAATGTTCTTTTTTTTCACAGATTTTGCCCAACTGACTCTACTACACTGTGCAGTTGATAAAATAAAAAATACAATGTGTGATATCAAAAATTTAGAATGGTGGCAGTTTATCCATTCCACTCTGTGTATATATATATAAGAAAGAGTGTAGGGAACTTTCAAATTTTAAGTTACATAAAATCCTATGTTACCAGATAGATTAACATGTGGTTTGGATCTCTTTATTTCAATGGAAACCATCCTATAAAGTAGCAGGAATTCATTTTTTTTTTTATAATTTCCTTCAGAGAAAAAAAATGGAACAAGTTAACTTGTTTCATGCCTCAGTCTATAGAGCAATTTAATAAGAAAAACACAGAAAATACATCCATCTCAATAATGTACTTAGATGAGTATATTTTCCATAGGTGAGTCATGTGAAGTTCACGCCACCTCTCCTGTTTAAACAGTTTAGTTTTAATAAAGAATGTCTCTGGGGCTTTCAGATGGAAGCTGGAATGTGATCAGCATAGGAATGAAAAAATGTCCATACTGAAGGATGTGCCACAAACTCAATTTTTTATATGATGTTTCACAATTGTAGTCATAGATGTGTTGACGCATATATGTAAATGATTAAGTTGACCTTTCTTAATGAATGATGGGACATATTGATTAATTCTCTTTTCTAAGAGTTGAGTCATCCAACCCATGTAGATGTCATCATTCTGATGTTTAAATTATAATTTCTTTTTTAAAATAATTTCACTTCAAACACAGGAGGTTACAGTGAGAATAAAAACCGGATACAGAGGGGATTGAAGAAAGGATAAAAGATGAGCAGGATCCAAGAAGATAGAAGATGATAATTGATGTTGCATTTAAGTTTTTGGTGATAGTAACTGTCAGGGA
Organism: Ascarosepion bandense; assembly: GCA_037127315.1. Classification (NCBI taxonomy): domain Eukaryota; kingdom Metazoa; phylum Mollusca; class Cephalopoda; order Sepiida; family Sepiidae; genus Ascarosepion; species Ascarosepion bandense. The sequence continues at coordinate 5,928,694 of JBBBDQ010000436.1, read as the reverse complement.
AGCAAGTAAACAGAAGGGAATCCACCAGGTGGGAAGTGTAAGTAAAGAAACTGTTCAGGTAGAAGTGGCAGTTGCATTTAAATATTTCAACAGTAAAAGGGTGGGACCTAGATGCCAATCTAGTAGCGAGCTTAAATTCATGTGGACAGGGCACTAGGAGGGAAAAAAGCTCATCAGAGCAGTTGTCAAGATAATATTTATAGAAAAAGCAGAAGGAAGCCATGTCACATCAGTGAGAAAGTGAGTGAAGCAGAAATGTCAAGTCAGGACTGATTACATTACAGATCCTCATTTGGATTATCTCAGAAACCTCGAGATGAATAGCAGGAGCACCCGATCAGATATGACAACAGTGTTCAATGCACGTACGAATGGTAGATTTATAAATGTGCAAGATGGATTCTGGTGAGAACCTCGAGATGAATAGCAGGAGCACCCGATCAGATATGACAACAGTGTTCAATGCATGAACGAATGGTAGATTTATAAATGTGCAAGATGGATTCTGATGAGAACCTCGAGATGAATAGCAGGAGCACCTGATCAGATATGACAACAGTGTTCGATGCACGGACGAATGGTAGATTTATAAATGTGCAAGATGGATTCTGATGAGAACCTCGAGATGAATAGCAGGAGCACCTGATCAGATATGACAACATATGGTAGATTTAGAAATGTGCAAGACGGATTCTGATGAGAAAAAAATTTCTGGCCTAACCTTCCTAGCAGTAGATGAAGCTATAGATTCAGTGTATTAATTCCACTTCAGGTCGGTTGAAAAAGTGAGGCCAAGGAGTCACAGTGTGTTGCTCTCAAGAAAATAAATATAACGGAAATAATTTTAAAATTAGGCAAGACAACTTTTGAATTGATCTCCATATAAATCAAGAAGAAAACATATGTGAATTGGCTTAACACTGGTTGAGATTTGCTGAGAAAATCTGAAATCGACTGCTGCCAGTGCAAAGAAATTGCAAATAAAGCAAACCTTTCTCGGCGCCAAATATTTTATTGTTATCTTATCGTGCAATCTTCACAATACTGCTGGATTGCATAAAATTCAGAAGATAACCATTATTACACAATATTTTTCTCATGCTTTCCAATTCCTGCTCTAACTTATTTATGGAGCAGATCAATAAAGCTTAATAAATTAAAATCTTCACAGAATTAATCTTATAGCATCTGTGATAAAATGCATCCCAACAAGTATACAATCAAGTGAACATGCGTTTTCAGTACACAGATGTAACAAAAGTAGAATCTTGTCTTTGTAGCATAACATCCAAAGATGATAGTGCACTATTACTCTCTTTTACCAAAGTGAAATGGAGAGCTGGTTGTAAACAATTCCAAATTTCATAAAACATCTCCATCTTACTATTGAGCACACAAAAAGTATTTTCAATGTAACACACATAGGAATTAGGTTGATTGGAAATAGCAAACAATCTTTGCTCATGAAATCACACAAAAATGTTAGCCATCACTGGTCCTAGAGCGCTACTCATTGATATCCCATAAATCTGTCTGCACATCATATTGTTGAAAATTTGACAAACAGGGTGGCATAAGCTCAATAAATACAGCTTCAGGAATACAAGTGGATGAAAGATGGTTGTTGTGCAGCACATGTACAATTAGCTTATTCCATTTCGTTTTCCTTTTTCAATTTATATTTTGTTTATTTACTTAATTTTTTTGTGCTTTTGGTATATTTCCAGCTTTGTATTGATGAGAGTGAGTGTGATTTTTCAGTGCTTGAATTTTAATTATATTCATTTTTATTGTCTATTTAGGTAAGTGAATATGTAAATGTTTCTATCTAGATTAATTATTCAATACTGGAAGATACTTGGTTTAAAGAAGAAACTGTGTCTATAGCCAAAAACTGATCATAGACAATGGCCAACATGTTTTGTATAAGCTTATTTTAGGTAAAATTTTAATTAGTGATTTAGCCATAACTTAAGGAGCATAGCAAATTTGGCAACTTATTAAACTTAATTGTAATTTACAATCACTTACTTCATACAGATACTTAAAAAAAATTACCATTTTATATTTTAGACTGTTCTGTTTTATTGTCTGCATTTTATTGGTACTTAGTATTTGGAGAAAACCAACTTTCTCTAGCTTTAAAGTAATGTCTTTAGGCATGATACTCAGAAAACATTTTTATCTGATGTCTTTTGGTTACTTTGTGTTTATATTTTCCAGGAACTTGCTTTCTTGTACTGCGTAAATGAGAGTGAAAACATTTTTGTTATTGAAAGAAAAGTTTTTGAAATAGCCCTGAAAGAATGGAAGTCAATGAAAGTGCCTGGACTGTCTTTTTCAGAAGAAGTTCAAAGAGATGTAAGTTTAATTCTGTATTTTTTTTTTCCAGTAATGCTAATGCCTAATTATTGTTCTTTCAAATACTGTGAAATAGTTATTTTGGTTTGTCTGCTACAGTTAAGCTTTTTGTATCTGGCACTTAAAAACATTTGATGTTAAGTACCTTGCGTTTGTAGGTAATTGGAATGTTTATACAAACTAAAGTCTAATTATATGTGAAAATACAGAAAATATGACACAATGTTGAAGTTAGCTGCTCTTCATTGTCCTGTCTTTTAAGATAATTACAATCACTGACTCAAACATTTTAATAATTTTCCTTTCACCAAAACACCACATTTATATAATGCAGACACCATCATACCATCATTTCTCTATGAAGTCCTAATTAGTCAATATCTAAAATCTTTGTAGTGGGGAAATGATAAAATTTAAAAAAATCATTTCAGTGAATATTTACAATGAACAAATTATTTACAAGAAACTAAAGAGAAAGTTAATCTTTGAACCATCCTCACGATCCTAATTGTGACAAAATTATCGGTTAACTAGCCAAAAGGAACAAGATTAAAAAGTAAAATAAATAACTCTTGGCTGATCACTAATGTATGCACTAGTAAACCAAAACAACCAAATTCAGTGTTTGTTTTAAATAGTCAATATTGTTTTCCTAAAACAAGATTATCCTGGCAATAGATTGAATTTTATAATATTCAACATATGACTATTTGATTAGCACTGTATTCAGTGCATGTAACATGGTAAAAGGAAACCAAGTTGTTGAGTTCTTTTTCTATGTTTTTTAGTTTCATAGGATTAAACAAAATGACCACAATGAAAGTTACATTACAGTCTATAATTGTCTTTCGGAATTGGAAGGGTGATGGGAACTGGATTAGACATTTGTAAACTGAGTTTCAAGTTGCTTGCATTTATTCGGTTGATAACCAGTCTAATAGATGAATATTTCTGGCTCTAAATAAGGAGTAGAAACTCGGAGGCTGATTGGTGGAAGACTATACCTTCTTTCTGGCAATTTCTACAGCCTAAAACACTGCAAGTTTTGGCATTTCATTGCAATGCTTGAAAAAAAATGACCTTGTAGACCAAAGAAGAAGGAATCACTCCTGTGCCACAACTCTGCTATTTTAAAAAGCCTTCATGCAGATGTTGCTCTGTAGGTTTATTCTGCGCAACAAGACATCATCAAAACAATGGCCAACCAAAACATTTTCTTAATGATTGCCCGCCCTGTCACCTGGGGCTGTAGAATACGCCAACTGTACCTTTGCAGAGGGGTAGGATTCCTCTCCAACAATGAGGTCACCTGTTGGCCAGGGGTGGCAACCCATAAGGCACTAGGATGGAATCCTGGTGGTTGAGCATTTAGGCCCGATCATATTATTTAATCTGCATTTATAGCAAATATACAATCCTCTCATAGGTGCTAGAAGGCTGCAGCTCAGGGTCAGTTGAGTGAGTGAGATTTTGACCACTGATATGTTACATGGTACTAAGAACTATAACTATACCTACTTAGAGCCAAACCTGAAGCAAAAACTAAAATAAAAGGGCTGAAAAAAATACAGACATACAGGCAGATAAACAGACACACACACATATAAACATCTTGCCTTTTATATATATATATATATATATATATATATATACTAGCAGTATAGCCCAGCGTTGCTTGGGTGTAATGAAAGCTTTAAAACAAATCCATGGTCCTGGAGCTCAGACTCTTTGGACATTAGCACGAAAGACTAAAAAGCAATAGTTGTTTCCAGTTAAAGCGAAACTGTAGACTGAAAGAAAAATGAATGGATGTAAGTCAAATTTTGAAGTTTGGTGAGAATTGGATAAAAGTTATGGATTTGTATAAAGGACATACAGACAGATAAACAGACACAAACATCTTGCCTTTTACATATATATATATATATATATATATATATATATATATATTATCAATTTTATGCACTATTGTAAGAACTGCAACCTTGAAACTTCTGAATATCATTTCTTATGTCTTTGTCTATGAGTGTATCAAATTTGATTAAACTCGAACCACTGCTTCTATAACCCGATTTTTTTCGATTTTCAATATTTATTGGGGGTACCTCGACACAAGACCTAGCTAAGAACACTCACAGATGCTTATAGTACAACTGTGTAAAATTTCAAGAAAATCGGTTCAGCCGTTTCGGAGTCTATAGGTAATGGATACACACACACAAACACACACAGAAAAAGTTCTATTCATAAATAAGTTTAGATTTAGATACACACACGCACAGATGGAGCACAAAATGAAAATGGAGCAGGATGTGCTGCCATACTAAAACAGAATAAACAATGGAAAAGAATTACAAACATAACTTCAATATATAGTGCTGAAATAATTGCTATTAATTTAGCACTTGACATAATATCCACAATGACCCACAATAAATTCAAAATTTTCACAGATTTTTTATCTGCACTTATTGCATTAAAAGATAAAAATGTTAGTGACCCTTTAACCACACAAGTACTAAACAGAATCTACCACTTGTCTAAAAGTAAAGAAATAATCTTTTGTTGGATCCCAAGACATTTTGAGATACTGGGAAATGACAGGGCAGATTTGGAGGCAAAAAAGCCTTGAAGAATACAATAACAAACACAAAATTCCATCCTCTGAGTATAAGACAGCTGTAAAGAAAATTATCATTAAAAAATGGCAAATCATTGGGATACATTCATTAATAACAAACTCCAAAACATTAAACCCACTATTGGAGAATGGAACTCAGAATACAAAAATAGAAAGGAACAAATTGTGATGACCCACCTGCACATAGACCCCACCTACATTACACACCTTTATTTACTAGTGGGCACAGAATCCCCAATAGTCACTACATGCCAAGAGAAATTTACAGTGAAAAATATGCTGTTAGAGTATAAAGATTTTAATCTGGTGTGAACAAAATATTACCAAGTGAGGAATTTAAGAAAACTTTTTATGAAAATAAAACCATGAGACACTTCAGAAAAATTATCAACTCTGAATGTTTATTGTTCCTGTTGTTTTTATTTCTTATATTTTCTCAACAGTTTCAACAATTTACAACTAGTCATCTTCAAAATATTAATTTTCAGTACAATGAGGAATGTAAAAGTATTTAAAAAGAAACTCATATATGAATAAAGTGTTGAGTTTGAACACGGATTGCTAGATAACAAATAAATTTGACCTCGTTTTGATGTAATTAGAAAAATCATGCTGCTGGGATTATGTGATATTGTAAGAATAATATATATATATATATATAGTTAGTCATCTGCAGACAGATCTGTTTCGCTGTATCACAGCTCATCAGTATGGTTAGACATCTGATTATTTATGGGTACATAAAAAGCATTCATGGCTGAGATAGTAAAAAGTCTGACAGTAAACTTCAAAGGCGTTATTTCTAGTATATGTGACCTTACAAAAAACACATTTGTATGTCTCACTTGATAAAAAATATTAAGACAAATAAGATGTTACCTAAACGTTTGAGAGGAACTTTGGTCCTAAAAAAGAAATTCTTCATACTCACACCATGATTCTTCCCTATCATTTAAAGTAGTTCTTTTATGTAGCATTCCACACAAAGCAAATGCTAAATCTGGTAGCAAGGCCTTTGATTGGGAGGTTGTGAGGAGCATGCAACCACCTCTTAATTGCTGTTGTTCCCAGGTCCATCCTGACTCGGAGTGGTAGCACCTGTTAGGGTTCCAGCTATGGGCAAATAGTTAACCCTCAAACTGGGGTCAAAACATTATGAAAGTATAAAAATACGCTTTTATAGAAAAATAAACATTTTTGAAGGAAAAAAAACTATTCTCAGCAAAACATTTTTTAATAAAAAACCAGAAGACATTTTCACTTTTGTAAAATAAAAAAGAATAAAAACAAAAGATTTTAATTAAAATCTGACTTAATCAACTTTCTCACTATAGCTGAACATTAAAAAATATCTTAAAACCCCACCTTTTTGGCATTAAATAACCCACAGAGGTTGATATGCTGTTAAACAAAACTCAAAAAAAGCAAATGATACAAGACTAGGTGATCAAATGCAAATGCTGAATCTCAGGTGAAATCACATCCAAACACATGTTTTGGCTAAAATATTTGAACTTCATTTTTTATCTCCTGTTCAATGTGACAATGTGTGTGAATGGGTGTAAAAAGATAAATCATTCCTTGGTGCCTTTTTATGTTTCAAAGTTGCTTTGATAATTTTCTTATTGCTTGTGTATATTTTTTGTTTATCTTCGCAGAAATAATCAAGAACAAAATGTTTTCTTTCATTTGATGATTGAAAGAAAAGGTATAGCAGGTTATCTATCTATTCTTTTTCTAGTTGTAGTGGAAGTCCGTTCTAGTGAAGGTTAGTTGTATACTGTTGCAGGTTAATGGAATTTGGCCTTGTTGTAGATAGCCCACTATAAGTCATAAAATGATTATAAAATCAAGAAAGGCAATTTGAGTAGGAAAATAACATTTTTATGCATACACATATCAATTAATGTTTTTACAGTTAAAGTAATAACTTGAATATAGGTCCAATGGAGGTTAAAATGTTCATGGCAAATAATAAGCTGAAAGAGATTTAAGGCTTAGGAATGTGGGGAGTGTGTAAGGGAGGAATGTCTTTGATGTAGTCGCTCCTTAGGTCAGTAAGTAGTTTTGAGACAGGGGAGAAGGAAAGAGGCAAGTGTAGTAGCAACTTGACTTGGGTCAAAGGGATATTGATTACACTCTTGTCCTCAAGTTCTGCCTTCTGGGGTCTGTCTGTATCTACTTTTTATATCTTCTTTTTGGATCACAGCAGCTCGTTTGGGATTTCACACTTTGATTCCGGGCTTCCCATTGGCTGATAAATAAAATTTGTGTAGGCTTGCGAAATGGAAATTTAATATTTGATTAATTTTTATTTTTCAACCGGAACATCTGCGCGGATTCACCTGTGCATAGACAACTTTTGGTCATTTGCTTTCTGGTCGTTATAGAGCTTACATCCAGTCCCTTGCTTTTGCTCGGTATCACCACAAACAAACCTTTTAATTAGGATCCTTTATTCTGATTTTTGAATTTTTCTCTTTCATACAATTGTTGTTTCGTGTTGAAAACTAGAAAATTACAATTGGAAAAAATATCTTCCAGTAAATTTTCAAAAGAACTCTCAAAATTTTGTTTTATTTCTAAAAATCACTGTAAATTTGCATTTGCATGAGTCTCAAGTCACACATGTTATTGATTAAGTTTCTGAAATCAAAAACTGAAGAAAAATTTATTTGACTTTACAAAATAAAAAATTGAAAAAAATCTGATATTTACAAGCATTGAATATTTAAACTTTGAATTATTAGATATCATTTTATTTTGTTTTTACTGATATTTAATTTCTGAAACAGATATTCATTTTGTTTAAACTTTACAACAAAAATTAAACAAAATTCAAAATTATTGCATTAATAATTTGTCTAGAAATATGTTTTCCTCGTCATCATTTTCTATATTTTTTATTTGTGGTTCTTGGAGTTGAATGAAAGAGGAAGTAAGATAAGTTATTATTTTGCAAAGATGTAGTACTGACTACATAGACCATAAAACTTATAATTTATATAGTAATTATTAATTGTTTCTTTCTTATTAAAGAATTTATTGAATCAAGATAAAGTTGAAATAATACAATGCTAATTATTTTAATTCCATGCATTTTACTTACATACAGAGAAAAGGTGAGTAAGTAACAGAATTTTCAAAATAAGAAAACAATGATCTTCAATCTATAGGTCAAACTCTAGGTTTGAGAAAATTTTGAAACAAATTGAATCATAAATATTTTAAGTACATTTTCCATGGACATCAACTGTATTTCTAGGTAGTAATGCAGAAAGATACATTTGGAATATATCATGGCATCCCTGGACAAGCAAATATTAGAGTAATAATAATAATGAAATGATAGAACAAACATTTTTCGTCAAGGAATATAAATTTGGAGTTACATAAAACAATTGTTCTTGTAAATATGAAAGTATGTAATCTAGTTATTATTTTTTATTTATTTACTTTTCAGTTGTTTTCTAATAGCTTTGTGGAAGATGCAGCCCTTATGAGTCAAATGGCTACCAACATAGTAAGCCAGCCAGATCTTGGAGCGAGAAAGAATTTCAAGGAAAAACAATTACAGATGATTAAAAAAGTACAGAGTGTTCTTGAGGTAAAAAAAAACAAAACCCACACATGCACACACACACACACACACACACACACACACACACATATATATAATTTTAATGTTATTACAAAAGTTTATAAAAGCATTTTCTCACTACGCAAAAAATTTCATGTTTCAGAACTTTGTTCTTTTTCGGGTGACATTTTAAAACAAATGGTGAAAATGATTTATTTTCGCAAATAGAAAATGAATTCATGGTTATTTCGAAAGTTAAGGAGAGGGAGTTGGAGGAAGTTGAACAATTTGATTATGGGAGTGTCTGGATTATTTACTCAATCAAAATTGAGAATTAGGTTGAACTATAAAAGTGAACATTTAGGTCTTAGGGGGGTGGGTTGTTGACTAATATGATAAAATGACACATTATCTGGGGAAGATACATATTTGTAACACATAGTATTCAGGTGTATACAAAAAGGATTTTGAACTGCAAATCAAATTTTAGTCTTATGGAGAGGTTCAATTTTATACTATAGAATTTGTTAGAATTGGTTAGGTTAAAATTTAAATTAAGTAACTATGGTATACTAAGCTATATTGAACTTAGGAAAAACAAATAATTATTATGTGGGTCATTAGATTTTAATAAAATAATAATTATGAATATTAGAGTATATTATATATGAACATTATAATCAATTAAATTCTAGAGTGAAATATTTACAGTATTTACATAATACTGTTAATTCATTTCTTTGGTTTAGTATAGGTACCTCTACTTTTCAGTATAAATTTTCGATACCTAATTTTAAAATGAAATTTTTAAAATGAAAAAACATTCTTGAAGATTTCATTTTAGATTTAATTAAAAGCTTAATGATTAAATTTATTATTTCCATTAAGTAAAAATTTCTGGTGTATTTCAGATAGAAATTATATAGATTTGAAGTCACATTTAATTTCGATTTCTTAAATTTTCGTAATAAAAACTGCCATTTTCTTAAATTTTAAGAAATTTGTAAACAAACAAAAATTTATCGATTTTAAAAATATTTCAAAAGATTTCTGACACTTTATTTTAGTAAAATTGGAAAACTGAAAGTTAAATTAAGCTGATTTAGAAAAAAAATTACTTACTTATATCATAAAAAGTAATATACAACAAATTATTAACGATTAGTCATGTTCATCTGATCGAAGGTTTGACGGATTCGTGACTGATTTGGCAATGACAGGTTCTACGCATACCCAAAACTGACAATTTTCATCAATCTAAGTGAAGGGACAAAACTCTTAAATCATGTAACTGTCTCATAATGGCAATTTCAGTCTACCATACATGAAAATAAGGTAAAAATATAATAAATTAAAAATTATTTTAAAAATAAATAGTGTAACTACATTTATTAATCTTTGCAATTTTTGACTTGTAAATTTCGTTTCCAATTAATTACTATGTGACGTTACATAATCACCCCTATACAGAATTTTACATGATTTTAAACTATTATAAATTATTATAATTAAAATGTAAAAAAAAAATGAAAAGATTCTTGTAAAAATTTATTATTCATCAGAAAAATTTTATTTCTTCAGACAATAATGTCCTTAATATTACTTATTTACAAAAACAATTAAAAGCTTTTCTAATTAAGTAATCTTGTGGTGCAGTGGATATCGGCTCGGAATGAGAAACCGGGGAGCCGTGTTCGAATTCCAGTTGAATCCATTGTATTCACTTACGCGCAAATACCCTTGGCAAAGGTATTAATCTGTCTATTCCTTCCAGTTATGGGTTAAATAGCAGGACAGATTGGCTTGTATAGCCTTGGTCAGCAACCAGTCTACCGCAGAAAGCAATGGCAACCTACTGTGGGATAATCTTCTGCCTAGTCAGTCATGTCTCTTTTGAGACATGATCGCCCAAAGCATGTATCACGTATGGCACTTAACTGACTGAAGTAATGTCATAATTTTATTGGATTCATTATTTTTCAATTCAGAGCAGATTTCCAATTAAATGATACAAATTTGAAAAAAAAGTAGGGGATTTGCAATCTCCAATGACTCCTACTTTTAACAAAAAAAATAATTTCCATAAACCTGAAGGTTCTGTGCGAAATTTAATGAAATTAAGTGGGGGTTAAAACATTTTTAAAAAATTCTTTTACTAATATTTAAAAAAAAACATTTCGAAAATAATGTCATTCATTTGTGAATAAGTTCTGAAAATTTCATTAAAATCGGACAATTATTTGATTTGTACAAGAATTTTCAAATTAATGTGTTTTCAACAGAAAAAAGTGCAAAAAAATCAATGATAAACTTTGTAGAAGGCAATGACCTAAACAAAACAAGCATTCTAACCAAAATTTCAAACGTGTTAGAAAGAATTTTAATTTTTAAAAAAAAATTAAAATATTCTTTGATCTTTCATCTTGATAATATCAACATTTTGACAATAAAACTCTATTTTCATTAAGTTTGTGACATTTTGCATTACGCTATGCTGTTTTTCCCGTGAATTAGTGGAGGTACCTAGTTTAGTACTACTTTATTTTTAGAAAACTTTATAATATACAGCTTTTCATTCAGGCACAGAGAGCAAATGTCAGAGAATGATATACTGATTCTTGTTTTTTGTTTGGGGGGGGGGGTTCAAAATTTTCCATTTTACTTAGGGGGTTTTGGTATCTTTTAACTGCCAAAAATGGTTGTTTGGCTTGGTACACATTATTCTTGAAGGAAGTTAAGTGCTGATACCATCTCTCTGTAAAAGTGGTTTTAGTAGTATCAATGTAAAGTTTTTTAATAGTTGGGTTTTCATTAGATGACATAGTACATTGGTAAACAATAGAATTTGTTAGACACTTATTTTCCAGTGGGTATCTGTTAGGATTTTGACAATTTTTTTTTAATCATATCACCCCAAGCAAGGCAGTTCACTGCCACTATAGTGCATGGGGCTACATAGAGTGATTGGGTATAGGAAATGTCAGAGGGATGATGATAGACGAGTTAGGAGGTACGTAGGGAGAGCGTTGAAGGGAATGTGTGCGAGTTAGTGTGTTAGGAGGTGTCTATTGACCTTACATTTAAACTCCTGGATATTGTAGCCGTCGGGGAAGCAATCATGCAGAAGGGAATTCCACAGGCGGGAAGTGCGAGAAAAGAAGCTGTTGGAGTAGAAATTGCGGTTACATTTCATCGGTTTCACTGAAAAGGGGTGGGACATAGTTGCCAATCTAGTGCCAATCTCATGCAAATTCTCACCTAGGGGGCACAAGTGATTTAAGTTCATCCGAGCAGATGCTGTGAAAGTACTTATAGAAGAGGCACAGGGAAGCCACGTCACGCCGGTGAGAGAGTGACTGCAGGCGGTCAGCTAAGTCGGTATTGATCACATTACAGATTCGCCGCTGTATTTTGTCAAGAAGCTCGAGGAGAATAGCAGGGGCACCCGACCAGATGTGGCAGCAGTATTCAATATGCGAGTGGATGGTAGATTTATATATGTGCAGGATAGATTCAGGTGGAAAGAATTTCCGGGCCCTGCACAGGGAGCCGACTTTCATAGCAGCAGATTTAGCAATGGATTCGACGTAGTCATTCCACTTGAGGTCCGCTGAGAGTGTCAGGCCAAGCAGGCGTAGTGATTTACTCTCTGGGAGGTAAGCTTGTTCCATGCTAATGGAGGGAAGGTGCGGTTGTCTGTGGTGGTTAATTGACAGCAACTTCATTTTGGAAGAATTGAATTTTACGAGCCATTTCTTACCCCAATCCACCACGGATTGGAGGTCCTTTTCAAGCTCGGCAGTGAGGTTCGCCTTGTCACCAACACCAGATTTTTAATCGAGGTGAGAGTAAACTGGTGCCATCAGCGTACATACCTACTTGGGATGTTATGGCATCGGAGAGATCGTTGATGTAGATTAGAAAGATAGAGCCTTGGGGGACACCCGCATTTGTAGGATAGTTCTGAGAGGCATGTCCGTTCAATACATAAATTTGTATTATTATTGTTTTCAGTTTTGGAATAATTGTTTATCTGCTGATTTATGACTTCTTGTTATTGGCTAGTTTAATGTTACTTCTGTGCAGGGCTACTCTTTTATTCGGGTCTTGTGTCACTCCCACTTATATTTTTGTGCATCCATCACATATTAGAGCATAAATTATGAGTTGCAACTCAGATTTGTTTTTATTTCAAATGTAGGTGTGTTTTCTAATTTGAAGTAGTTTCCTTCCATTATTATGTTGCATCCCCAACATCTATTTTTGTTGCATTTTGTGACCCCCTGTGGTGTGTGTTGCTCAAATTTTGATGAGGTTAGCATGTTTTTTAAATTTTGGGGTTGCTGTTTGCTCTTAATTTTTTTTAGATGTCTTTAAGATTTCTTCTAGTTTATCATTTTTGTTTAGTAATTCTGTGTCTTTTTATCTTTGTAAATAATTCTGGGTTGCCTTTGTAGTGTGGGGAGACATATATGAGAATGTTTTCTTTTTCATGTATTTTTTGGGGTATTTTTGGATTCCAGAGAGATTTTAATGGTATTTCTTCTGCCAGTTGGAAACCCTTATTTATTAGTGGAGTGGGATATCCTTATTTGTGGTGTTTTTCATAGTTCTTCTTAGTGTATTTTACAAAGGTTCTGTTGGCTACTATTGTGCAAATTCATCATGCTAGGAAGTAGGGGATGGATGTAAAGTCACAAGTTTATTCGCCTGAAGAGAGTCAACTTTGGACTTGAAATATGTGCAGCGACAAAAATGTCATTATAGACACTTGGTATATTATACAAAAAGCAGGTAATATTGATAACAATAATGATGAATCTACACTTTAAAAAAATGTTCACAGCTTTTCGCACTTTTTTTCTATACCAATTTCTCTTGTTGGATTAACAACTGACATATTTTAATTTATTTGTTTGAACATTATTTTTAATAAATACTCATATTTTTCTGTTTTTAATGAAACTGTATATTTATATATCTATACCTACTTGAATATTTTTGAGAAAACTATTATGTAAATTTTTGGAAACTGTGTATAATATTTATGCATTACACCCTAATCTTTATTCAGTAAAAATTTCATTGCTAATCAGTAATACACATATTTATGTCTTTGTTGTTTCTGTTCCTTATATTATGGCTGCTACTGTATATGTATGTTTGTATTTTATATATATGTATATATGTTTGTGTTATATATAAAACGTAGAAAACTTGGTATATTATCCAGGTAAATTTCGCGATAGAGACGAACTCAAATAAACTCAATCTTAAATTTATTTAATTTAACAGAGTAATATAATTTAAAAAAATGTTAAGATATGCTACAATTTCATTGGTAATAAATATTTCACCACCAAATGATGACCTTGCGGCTCATCAGACCCAAATGATACAACAGTTAACCTTCCAAATATCCCCCCAAAACATTATTATATGCAGTATCTCACGTCCATATTTAGAATAGACATGATTTGTAACAATAATTTACAAAAAAATTCCTCGCTCATTAAAAAAAAAAACCCCAAAGAGAGAAAAAAGAAAGAGACAAAAGTAGACAATTGATAAATGGAAAGAAGAGAAAAAAGAAAGAAATAGAAAGAAAGAAAACGAACAGTTTACAGAGAAATGAATGTTAACATCAAGTAGCAAACTGTCTGCTTCCTTAGAAAAACATGATGTGGAAATTTAACATTGAAATTTAGTTTAAAATAAATTACGATAAAAAATAAATTGTAAATCATAATTTTAATACAAATTAAGAAAATAACTACTATTAATATTATTTTAAAAATTCAGTTAAAATAAATAAAACTTATAAAAGAAAATAATATAAAGATTATAATTAAATATAGGAAAAAAGAAAAAGTTCGAAAGATAAACGTAAAAAAGAGAGAGAAAAAGTAATTAAATAGAATGAGAATGAATAGTAAAATAGAAAAGAATTTAAAATAATTTAAAATAAACATTTTAGATCTACGTCTATTACAATTATATGCATTCTTAGCAAAACATGACATGAAATTTAATATTAAATTAAATTATACCTACAATGGGATATATTTATGATTTAAAAAATAAATTTTAAATCATACTTCCTCATACAAATTGCAGTATAACCACTAGTAGTAATATATTATAAGTATAGTTAATAACACTTAGTAAGAAGATAAATAAAATATTAAAATACAATCTTAAAAAACATCTTTAATAATAATAATATATGTATATCCAACAAAAAATTTTAAAACACTAATAATAATGGTATTAAAAAAAGAAAAATGAGTAATAAGTAATATTAATAAAAATAGAATAATATTAATAGTATTAATAAAAATAATAAATACATATATAAAAAACTTTTACCACTAATAATAAAAAAATAATAATGTTATTATTAGAAAATATATATATCCTAAATAATAGTAATAAAATACTATTATAAGAAGAATAATAATAATGAAAAATAAAAATACAAAATATGTATATATAATAAAATATTAACACAAATAATAATAATAATGATACTATTATTATTGAAAAAGAAAGTAGATCCTCAATAATAGTAATAAAATAATAATTATAATCATAAAAACCTACATATACATACATATCCACATATATATATATATATATATATATACACACACACACATACGTACATCCACATGCACACACACACACACACATACGTACATCCACATGCACACACACACACACACACATATATATATATACACACACACACACACATATACAAACACATCTACACACATACATGCATCTATGCACATAAGCACATGGACATCTACACATTCATATGCACATATACATACAATATTACAATCTAAAATATTATAAAAATCAATACAATAATATAATATAACTATAAACGTAATAATTATTTAAAAAAAACATAAAAATATCCTTTGTGGTAAAATGTTTCCAACAGTACATTCCAGATTTTTTTCCAAAAGAAACATCTATTTAAGTTAAATTAATGTAAATGAATTTAATTTAAACTAATTTAAATCACAATCTAGATCTAGCTAGATTATTTTGTATTTATTTTTATGTCTGCATTTAAATATTAATTCATTACATTGATTAAGGAGTTTTTTTGGATTGTTGTATTTGATAATAATCAAATAATCTACAGGTAAGAAATGACAAACCTGCAAAGATATAGATGGTAATCCAAAAATTTTATATAATTATTATAAAGTAATAGAGAGCTCAATGTATATTATCCAGAGCAATTTTAAATATAGAGCGGAAAATTCAACAAATAATTGAACAGTTATAAATGCAGAATTTATTTTGGCAGTTGTAAAAATTAAACGCTTCTTTGTCAAACAATACAGAAAGTGTCACAAAATTAAGAACACATACACTAAATCACACCTACACAAAAAATCTTAATAGCTCATAGGTGTTTGTGTTTTTCTTATGTTCTTCTATTCAATCTGTAGAGAGATTTCTCTATTTTTTTAATTCCCAGAAATATTTAGACACAGCTGTCTGGGATTTTAGATGGGGCCTAGAGAAGGAATATTTGTTTCCAAGGTTTGACGGAAATTCCAAAATGTACTTTTCTTTCTTTGTCATATTCTATTGGAAATGTAGTTGCTTTGTATATGACTTTTTCAAATATACATATACCTCCAACTTGACAGTTAATTCTACATTTACAGGGTGGGGATTTGTATTTATTTGGTGACTATTATAAAAATTATTTAGTATTTTATTATAATGAAAATTTTTGATGCTATGGAAATTGCTAGTACAAGAATAACTAATTTTGAATGTTTTTCTGTTAAAGATCTTTCTTAGTGGGTCGTTAAAACTAAAATGTTTATTGTTCAATTTCAGAAAATATTGATGAATATTTAGATATTTGGTAAAAAGCGGGGTTGGACCATAAAACTTTTCTTTTTCTATTTTTAGACTTATTAATACCAGTTTTATTGGTGGATTATAGATAGAATAATTTCTGTTTAAACCTACTTTTTTTGCAAGTGTCATTAAGAGATTTGATTATCATTAAATATTTTGCTATTTAAAGATAATTTATTTCTCCTAGTACTAACAATAGTAGGAATTTGTTTTATAACTTGATGGGGATGGTAAGAATTAACATTAAATAATGGTTAAAATAAACATTTTTATGTGTGTGTAAAGATGTATATATGTATGTATGTATACATGTGTTTATGTAATCATATCTGTATATGTATGTGGGTATGTTTTATATATATATATATATATATATATATATACTGACCCGCCTTTTTGCTAGGTGGGGATCATTATCTCTCAGTTGTGTCTCTGTCTTCATGCAGTGTTCTTGTCCAAGGACAGATGGGCAACTGAGAAAAAAATACTAGAGGTGCCCTGAGACTAAACCACCCCATGCACTAGAGAAATGGATTTCTGGTTGCCACAGAGACCAGCGCAATTGACATTTGTGGGTTCTAAATAATTTTGGGAACTGGCTTGAGCATATACATTTGGGCTCCCCACAATATACTCAATCTTATGTCACATCCTGTCTCAGTGGAGAGACGATATAAATATGTTTTCTCTCTCTCTCACTCTATATATATATATATATATCTTAGGGATTTCATGTTGAAATGATAATTCAACAGTTTTGAACATCGAATTTTATTTTATATATATATATATATATATAGGTGTGTATGTGTGGTTATTTATGTATAAAGGTATGTATTCATACATGTGAGTTTGTGTGTGTGTATATATATATATATATATATAGGTGGGTGTATAAATGCAGATGTTATGTAAATGCCAGACATTAAACAGCATTTTCAACTCTTTTACATCCTATTATATCATAAAAATTGCTTTTAACTATGTTTAATGATTATTGATCGTATGTCTTTCCAATATCAATGCTTTCCATTGTGTGTGTGTGTGTGTGTGAATAT
This sequence comes from Ascarosepion bandense, assembly GCA_037127315.1. Taxonomy (NCBI): domain Eukaryota; kingdom Metazoa; phylum Mollusca; class Cephalopoda; order Sepiida; family Sepiidae; genus Ascarosepion; species Ascarosepion bandense. The sequence goes on along the minus strand of JBBBDQ010000436.1, from coordinate 5,911,155 downwards.
AAAATAGTTTTCACTGCACAATGCAAGCTACTTAGCCTGTAATTCTCTATAAAATGTTTCTTTTCAGCTTGTGAGTCTGAGATATCGCCTGATTGAAGCTGCCTGGGAAACGGAGATTCTCAGTGAAGTAAGTTAGTTTCAACTATATACCAATTATCATGAAACTAATACATCTAAATATTTTTCTAAAGTATACTCATTATATACATTTTCTTACCAATTCTTTTCTGTGCCTTCTATGTACGGATAGGAACTTCTATCTTTGCTGGTCTTTCAAGATTTACGATTTGCAAGTGCATTGCGGAGAGACATATTCATTGAAATTGCCTTCGCAGTCTTTATTAGTCATTTTGCATAGTTTTTTTTTATTATTTTGCATCTTGTCTTGTTATAAATAAAAAATGGAGAATGATACGAGTATCTCTTTATATGGTGTTTTAGAGGTTTTAATAAAAAGAAAACTGAAAATATTTTTAAGCTGAACAACATCTAATATACTTTAAATGTATTTTTTCTTGACCATAGTGTCATCAAGGATATTTTATATATTGATCTGTACATTTGTTATTAGAATCTTGAATAAGTTCTCGCTGATTTTTCATGAAAAGTAATGTTATATTTACAAAAATTAGTAAGAAACATGTCACTGAAAGTACTGCCCATCACTAACCACTATTTTTCATCTCTCTGACAGCATTTGAACTCCCATTTTTTTGCATCTTCATAAGAATGAAAATGCTTCTCAGCCAGGCCATGTGCTATTGATCAGAACAAGTGATAAGTGAATGGGACAGTGTCAGGTGAATATGGTAGGTTGGGTAGAACTTCCCATTTAAATGTTTTCAAGTAGGTTTTCACCTGTTTTGCAACATGTTGCCTACCGTTGTCATGTTGTAAAATCACTTTGTTGTAACTCTGGTCATATAGTGACCATTTATTTCTTCAATATTTGCTCAAATGTATCAGTTGTAGTTGATAGTGATCTCCTGTGATGGTTACGGTCAGTTTGAGCAGCTCATACTAAACTACACCCAGCTGACTCTGTCAAATGCAGAGCAGAAGCTTTGAACCATAGATATTTAGCTTTGCTCCCGATGTTGATGCATGGCCAGGCTTACCCCACAATTTTCTACACTTGAGGTTATCATAATGTATCCACTGTTCATTGCCAATCCCGATACAGTGTAAAAAAAAAAACAAACAAACTTTCCTTTTCTGATGTTGAAGCAGCTGTTCACATGTGACAAGACGTCATTTGATGTCTCTTGGCTTTAACTTGTACAGCACCCAATGTCCTTGCTTTTGAATCATTCCTAATGCCTTTGAATGTTTCAAAACTGTTGTGATCAACTCCTACTCATTCTGTAAGTTTACCTTTCACCTCATATCAGTCTTTCTTCATGAAGTAGTACCTTAATTCTTTGTCTTCAAACTTTTTGGGTGTGTCAGAGCGTTCTATATCTTCAACATCAAAATTATTGTTTTGGAAGCATCTACACCAACCTCTGCATATTGTTTTCAGCAGAACGTAGTTGCTCAACAAGGATTCTGTGTACTTCAGCTTCATTTTTCTTTTGAATAAAGTAGTGCAGTAAAATTCCCCACCAATACATATTCTTTGGCATGAAATCTGACATGTTTAATGCTATGAAAAATAAAGTTGTTTACACTTTGGCGAAATGACATACACTGAATTTCAAGCTTGCTTATTGTTATGTCGCCAAGTATAAATGAATAACTCAACAACAGAATCAGAATATAAGTTGTATTCCGCGGAAAGACGGTTAGTATGTACAGAAGTGATTAGTAATATTTACAATAGAAAGATACAAGAGTCCAATCCGTCGTAAGACGTGTGTATACGTGATTACTTCCGGTACGTCACCGGAAGTGTGACTAACTCTTCACTGACTCGCACTGACTCTTCAGTAACTCATTAGAGACTCTCAAGTGACTCTCTACGACCCCCTGGAGAGAATCCACCATTGCTATATATAGCAATGGGAACAGTCCATTTGTAGTCAAATAGGAGCGGCACCCTAACACTTATAAATGCTTTGCCATCTGAAACTAACTGCATGCAATTCTGGGAATGCCATCTGTTGGAGAACAACTAGAACTTTTACAAGGTCCTAATATATTACTCTATAGTTGATATACTCTGATGGAAAACCAAATTTCAACATGCTTAAGAACAATACCAATTTTTACTTGGGCACAGTATGTGCATCCTCAGAGTTAGTAGATAGCCTGGTAAAATTTTCAACCTTATACAAATGCACCATCTGCACCTGAGCTTAAGACAAAAATGCATGTTGTAATATATTTTGGTTTGGTGAAAGAGTCCAGTACAAGCAGGTGTTGTGCTATAGAGACAGAAACATGCAACAATTTTTTCATTTAATCATTTGAAAGTGATCAGTTTATAGAGGTTAAAGAACCTTAATTTTGGGCATGACACATCCGTAGTATTCCAGTTTTGGCAACCATTGTCAAATAAACATTCTTACACTCATAGACCAGGATTTGGACTGTCACAAAGTAGAAGCACTTTCCAAGATTAGTGCATTGTAAGGGCCACAGTGGTAAGCTTCATTGTATCCACAGCAGAGATCAGAGCAGAAGTGACTCCCATTAGTCTCTTTTACTATTAATAAGTGTTTATTTGCAGCAAGTTTGAATTTCTTCTGATACCACAACACCAATGTGCACATTACTTATGATTTTATGAAATACTTACTTCAGGGATTGAATGGCTCTCTATCTTGTGCATTGATTAGAGCTTCTTGTATGTGTGCTGTAGATTTAGGAAAGGCATCTTTTAGAGTGCATTTACCCGTGACACATTGTGATGTGAAACGCCGTTAGTTACAGCTCTCACTTGGCAGGTGAATGTTGAACTATGCAATATATCTCCAGAACATTCTTTAACCCATCCTACTACCATTTTTACAATAGGAAGGTGATGTACAATTCCAGCAGAATAATACCTGCCTACATGATATCCATACTACTAAACATAATCTGCAAGATATAGTAAATTCCCTGGTAAGCACAATTGCCAGATTTGTACCCTATTAAACATGATGGGATGAAGCCTGACTCTTTAACCCATCTACAACTTTTACTCTTTTGTCAACATTTGTTTGTTGGTTGGTTGGTTTGTTTTTATGGCAAATCAACCTCGGCGGGTCATTTATTGCCAACTAAACTTTATTTATTGCTGGTAATATCTTTTTCTTTCAACAATTTATTGCTGTTTTTTATATAAGTTTTGTGTCTAGTAATACATTTTTCTTTTCGAGTATCAAGATTCATTGGGATTTTGTTTTCAAGGGCAGGGTCTCCAAGTCCTACTCTTGTTATTTAACCCATAACTGGAGGGAAAAGACAGATTAATACCTTTTCCCAAGGGTATCGGTGCTTTAAGTGAAGGGTATTCAACTGGAATTCGAACTTGGCTCACCGATTTCTCTTTCCAAGCTGTTATCCACTGCACCACAATACACATCTGTCACTATACGCTTACAGCGCCTGGTATTCCCAAGTGGTCACCCATTTAAGTACTGACCAGGCTCAACGTTGCTTAACTTTGGTGATTGAGCATGATAGGCCGTAACCCGTCAACAGTTGTATTAAGCATAAAAGAATGTGTCTATAAACTACATCGAGCAGCAAGGTTTCTGATCAGAGGTTTAGGGGAGAGTGGAACCACCTCTTAACGACTGTTATTTCCAGGCCCACCTTGACCCATGGGACCATGCTATAAGCAAATAGTGAACTCCCAAACAAAAATCAACAGTACATTTTCATAGTAAAATGACAATCAAAACAATATTAAAAAAAAATATAAGAACAAATTTTTATAGCACAGTTACTGACAATACCTTATATGATCTACAAACTATATATCTAAAAAAATATACCTTTACCCCAAGAGTATAAAATTATGTACACAGTATCTGCAGCTGAAAGCATAAAATTGCGTGCTGGATATATTAGAATTCAGTATTAAATAACCTATGCAGGAGCTGATATGCTACTAAACAAAATCAACCAATTAACAATATTAATTTATAGTAAAATTATCAACAATATATCTTTTCTGTAGCTGAAGGTATATAACAGCATTTAAAATATATTTAGTTGAAGACATAAAATATTTAGATTTCAGCATTAATTTATAGCAGGTTGCTTATCTATTCTTTTCCTGTTGTAGCAGGAGTCATAGTGAAGGGTAGTTGTATACTGTTGCAGGTTAACAGAATTTGGCCTTGTGCGTTGTGGTACAGTGGATATCGGCTCGGAATGAGAAATTCGGGAGCTGAGTTCGAATTCCAGCTGAATTCATTGCATTCACTTATGCACAAATACCATTGGGAAAGGTATTAATCCACCTATTCCTTCCAGTTATGGGTTAAATAACAGGAAAGATTGGGTTCTATAGCCTTGGTTGGCAACCAGTCTACTGTAGAAAGCAATGGCAACCTACTGCGGGATAATCTTCTGCCCAGTCAGTCATGTCTCTTTCGAGACATGATCGCCAAGTGTGTATCACGTATGGCACTCAACTGACTGGTAGATAGCCCGCTATAAGTCATAAAATGATTATAAAATCAAGAAAAGCAAATTGAGTTGAAAATAACATTTTTATATATCAGTCAGTTAAGTGCCATACGTGATACACGCTTTGGGTGATCATGTCTCGAAAGAGACATGACTGACTGGGTAGAAGATTATCCCGCAGTAGGTTGCCATTGCTTTCTGCGGTAGACTGGTTGCCGACCAAGGCTATACAACCCAATCTGTCCTATTATTTAACCCATAACTGGGGGGGAAGAGACAGATTAATACCTTTCCCAAGGGTATTTGCGCATAAGTGAATACAAGGAATTCAACTGGAATTTGAACTCGGCTCTCTGATTTCTCGTTCCAAGCCGATATCCACTATGCCACAATGCACACTTTTATATATACACATATCAATTAATGTTTTTTTACAATTAAAGTAATAACATGAATGTAAGTCCAACAGAGGTTAAATGTTCATGGCAAATAAGCTGAAAGAGAATTAAGGCTTAGGAATGTGGAAGCATCATGAGTAAGGAATATCTTTGATGTAGTCGCTCCTTAGGTCAGTAAGTACTTTTGAGACAGGGAAGAAAGTAAGGAGAGGTGAAGGGAGGCGAATATAGTAGCTGCTTGACTTAAGTCAAGGGGATATCGATTACACTCTTCTCCTGAGGTCTGCCTGCTGAGTGCTTTCTGTCTCGGCTTTTTATATCTGCTTTTTGGATCAAAAGCAGCTTGTTTGGGATTTCACACTTGAATTTGATTCTGGGCTTCCCATTGGCTGGTAAATAAAATTTGCGTCGACTCACGAAATGGAAATTTGATTAATTTTTATTTTTCAACCTGAACATCTGCGCGAACTCGGATGCGCAACAATGACTTTTGATCATTTGCCTTTTTGTCATGAGAGAGCAAAAATCTGGTCCATCGCTTTTGTTAGGTTGGTATCACCACAAACTATCCTATCGGCAATGATGTGCTGCTAAACAAAATCAGACAATCAACAAGACCTGTTTTTAGTAAAATTATCAACAATATCTATTTATAGTAAAATGACCAAAAATGAACATACCACTGACATCTCCTCATTTTAACAGACATATTTGCGTAAATGACACAAAAATATCTTGAAATACTAAAGAGTAAATTTATTTTATAAAATATGGCCTCCAGATGACTTTCAAATCTCCTGCAACTTTTTTGGATGGTCTCCTTGTTTCAGTTGGTAAACACTGCCATAATCCTTGCCTTCAGTTCATCTTTGGTCTTACAAGGAGTTTTGTTTGTCTCTTGCTCAACTGCAGGCTGCACATAATAATCAAGGGGGTTGCAGTTCAGGGGGTGAGATGGCCAGATGTAAGTTGTGATGTGGTGGCAGAAATTGTCTGACAGTCATGGCTGAGTTATCCTGCTTGTTTGACATGATGCAGAATCCTGTTACCAGACATAGTCTTCCAGCAGTCACCTTCTTGACCCAGGGCTGCACTAATTCCTCAAGGAACATGATGTAGGCCCAGGTTTGAGATTCTATGGGAAGACAAATAGTCATAACATTGCCATTACTAGTGATCACTCCAAACACCATGATGTTGACTGGATATATTATCAAACACTTTCTGAATCTTTTGCACTGTCCTCAGATTGACACCCAAACACTCTGAAATGTCCATGTTGGAGCTTCTAGTGTAAATTAAGCAGTACAGAATAAAGTTTCCGAATTTTGAGTGGAATAAATTGCATCATGGTGCTTTCTGTTTTTTTCTTTTTTCCTCTGCACTGTCGTCAGATCGACACCCAAACACTCTGAAATGTTTATATTGGAGATTCCAGTGCAAATGCTAAGCAGTACAGCATGCCATTTTGAAATTTAGGACAAGGTGAATAGCATTATGGTGCTCTTTTTTTTCTCACAGACGGTGCCCAACTGACCCCACTATACTGTGCTGTCAACAAAATCAAAAACAAACAATGCATATCTGCAAAATTAAAAACATAAAATGGTGACAATTTGCCCATTGCACACTGTATTTAAAGCATAAGGACCACCAATTCATTTTATCTGTAGCTGAAGCCTTACAATTTAATTCAAAATATATTCAGCTGAAATCATAAAATTGTGTTCGAAATATTTAGATTTTGGCATGAAACATCCCCCAGAGGTTGATATGCCGCTAAAGAAAATTAGTTTAATGCATTTGAGGATGGCAGTCACCATCTCCAGAATTGCATGCCTGTGCATGATTACAGGCATGGGGAAATGCCCAAGGTGGATAATTAGTGCATTGATGCAATCCTTATAGTGGAATCTCTGCACCTGTGCCTCTAATCATTGACTGTTCATCATCTATGTTACTTGCAGGCTTTTGAGGAAATTGAAACACATATTCATAATGTTGCAATTTTATTTTCTGTCAGTGTCTTTCAGAAGATATGATTATGGCATTTAAACACTTACTATTGGGTAACAGCTTCACAGTGATTATAATAATTCACTTTAAGGCTCCTTTAGTAGTGCTTAAGCTTGGTGTCACTTCCTGTTTATACTTACTTGAAATGGAACTGGTCTGTTATTTGTCGAACTTCAACTGCATTTAGAATTTAGAGCTGGCTGTATTTGTTCTAAACTGCTTATAAGTGGGAGTTTTTTTATTAGAAGGATTTTTCAACAAACATGCTTATGTTTTGTAAAAATCTTTTTGTATTAAGTGTGCCAATATTCATGATGAAAAAGAAGATCAATAATTTTCTATAAAATAATGATTTTTTTTTATAGAAAAAATATAAATTTCTGCATAAAAACGTTTTAGTTTTACAAAATAAATTTTCTAGTATCCTTATTTTATACAGCAGTTAATTATTTACATTCACAACATTTCGGCCATTGTATACACTGGTCTTCTTCAGGTGATTCGAATTTTCAAACCAAACCCTTTAGTTCATCCACCTGGGTAGATTGTTCTAGTTTCACATACCATACCACTACCAGATATCTTAGTTTCAGTTATTTTCCTTTAAACCAACTCTTCAAGGTTTTGTTTACATCTGTTGTGGCCAGGTATTGCATGATGTTGTTTACAAGTATTTCAACTCCTCAGGTCAAGTTACTGGATTACTTCAAACAATGCTTTTATCTTGAAGGTTATATGGCCCAATGGATAAAAGCATTGACTGAAGCAATCCACAGCAGATATCTAAAGTATTTATGATCAATATTGTAGAATTTAGTAAATAGCAACAGACAGTATTTGACTGCAGTTTAAGCTCCACTGACAGTCTAATTGGTAGGTGGTTTACATAACAACCTGGGAGATTCCATTCTGCTATTCAGGCAAGTCTATTCTGTAGACTTTGATTGGCTGATGATTCCATTGTGGATATTGTGCTCAATAAGTATCAGCACAATATTCACCCTATGATTATTCCTCAGAGGGACATGTATTGAGTTACATCCCTGTTTATTTTTGTCTACCAACTGGACGCTAGTTAGAAACATCCTTGTGAAGGTGAGTCTTACACTCTTAATTGTTTATCCCCCCCCCAATCGCATGAGGGGATATGAGTTCCTTGTGGCCTGGCTGATTGTATGGAAGTAGTCTTGACAATGCTCGGGCAATTTTTTTTTTTGTGGCTGGGCGACACTGTGTGATATCTGGTTTTCTTTGACATGTGGGACATGCATATTAGGCTACTGTGCAACTCTGATACTTGCCTTACACTCTTAATTGTTCAAATATTTGTAAAACTTTCCATTTTTAACTTGTATCTCCTTGATACTTATAAGCAGTAGTTGTCCAGTTTTCCCTTTCCAGTTTCAATAACCCAAAATCATCACATCCTTGTGGGTGATGAATTATTTTCCACTCTGCAACCCCTTTCCTCACAAACAAAATGTTGCAAGCCTCTTACTACCTTATCACTATTTTCATGGAAAGTGTGCAAACTACATTCTTTGGTTCTATCCTTCACAAACTTTCATAGCCAAAACCCACCGTGCCAAACATATTGTATGCATGACTACAGGCAATTGAAAATACCTAAGAAGGATAGACAGTGTGTAATTATTCATGCTTTTCATATTTCATTTAGTGAGATGTACGTTCCACTTGAGCAGCAGCTTCTGATGCTGCTTTGTGGAACTGATTCCCAAGAGGATGCTTCCCCTATGACTAAAGTTTTAACTTGTTCATATCTAAGGTCAATTGGTACCTTGACCACATATCCCCATAAACTGTGCCACTCACTCTGTAACTTTCTACCCCAAGTGGCTTTTTGGCCTTATAGAAGATGAACATTATGGTAAAAAAAACAAAAAAAAAAACTGCATGATGTTGTTTACAAGTATTTTAAATTTTTCAGAAGCTAATATCAGTCAGCCTATACAGTTGGTTTTTTTTTGTTTTTTTTTTACTAGATAATCATTGATGATGAACGGCAGATCTATGATGAGAATCTGAAATCAGATTGAGAACAAACATTAATATTGAATCTTAAACAGAATCTGCTGGTTGGCAGTGGGTGGGGGATATTCATTTTCAAAGGAAATTCTTTATTTGGTATCAGGACAAAACTGTTATTGTACAGCTGCAGTGGTTATGAGCAATTTGCTTTATTTGAGTGACACATTGGAAAAAGGCATAAGTCATAAGTCAGTCAGTGTTAATGTTACATGGCAGATACCTGTCCTCATGTTACAAATGTGATGCAGCAAACGATCATGGAGCTGTGATGTTGAATTTATCAGGTCAGCAGTTTCAATAACTTCAGAAAGCAAAGAATTGTTTGAATAGAAGCCAAACTTTTTTTTTCTGATTGAATGCATACTTTAGTTGAAAGGTATTATGAAAGCAAAGGGAAAATATTTTGATGTCTCAGTACTGATGAATAAAAAATCTTAGCTAAAATTTTTTTCCTCAACATATCTTTCAGCTTTACAAGAAGCAAGCACAAGAATTGAGTTTTGGAGAACACCATTTGCATTTGCGAAGTGTTCCATTTGAATTTGCCTCTTACCAAAATATTAAAAAAATGGAACCAACCTATATGGCAACTGTTGTGGAAGATGATTCTAATCTTGACAGGTGAGTCGCTTGTATTTTTGGTAAACAAATTAAAGCCTGGCATTCCGATCTGTGACATCTACTTGAGTAGGGCCCCTTTACTTCTGATTCATTCATTTTTTTTTCCTGAACAAAAGAAAAAACTAATCTGAAATTTTCATTAAATCCCAAGTCATCTATAAACTTGTGCCAAACAATAACCAGATTTCCTTGTATAATATATTCGGTAATGTGACGTCACCTTTAAGGCACTCTTTAGTATTTGATGTAGTCCAATAAAATCAAATTATCATATTGTGAATGTAGAATCTTGGGTCCTATCATCCATGTGGCACCTGGATGATGGCAGAACAGAGAAGAGATGATGGAGGTTTAGGAAATAAATAATTGTATTAAGGAAAAAACACAACAAGTGGTAAATCAGTGTGAATGTCCCTTGTTGAAAGAAAGAGATAAGTAAAGCCATAAAAAGTTGTCTGCAGAGGTGTACAGTAGGAGAGGGAGGGTGAGTTGGGACTTACTGTAGCGACAGCTTTTAATGGGTACTTTATGGAGATATGGAAGTCTGTCAAGGCGAGTGTTGTGAAATGTGGCTGGTCTGCTGACCAACTGCTGAAGAAGTCCCTTTGATGGATTTTTATATCCTTTTTTTAGGTTCAGATCAGTTTCAATTTTTCTTTGTTTCTTTAGGTGGTAGTGGGTGCTATTGGTGAAAATTCTTAATTTTTCTTTGAGTATGCAAGTGAAATGACAGTTATGTGCAAAGCCTATGCCTATATATAAGTTAATGAAGTTTTTAGTTCAGTCTTGGGTTTTGGAATGTTCACATTCAACCAGTGGTGGAAATTTGTGTTACATGAATCAGAAGATATGGTCTTATTACACATTTAATAGCATTCTTAATTTAAAAATCTTTTTTTTTTTTTTTTTTTTTTTTGGTTCCCACAAAGTATATTGCTCATGTGGTTGCTTTTTTCTGAGCAAAACAAGCAAATAATAATAATTAAAAAAGGAGTTATCATCATCATCATTATTATTATTAAAAAAAGATTGCTGCCACTTTTGATGGCATGAGTGAACTTGTAATGAAAGAAGTGATAATGAATAGTGAATTTCATTTTGTCTATGGTGGAACTAACCAAAGTAAGGGAAGAATGATAAATTTACTGATGGTCCACAGATGGATGAAATGCACTTGAAGATTTGACATGTGAAGGTGAACTCTACTCCAGAACAGAATATATAATTGGTTAGAACTTATTGTGGACAGAATGCATTTCTAAATGTGATAGAATCTATCTGTAATTTTAGCATTTGTTCAGACAGTTGAATCCATTTTCTCCAAGGTAAATGTTGTCAACACATCATTCCAACCAATTCATTATATAGCCTCCATAAGCTGTACAATTTTTTAGGGGGGGGGGGGAGAAAAAGTTTTTTTTGCATTTACTTTTTTTTTTAACAAAATTGTGGTGAATTGTTTGTTAAAAAGTACAATTATAAAATCTTTCAGTGAGATAACCCTGTGAACTGTAAAATTAATCTTTGTTTTAGAAAGTTTTGATTAGTAGTTTCCCTGTTTCTTTTAACTATGGCAATTTATTATTTTTTACATTAATATCATAAAAACTGTCAAGAAAAAACTTTTTCTTTTGTAAAAGAAACAAAATGTTGGTAAGCCAAAATTAAATGATGGCTAATTTGATGAAAGAGATTTTTGGTGTGTGTGTATGTATATATATATATATATATATATATTGATTGATTGATTGTTTAACACTTAGTTTTTGGTCCTAATAGGGTTAGACCAGTACACATTTGTATTAAAAAGTGTTCGATACAATTATATTGTAGAACTTTTGAATATTTTCCATTTTTAAACAAGTTATTTCGCTACCCAGGTTTCTACTATGAGTGGTGTGTGTCTTCAAGCGATTTTTAATAACTGATTTTACCTTTACTGTTTTTCTTTTTAAGAACACTCTTGTAACAGTGTTTTATTTGAACATTCACATGGCAAGGAATTTATGAATGCACATTGTTTAAATTAAAATGAATTATGACATTTTCATCCATGACTGTATGAACCTAAGAGGTATTTCTGAGTGCGGATGCATTTAGTCATAATTTCTGTTCTTTCATTTAACAGTTCGTCTTTATTTGGGTATATCATAATTTCTAATTTTTCTTCTTGGCACAGTCTACATATTTGTCCACCGTTGTAAGGCTTGGCTGTTTTTACAATGCTCCACGTTATATGTGGATCTTTTTCATATTTTGATTTCAATTTCCAGGCGTAGTTAGCCAATTTTGTATTGTTTTTTAATTTTTCTATTTTAAATGTAGATCTGTGGTTGGAACCACCTGGTCTTAAAGTGTCTTTGGTTGAGCCCAAATATATCTTGTTTTGGCCATCTGGGTCATGTACCTCTGCTTTATAAATTATTTCTTTTGTGTTGCAGAGACCTTGAAGTGGACATTTATTTTTGTCCCTGCAGTTGCATTCTTTGTTGGTGGTTTTGTTTTGTATGAGGCTATTTAAGTTTCTGGCGTTATGTTTTTTTATATATATTTATATACGTACACATTTACACACACACACACACACACACACACACACATATATATATATATATATATATGTGTGTGTGTGTGTGTGTGTGTGAAATGTGTATGTATACAGGGCCGTAGCTGATGCTAAAAACATAATTGGGCACAGAGAAAATTGCCCATATTTATTAGTTGACAATGTGATGACGTCATCAGTGTCATCCATTTCCAGAAACTATGATTTTGCGGATTTTTCAGTTTTTTCAATGGAAATTAGGCACAGAACGTGAACGAAAGCAGGAAATCGGGTTCGGACTTTCTGAGTATAACCAGTCTTTTCTCCCAAATTTAATAAACAAACAGATTTTTACTGCGTTCATTTGGATGTTTTCTTCGTTTTTCTTTCTTTCTGAATTGTTTAGTTTGATTTCTGACGAAGACATTTTTCCTTGCCCGGATTTTCACTATGATTGCACAGATCAGTAGTCAGATACAGCCATGTATGTATATAAATATATATATGCAATTTGTTATATATATTTATAAAACACAATCTGTGAGTCTGTGTGTGACTGTTCCCTATGCACACCTACATTTTTTTCAGCTACACCATTCAAACTGTCTAGGGACACATATCTAAAGGGAAGCCAGATTGACACATACTTTTTTGAGTTTAAGTTCAGCAATTTTCCCTTTCGCACTTTTTGGCCAATGTACATGATTGTTTACATTTGCTCTGTAAAACATCTAAGATATTTGCTGAAATACGTCACAGAAATCAAATCACACGTGTCAAACTCGACTAAAATATTTTTTTATTAAAAAAAACATGATAAATATTTAATTTTATTCCAATATTTTATGTCACAGAAATCAAATCACACGTGTCAAATGTGACTAAAATATTTTTTTATTAAAAAAAAAAGAAAATGAGCTTTTATATTTCATTTTTAAAAATTAGTTTGGTCAACAAAAATATGTGAATATTTTTCCCTGTAATTTTGAAACAAAATAACTATTTTTTAAAAAAAAGTGTTTTTTCAAACAAAAACAAAATATGTAAAATAAAAAGTAACATCTTCTACTACTAAAATGTTGCATGGGCAATGCCAAGCTATGATGCTAGTATTACATATGTGCGGTACTTATTTGAAAGCACTCAATTTCACTGATAGAGCTGACATATTCATATAGGTAGGTGTGAGTTTCTGACCCTAGGTTTCAGACTCTTGCAATTGTAGGGTCATAAACTCACACTTATCTATATGAATATATATATTTCCTACGTTTTAAGCATGACTTGGAGTTTCATGGGTTTTTCCAATCATTGGGTGTATATTAAAATGTAGGATAATATGTATAGTTATCAATATATATTTTTGGTCTATTATACAGCATTGAGCACTGTTCTGTTCACACGTGATTAATATTTATATATTGATATGTAACTATGCACATTTACACCCCCCCCACACACACACATATATATATATATCAGAGAATTTAAGGCAGACACGTTATTTCATGGTGAATCAGAAGTATAGGCCTATTTCAGGCGAACATGGCTCACCTGAAATAGGCCTCTAATTCTGATTCACCATGAAATAACATGTCTGCTTTAATTTTTCTTATATTTGCTCTATATGTATTTATATACACATATATTTAGAGCTCTCTTAGAGAGTTATCCTACTGCTGTAGGTACAGGATACTCCTTTGGATTCTTCTATACCCACACTGCATGCTTATATATATATATATATATATATATATATATCTCAGCATGCAATGTGGGTATAGAAGAGCACTGTTTTAAATTAATGTTTTGGACGTTGTAAATATTCTTTCTCCATTCTGCATGCAATTGGATATATATATATATATATATATATATATATATATATATATTCAATTAACATGTTGGAAATCACAAAATTTTTGATAGTTCCTGCTGCCTTTCTCAGTACTTGATAATTTAATCATGTGTTTTAACTAGGCTACATTTCAAATCCAGCAGATGTTAATGAACTTAATGTAAGAATCAGCAATTCTTTGGTTGTGGCAGTTGACAAAAATTTTTGTTAACCATTCTTTTTCTCTATCTACGGCTATCTTTTATTACAGTCATTTTACACCAATTATAAAGGGGAACGTATGTAGGTGAAAGCACTTTTCAACTTGGCCTTTTAGTGTGTTAATAAGAATGTATATGTGAGAATATAAGATGAACAGTATTAAATAATAATAATAATAATAATAATAATAATAATAATAACACTGATGATGAAAATGGGCACATATAAATGTATGTTCTGGTTTCAGCCACAGACTGGTTAGTTTATATTTCCATTAATGACAAATCGGGATAATTATATTAATCTTTTTCCTTATTGTTTTTTTTTTCTTCTCAAAACAAATCTTTGCTCCTTCGATGACATGTGAGTGTGTGTGTGTGTATATATATATATATATATATATATATATATATGAAAAACTACTGAAAAGTTGTAAGTTTAAAAATGTATTTTTTAATATTTAACATTAGCATATTTGATATTTCAGACCGGCCTCAGCCTTTCATCAGAAACAAATGATTTTAAAATTTAAACTAGGAACGTTCGTCATGAGGAGCGTCTTTTGCGAGATGTTTACATCACGTGACGTAGAAAGTGATAGTTTTTGGATATTTTTAAAAACGTAAACCTAACTGTAATAATACTTTTAAATGTTGTTTGAAAGAAAAATTTTGTAAGTGTATCTAAAAAATGTTTAACTATTAAAATATTTATAAAGATTCAAAATACCTAAGTCTCTATTTAACCCTAGCAAAAAGTCAAAAAAATACATTTTTAAACTTACAACTTTTCAGTAGTTTTTCCTATACATATTAAGACAGTATATGTGAATCATCATTATGCTGTGTGTGTATGTATGTATATATATATATATATATATATATATATATATATAGTGTGTAAGAAAGTTATAGAACATGTAGGTTTTAAACCCATTGTTCATGCATTTACTTTTATAAAGAGTGCTCGCTACAACTTAGAACTTTATATTGTAATGGTTGTTATAATGGTTTATAAAAGCACTACACAAAAATCTTCATGTTTTGGAGCTACATGTGCTCCTCATCTGGTGATAAGTTGAAATGAAAAATAAATGGTGAAAATGATTTATTTTTGGTAATATGATATGTAAGTGAATGCGTGATGAGGGTTTAGTATGATTTAGCCGGCAGTTTGTAGCCATAGAGATACAGCACATTCTAAAGTACCCTAACAATGGCGTACTATTGAACCATAGACATGAATTAGCAGTGTTGTGTAAACATCGAAAATATTTTTTGTTAAAATTTAATTTAACAAAAAATACCTCATTCACATAAAATAATCCCCTCCAAAAAGGTAATTAATACCCATGTTTAATCTTCAAAATAAAAATATCGTATAAATAAAAGAAAATAACCTCACACAACATTAATAGTAACTCTATTCCATCCACTAGTAGTAAAATAAAAAGTGTCTACCCTTTCTTAAAAAAAACCTTACATCCCAATATAAGAATTATCCAGACAAAACTAAAAAGTGACCTGTCCAAAACTAAGCTACTCCGCACCCCTTTCCTAACCCAGAGCTGTATCATAAATATATATATATATATATACACACACACACACACAAAACTATATATATATATATATATATATATATATATATATATCCGAGTGAGTACAGAACAAAGAAATAATTTTTTTCACATCCAAAACATTAATTTAAAACAGTGCTCGATATATAATATATAGAGCTGTGAATATTTATTATAAATTATATTTTAGAACATGTACATAATGTTTTTTATATATGCCCTCTACAATCATATGGTTGTTTCGACATTGGGTCTCCAACATCTCTTCAGGAGGAATGAACAAGAATGGAAAATCCTCACTATCTATATTTGGTTCATTGTTAGTGTGAGGTTGGTTGGGGTTATTGATAATAAAGGGGATATGTCTTCTGTGTTGACCGTTAAAATTTTGAATAAAGTGGTGTGTGAATTTAAATGGTTGATTAATGACATTAGCTGTTAGAATGTACGTTTTTATTGCTCAGGTATATCTTTTGGTTAGAATTTCGAAGAAATTGGTGTTTATTACTTGGTCAGTTGTGCGTGTGTGTGCGGGGGGGTTGTGATTAGGGAACCTGTCCTGTTTGTTGACCTTAAGAATTTTTAGGGAAGTGGTGTGGTTAGCTAGTGTTTGATTCATGAGCGTTTGTTGTTACTAGACAGATTTTATGTATTCTTTTTTATCTAGTGACTAGATTATATTCCTTGGGGTTCCTTAGATGGACGTGATAGGGGTGGGATGTTTATCCCGTATAGAGTATTTTTCGTGTGTTTAAACAGGGTTTATTTATATATGATATAATTAATCTGAAATTGTATATTTGATCTTAATTTTGAATATAGGAAATTGATTTTATTCCGAGTTTGGGAGCCATTTTTTTCCTTTAATTTTGATTTTTCCAGTACGGAATATTTTTGTATTTAAGTAAGGTTTTTACGAGTAGATTTCTAATTCAATTCATAATATTCAACCTTACTTTAGAATTTAGTAATTTGATCTTTTCTATATAATTTTTATTTTTATTTTAGTGGGATAGGGGTGTTTATTCAAGTATGGAGTGTTTTTGTATTTGGGCAAAGTTATTTATAAATAGTCTACATTTGTATTTTTTTAGAAGGTAAATGCAAATTTGTATTTTATAAGTTTTTTATAATTTATCTAAATTTGTATATTTAATCTTAATTTTGAATTTAGGGGATGGATTTTTTCTTTAATTTTTAATTTTTCTTAGATCATAGTTTGGAAGCCTATTTATTTCATTTAATTTTTAATTTTATTTAGATATTTTTGTGGGTATTAGACCTTACTTTAAGAATTTATTAGATCAATTTTTCCTATAGCATTTTTAATCTTTTACAATAAAAATATCTAATCAAATTCCGAGTATTTCTTAGCATGATTGCAGGGTTAGATTTTTAATGTGCTTACAGTTTACTGTGGTTTCATGCCTCTGGTTTAAAAGCTTGTTACTATTTATATATTTAAAGATTTCTACTTTTCTTGAAGGCAAAGAAAACATGGTTCCTGTATAGATTTTGCTGTTCTTGCTTGTTTGAGGATTTTCCATTTAACCTTAGGCATTTTATTTTCGTCTTTTAATTTCCAAAAGTATTTGGAGAGAGACGTCATGTTTTGTTTTTCTTTGTTATTGAAGGATGAGAAGTGATTGTAAAAGCGCTTTTTAAATACGTTCATGGTATTCCTGATATATATTTTTTCATCCCTAGGATTTTCTATGGATGAAATCGAACACATATATATCAGAGATTTCGTCAGACATTTATTGGTCATGGGGCATTGGTTGGGGTTTTTACAGTTACAGAGGTTGTTATCACGGGACGGACTTGTATTAGTGTTGGAGTTATTTTTGCTGTGTGCTTTTAATATTTTGCTGTTATGCATTTAATTATTTTTTCTAGATTATTGGAACAGCTATAACTTAGTTTTATAGTATTTTTATTGAAGATTTTGCTCAGAGGATTATTTTGGGGAAAGTGCTTCTCTATTAGTTTAAGAAATTTATGTCCCAGCTTGAAGTTAACTGATTGATTGAAAGGAGGGTTATACCATATGATTTTTCTGTTTCTATTTTTGCTTTTTGAACTTTTGAATTTTTCCACAAAGCTGATTTTTGATGATTTATACCTGCTTTCATTAAGGATTCTATTATAAATTATCTTGTGTTTATCAAATATTTCTTTATTGGATGAGTGTGTGTTAATGTGACGTTCTACCGATGATGGAATATGCTTAATAATGGATGGTGGGTGATTAGAGTTGGGGTTTATATATATTGGGTTAGCGTTGTTTTTCATGTAAGGTTGGAAAGTGTTCGATACTAAGTCTAATGTTATGTCTAGGAAGTCTACTTGCTTGATGTTGTGGTTAATCACTACGTTAAGGTCAAACGATTTAAAGACTCTATGGATTAATTTTCTAGTTTTATCAATCTTACCTCCAGTAGATTTATCAATTATCATGAGTCCGTCGTCCCTATATAGTCCTATATTGTTTGTTTCTATTTCTTTATGTGCAGTTAAGTTGTACAGTAGGAATAATCCAACTAGATCCGAAGCCTCTGCAGAATCCAGGGCACCCATAGATAAATCAAAATTATCCTTTGAGTTCTTAGTCCACTGTTCGTTGTTGTAGATTATAACTGATTTCCTGCAATTCAGTCTAGTAACAACAAACGCTCATGAATCAAACACTAGCTAACCACGCCACTTCTCTAAAAATTCTTAAGGTCAACAAACAGGACAGGTTCCCTAATCACAACCCCCACACACACACACGCACAACTGACCAAGTAATAAACACCACTTTCTTCGAAATTCTAACCAAAAGATATACCTGAGCAATAAAAACGTACATTCTAACAGCTAATGTCATTAATCAACCATTTAAATTCACACACCATATTCAGGCAATGTGATAACTGATTTTTCAAACATATAACAGGGATATTTAAGATCTTTAAACACTTTCATCCAAGTTTATATTATCCTAAGATGAATCTATAGGTGTGATTACATCTTGACATTACTTCTGATCTTTTATTTAGTAATTTGTTTTGTTCTGGAAACAATATTATAGCTAACTTTTCATTTGCCCTATTATGGATTTTACTTCTAAGTTAACTGGTGAGTTGAACCAAATAATGTTACGATCTTGATTTTTTTTTTTTTTGTCTAACTTAGTTTTGTATTCTAATTTGTCTTTATGAATTCTTTTCAAACTCTTTGCAAACCTCGGTTTTGAGATAGAAATTGAAACAAATAAGAAAGTTGTCCAACATTTAGATGCAAAATTTAATCTACAAAATGTCTCTCCATATATAAAAACAAATGCAACTTGTAATTACATAAATACTAGATCTAACCATTCCAGCAGCATAATTAAACACCTCTCTAATGAAATAGACTATCAAAAAATTCTTCTCATAGAACAATTTTGGATGAAAAGAAAAAAGATTATGAAAGGGCTTTAAATGAAAGTGGCCATAATGACAAATAAACTTGTTGAGCCAGCTGTCTGTTGGAGAAAACAATTGGTTGTTATTTTCTCAAGAATTATTGCAACATAAAAAATATCTATGAATATAATAATATGGGAGAATATCAAAAGTATTGTGAAAAAACTCTCATCTATTTATAAATAGTATCTTTTGATGATCCTAATTTAAGTTTTCAAATGCTAGTGTTCAGATTCACTTCAACCTTATATCTTAAGACATTATCAAAAACTGATGGTCATCGACTTCTACGTTTTATTTAAAAGAAAGTCAACACCACATTTAAAATGTTTAAACCAGATATTTTCATTTTCTTCCACTTCCAAAATTCTTTGAGCAATTTCTGTGACTTTAAATCTCAATATCATTTTTTTTGCTTTTATTTGACCACTGTCAAGATAGGAGTTCACAATTCCTTACTGTAATTAATTGTGATGTCCATAATCTTTTCATTGGCTGGATAGCATTAGCTTTGCTAGGTCTACATACAGTTTTGAATTCAATGTTGTCCTTATCTTAGACTGGTAGCAACTGTGGCTAGAGATCCCAGTTTGCCATGCTATTTTTTTTTTTTTTTAATTGTATCACCCCGAGCAAGGCGGTAACGCTAATGATGTGCAGGGGGCTACATAATAGTGAAAAGATTGGAAAAGAGAAAGCCGGAAATCACATCCTAAACAGGGAACAAGGGATGAGCCTCTTAACCTGTTCAATAGACGTGGGTGGAGTGTGAACCGGGCGATAGATCTATCTACTCCAATTGAAAAAAATAAAAAAAAACAAAGTGAGAAGATTGGAAAAGAGTTTAATCCATAGATAGGGGAAGAAAACATGGATTCATACTTTTCCCAAAAGTGTTTGTGCAAAATTGAATGTAACCAAATCAGCTATAATTCAAACTCGGCTTCCTAATTTTTTTTTCAAAAATGGAATAAGATTTAGTGAATTATAAAAAGAATCATTAAAACATTTCCTAATGCACACAATTTTTTTTTAGATACATCCCAAGGAACTTACAGCTGGCTATCCATGAATATGACATGCATCAAGTGGGTCAATTCAGTTTCAAAACCAGAGGTTTAATTGAGCAGGTCAGTATAAAATTCATTTGTTTACAGTGGCAGATTTATGATGAAACTAATGAAGCATGAGCTTCAAGGTCCTTAATCCTAGAGTTACACCAGAATCAACCTTTTTTAATGAAATTTTAAATGAATTTTTCAACAAAACCAATGGTTTTTCTTTTGCAAATTATTTGTTTTTAAAATAAGGTCATTTTTAGCAATATAATCATAAGCCAATTGGTTAAAGTAGCTAATACGAGCCTACTTCTAGATACATTTCATATGGTATCAAAATTCCTCTGTAATTGGTCAAATCTCAAAATTTTCTTGGCTTGCAGCAGTCAAACCCCTAGTTGTATGCACCCATTGAGCTTGCCAGAATTTATTCATAGCTTACATTTTGGAAGCTGGATCCTCAAACCAGTTATTATTTTTTTATTTTTTATTTTTTTTATAAGCGTTTCACCCCGAGCAAGGCATGTCACTGCCACTACTGTGCAGGGGGCTACGTAGAGTGGAGAAAGGCTGGTTAAATATAGGAAATAACAGAGGGTGGGTGATAGGCGGGTGAGGATACCGAGAATGAGGGTTGGGTAGATGAGAGTGTTGTGAGAATAGTTGGGAGTTAGTGTGATAGGAGGTGTCTATTGACCCTACATTTAAACACCTGGAGATTGTAACTGTCGGGAAAGCAGACTTGTGGAAGGGAGTTCCACAGGCGGGAAGCGCGAGAAAAGAAGCTGTTGGAGTAGAATTTACGGTTACATCTTATTTGTTTAACTGTAAAAGGGTGGGACCTAGTTGCTAATCTAGTATCTCGTGTAAATTCGTGCTTGGGCGGCACCAGTGATCTAAGCTCATTGGAGCAGAAGCCATGAAAGTACTTGTAGAAGAGGCACAGGGAAGCTACATCACGCCGGTGTGAGAGCGGCTGCAGCCGGTCTGCCAAGTCAGTATCAACCACGTTACAGATCCTCCTTTGTATTTTGTCAAGAAGCCCAAGGAGAGCAGCAGGGGCACCCGACCAGATATGGCAGCAATATTCAATACACGGGCGGATGGTAGATTTGTATATGTGCAGAATAGTTTCAGGTGGGAAAAATTTCCGGGCCCTGCACAGAGAGCCGACTTTCATAGCAGCAGATTTGGCAATGGATTCAATATAGTCATTCCATTTGAGGTCCGCCGAGAGTGTAAGGCCAAGGAGGCGTAGTATTTTACTCTCTGAGAGGCTAGCCTGTCCCATGCTAATGGGAGGTAGATGCGATTGTCTATGGTGGTTAGTTGATAACAGCTTTGTTTTGGAGGCTTTGAAATTTACCAACCATTTCCTACCCCAGGTCACTACGGATTGGAGGTCCCTTTCCAGTGCGGCAGCGAGGTTCACTTTGTCGTCCAGACCTGGTTTCTGATCGATGCGGGAGTAGATTGTTGTGTCGTCGGCATACATGCCAACTTGGGATCTAATGGTGTCGGGGAGATCATTAATGTAGATCAGAAATAGCGTGGGACCTAGGATAGAACCTTGAGGGACGCCCGTGTTCGTCTGGTAGTTTTGGGAGGCATGCCCATTTAATACCACCTTTAATGTGCAGTTAGAGAGGAAGGACTGGATGAGGTCAAACAGATATCCAGTTATCCCATAGCTCCGCAGTTTGCACAAGAGGCCAGCATGCCAGACCCTGTCGAATGCTTTGGAGATATCCAAGGCAACGGTTCGGGCTTCACCATTCTTGTCGAGTGCCTGGTATATGTATTCGGTAATGGTCGTTAGCATATCAGCAGTAGACCTGGTGAAGCGAAACCCATACTGTTTGTCAGAGAGAAGCCCGTTGGTCATAAGGTGCTGAATCACCTCGGCGTTGATAATGGCTTCGAAAACTTTGCCAAAGATTGGAAGGAGACTAATAGGACGGTAATTGGCGGGGTCTGAGGGTTTGCCAGAATTCTTAAATATAGGTACTACGCAGGAGGACTTCCAACAGGCAGGAAAGCAGGAAGCAGATAGGCAGAGGTTATAGAGTTTAGAGAGGACAGAGGAGAGTTCTGGGGCACATTTCTTCAGTACTATGACTGGGATTCCGTCACCGCCGCTCGCTTTGTGTGGGTCAAGTTGCGCAATTATCTTGGCGACCAGCGAGGGCGAGATGAGGACGTTATTTAGTTGAGCCTTAGTTCTGGGTGGGAAGTCTGGTGTAGGTATTCCTAACGAGTCCAGTGTCGAATTGGTTGAGAATTTACGGGCAAAGCATTCAGCCTTGTCGGCTGGGGAGGTGAGAACTTCAAATTCATTGATTAGTGGGGGTATTGAAGTCTTGTTCCTGCTGAGCACGCTTTTGCAGAGACGCCAGTAATCTTTGGAGCCAAACTTAGAGGATGCTATGCGTTGCCTAATTCTGGTAGCAAACGCCCTCTTGGCTTCATTCAGTACTTTTTTACACTTGTTCCGTGCTGAGGTGAAAAGGCGCCTGTTTTGGTTCGACGAGCAGCTTCGATAGAGCCGGAAGAAATGGTTCCGGTGGGCAATAGCGGCCGAGCAAGCGGGTGAGAACCAGGGGGACGAATTAGGTTTTAGTTGGAATTTTCTGGCAGGGATAAAAGCATCGATGCCAGCCTTAACCCAAGAGGAGACTTCAGAGGCACAGTCTTCGACAGGAAGATCAAAGACGTTGTTCCAGGGGACGTCGCAGAGGAAGTCCCTGAACGAGTCCCAGTCGGCTCTTTGGTAGCAGTATGATATTCTGCTGGTCTGGTTTTCTTGGGTAGAGTTAGTGCGGATTGATATGTTTACGGAGACTACGGCGTGGTCAGAGTTTCCTAGGGGCAGAGTTGCCTGGTAGTGCAGGAGTCTGGGATGGAGGTAAAACAAAGGTCGAGTAAAGAGTCCCTTCCGTTAGGGTTTTTAGAGAAACGCGTGGGGAAGTCCACCACTTGCGTTTTGTGAAAGGGAGTCTCCAGTTGTGTTCACATTTCAAAAATGTAGGCTCTCCACTGAATGTCTCACTTTCTAAATCTTTTTTGAAAGCTCATTGAATAACAGTTTGAATTTAGAAATCTTTCTACTTTTTCTGCTTTTTTGTGTACCTTAAAGCTTAGATAAATGTAATCTTAAATATATTCTTTATGTGCAGTGTAACTTCAAGAGATAAAGAATTATGACCCTCCACAACATCCTATCCTTTATAGTTCTTAAAATTCTTTTTCTTTTTGTTATTTCTCCTAGACCCTGTTCTATCATCCATTTACTCATGCTCATCAAGTATGTTAGGCACTTTTTCACTGTCTGATTTTTCCCTCTATCTGTCCTGTGAGTATTAGATTTTCCAAACCCTCCTTCCTCATTACATGACTCAGAAATTTAAACTGTCTCTTCCTGATGTTAAGTATTAGTTTAGTTTTTCATTTTCTCTAAAACCTTGTTGTTTCTTACATATTCAGTCTGCTTATGGACTATCATGTTTAATACACCAGTTCTCACTCAATCACCAAAGTTAAGCAACATTGAGCCTGGTCAGTACTTAGATGGGTGACCGCTTGGGAATACCAGGTGCTGTAAGCGTATAGTGACGGATGTGCGTTGTGGTGCAGTGGATATCGGCTCGGAAAGAGAAATCGGTGAGCCGAGTTTGAATTCCAGTTGAATAACCTGCATTCACTTAAGCACTGGTACCCTTGAGAAAGGTATTAATCCATCTCTTCCTTCCAGTGATGGGTTAAATAACAAGGGTGGGACTTGGGGACCCTGCCCATAAAAACAAATCCCAATGAATCCTGATACTTGAAAAGAAAAAGTATTACTAGACACAAAGCTTATATAAAAACAACAATAAATTGTTGAAAAAAAAAGGTATTACCAGCAATAAATAAATAAAAAATTTAGTTGGCAATAAATGACCCACCGAGGTTGATTTGCCATAAAAACAAAACAACCAACCAACATATTCAGTTCATCATATCCTCAGCATCCATAATCCAAAAATTTGTCTGGTAAAGCAAATTTATACTGAAAGAGAAGACATTGCTCACACCTAGTTGAAAGACTGTTGGGTAATAATTGTATTTTTATGATGATAAAACAAAATTGTCTGAAGCCAAAAACGTAGAACAAATGTTTAACTACTTGGAACCAGGAATAAGACATTTTTGTATGGCATCTTATTAAAGAAATATCTTGCAAGCTGTTCCTAAAACAAAAATCATTGCTTAGACTGCTCTCATTATTACATATGAATTGCTTTATTGACTGATCCCCTGCCAGAGTAAAAAAATGCCAAATTCTTTGAGATAACTCATCAATCACTCAATGTAGAGATCTCAAGATATTCTTTTAAGTTTCTACAAACTACCCCAAACACGATTGCTGAACTATCAAAATTGACTCTTCATGATAAGACCACAGCAATAAATGCACACTAATTGTGACCATTATTTTTTTTTGCTATAGATATTTTATTTGACACTTCCAAGTCATTAAGAGAGCAGGAAAATCATTTTTGCAAATAGAAAAACCAAATATCTGGTATAACTAGGTCCCACCCTTTTACAGTGAAACCGATAAAATGTAACCTCAGCTTCTTTTCTCACACTTCCCGCCTGTGGAATTCCCTTCCATATACTTGCTTCCCCGACAGCTACAATCTCCAGGAGTTTAAATGTAAGGTCAATAGACATCTCTTATTACACTAACTCGCATCCATTCTCTCAAACTCTTTTCCCCATCTACCCCACCCTCATCCTTGGTATCCTCATCCACCTATTACCCTCCTCCTGACATTCCCTATAACTAACCCCTCTTTCTCATCACTTTCCCATTTGTAACCCCCTGCACAACAGTGGCAGTAGAATGCCTTGCTTGGGGTGTAATGATTAAAAAAAATAATTATAAGAATAGTTTACTAGAATTTTAATTGCATTTTAGTGGTTTGTCTCATTCTTCATTATTGTTTGTTTGAACTGTGCCGAGTTAAACTGAATAACTTTTTTATTAACTGTTAATTTTTTATGTTATTTGTAGCTGCTGACACCAGAGGGTCTCCTGAAGCTGCAAGTGATTCTGAAATGTCAAATTTGCCAGCGAAATGCATTGGTGGCCTGTGTGCAACAAGTCTATTATACTCATAGTAAAGTGATACAGGCAGAAAGCCGGCCTCATTATAAGTAAGTGCACTGTCGACATGAGATATTATTTAAAATATGTTCATCTGAAATCTGTTCTTTTCAATTTATACAATACAATTTTCATCCTCACTTTGTGGAAAGATGGTTTTATTTTTTGTTCACTTCTCTAGGTTTCCTTGAGGTTTAATAATATCAGCATCTGCCTCACAGTTTACCTAACTACCTATCTGTCTGTCTGTCTAAAGTTAACACTTCCTTTGTTTTTGGCATGTAAGAGTGAACTGTTCATTTCAACATCCAGTGTAAAATATATATGGTTCTTCCTTGTTGAGGTATAAAAAAATATATATATGCTTCTTCCTTGTCATGATAAAAAAAAAATATATATATATTTTTCTTCCTTGTCACAGTAAAAAAAAATATATATGCTTCTTCCTTGTCATGGTAAAAAAAAAACATATCTTGTTCTTCCGTGTCACAGTAAAAAATATATATATATACAAACATCATATACTTTCTCTTCTGCTCAGTTTGCCCCAACAGTGGATATATCGGCGAATCCGGTAATAGCTTTAGATTTCGCTTCAATAATCACAAACTAAATATACGACAAAAAAATGTATACTCCCCAATTGCAGCCCATTTTAATCAACCTGATCATACTTTAGAAAATTGCAAATGTTTACTAATAGACTCCAATTTTAGTTCTACATACACACGCAGAAAGAAAGAAAAATACTGGATTTTAAAATTAAATACACACAAGCTAGGGTTAAATAGGGACTTAGGTGTGTTGAATCTTTACAAATATTTCAATAGCTAAAAATTTTTTTTCTCAGATATTCCAAGAAATTTTTATCTAAAACAAACAGACTTTCTCTACGGACGTGCCGCATGTTGTGAACAAACACACCACGTAATGTAAACACAAAAAAAATATTCGGACGCTATCGTGAAATATGTTACTAATTCAAATTTAAAAATCACTCGTTTCTGATGAAGGATCGAGGGCAGTCTGAATAATAAAAATAAACAAATACTGTCCAAAAAAAGTACATTTTTAAATTCAAAACTTTTTATTAATATTCTTTCCTATATATATATATATATATATATATATATGGTTCTTCCTTGTCACGGTAAAAAAAAATATATATTTTTCTTCCTTGTCACGGTAAAAAAAAAAAATGTCTAGCCCAACACAGTGAACCAATTTTCGTAGCAGCAGACGTAGCAATTGATTCCATATAATCTTTCTGCCTCATGTGAGTGGAAAATGTTGGCCCCAAGAAGACGCAAAGAATTGCTCTCCTGGAAGTTAGCATCAGCTATGTTTATAGGAGTTAAAAAAAAAAAATTATCTCAGACAATTAAGAGAGCAGTTATGGCTGGAGGCATTCAACTTAACAAGTTATTCATTGCCTTAATAAACAAAAGATTGTAGGTTAATTTTGAGATCAACTCTCAAACCAATCAGACTCACTGTAAAGACAAGAGTAAATAGATTCTGAGTTGAGAACTAATAGTATCAGGAAGATCATTGATGAAAATTATGGAACAGTGTAGGTCCAAGGTTAGAGCTCTGGGGAACACCTCAATTAATTCAAAAGGATCTAGAAGAGTGGTCATTCAAGACAAATTGTATTTTACAATTTGATAAAAATTGAATCAGTTCAGAAATTTGTCCAGAAATACCATGAGGTTGGTTTTCAAGGAAATTCCTCTAACATTCTACATCTAATAGTGTGTGTGTGTATGTATATATATATATAGTCATTCGCAGACAGATCTGTTTCGCTGTATCACAGCTCATCAGTACAGTTAGATTGCTTTTTACCCAGGATTGAGACCTGACTGAATTGGTGTCAGTCAGCGATTCTACCTCTGAGCTACGGGCACTCGGTAGAAGGAGGCAGACTTTTTAGTGTGTATATTATCATTAAACACACTCAATATGTGTATGTATGTGTATGTGTGTGTGTGTGAGACTGAATAAAGAAAAAACAAATATGAAATATATCTCAATCTAACACAAGAAAAAATGACAAAACAACAAAGAGTCAGATATGTGTTAGATGTATTAAAGCATTAGATAATTATTTTTCACTTTTTGTTGATTTGTAATTTTTCTCAGTCTCTGAAGAAGCTTTAATAAAAGGAGACGTTAAATTGAGAAATTTTTTTTTTTAATCGTGTCACCCCAAGTAAGGCATTCCACTGTCACTATAGCGCATAGAGGGATTGGTTATAGGAAATGTCAGAAGGAGGGTGATAGACGACGTAGGATGTACATAGGGTGAGAGTTGGAGAGAGTGGGTGTGAGTTAGTGTGTTAGAAGGTGTCTATTGACCTTACATTTAAACTCCTGGATATTGTAGCCGTCGGGGAAGCAAGCATGCAGTAGGGAATTCCACAGGCGGGAAGTGCGAGGAAAGAAGCTGTTGGAATAGAAATTGTGGTTACATTTCATCGGTTTCACTGTAAAAGGGTGGGACCTAGTTGCCAATCAAGTATCTCATGCAAATTCACATCTAGTGGGCACCAGTGATTTAAGTTTGTCAGAGCAGAAGCCATGAAAGTATTTATAGAAGAGGTACAGGGAAGCCACGTCACGCCGGTGAGAGAGATACTGCAGAAATATTTCATTTTGCTTCTTCTTTATCCTATCATCTTGTAGAATTCTGATTCATATATTCAGTTTTTATATATATATATATATATATATATATATATATATATATATGTGTGTGTGTGTGTATATATATATAGACACACACACACACACACTTACAAGGTTTTGGAATCCGTATCATGCTATCTGGGTTTCAACCGTTAGGTCTCTTTAAGCATAGGTACAGAAAATCAATGGATGTTGCCCCTAAATATAAACACCAGAAGGAAGACTAGTAGTAAAAGATGAGGAGGAAAAAATTCCAAAATAGAGAACAGGAATTACCCACTACCAAAAAGTGGGGTAGCAGGCTCAAGGAAAGTAGAAGTTCATCCTGGTTTGTAAGTACCCAGGACTTTGTTCTTTAAATGCATACATTTTGACATTTCTTTGCTTTTCATGTTTAGTAATTCTCTTTTATTTCTCAAAGAAATAATGGCCAATTTTTCTTTCTGGTACAGCCTGAAGCAGATATCTCCTTGTTTTTTCCTGCTTTCACCTTCTTTACAATTTTCCATTTTATGCAGGGGCTTCTTCCGTATTTTCCTTTAAATTGCCATACACAGTCCACCACCGATTTCTCTTTCCGAGCCGATATCCACTGCACCACAACACACATCTGTCACTAAAAGCTTACAGCACCTAGTATTCCCAAGCAGTTACCCATCTAAGTACTGACCAGGCTCAATGTTGCTTAACTTCGGTGATCAAGTGAGAACCAGTGTATTCAACGTGATACGGCTGTAAGCCGAATAGTCTGTTATAAGATATTGGCAGAGCATAAAAACACAACAGGCAGAATTATATTATAACTAGCAATATAGCCCGGCATTGCTCGGGTGTAATGAAAGCTTTAAAACTAATCCATGGTCCTGGAGCTCAGACTCAGCATAAAGAATATTTGTGAAGTTTGGTGAGAAATCGAATAAAAATTTTGGATTTATATATATATATATTATCGATTTTCTGCACTATTGCAAGAACTGCAACCTTGAAACTTCTGAATATCGCTTCTTTGTCTTTGTCTATGAGTGTATCAAATTTGATTAAAATCGGACCACTCTTTCTATAACCCAATTTTTTCGATTTTCGATATTTATCGGGGGTACCTCGACACAAAACCTAGCTAAGAACACTCGCAGACGCTTATAGTACAACTGTGTAAATTTTCAAGAAAATCGGTTCAGCCATTTCAGAGTCTATAGGCAATGGATACACACACACACAGACAGACAAAGTTTCATTTATAAATAAGTTTAGATGACAATTGTTGGCATCATTAGACACAAGGCCCCATAAACACTTGAAGCTGTTAAAGCTCATTTTTTTGTTTTTCCTTATTGAAACCATAATATATGTCTTTTTTTTTTCTTTCCTCTCTATCAAAATGGTCCATTATTTATGAGGCGTTGGCAGGGTCTTCTTCTTCTCTGTGCCTTGTTCTTTCAGGATGTAGGCAATCATGACTTTCCACATTTCCCTATCCCTGGTGGCTCTTAGCACACTTTCTCTTGTAACACCACGCAACCCTCATTTTGTCATCCACCTGCTCAGGCCCTTCAAATATGTTATTTACTGCTTTCCTCTGTCTCTTTTTTCCCTCTATCTCTTTTTTCCCTCTATCTGGCCTGTTAGTATCAGGTTCTCCAAGCCCTCCTTTTTCATTGCATGTTCCATGAACTTTAGTTGTCTCTTCCTGATGCTCAATATTAATTTCCATTTCGTTTCCATCCTTTCCAAAACCTCATCATTGCTCACATGCTCGATCCACAATATCTGCAGCATCCTTCTGTAGAACCACATTTCAGTTGCTTCAAGTTTTTCCTTCATCTTTGCAGGGTCTAAACTACTAATAAACAAGCAGAATTAAAATAAGATAATTCTTTTCATCCACCTGTTTAACAGCTTACAACTTATATAAGCATTGTTTTCACCTAAATAAACCTTGACCTGAGTTGTGCCAATTCAAAACTCATAAACATTTTTAGAGTTTAATTTAACAAACTCTCAACATTGAAAATATACAATTGTACTTTTGTCACCCATTGGTGTGTTCCAGTAGAGAATAGTAAAGTATTACAAGAATGTTTTGATATTTTTATCATATTTTTTTTTTTTTTTTTTTTTTTTTTTTTTTTTTTTTTTTTTTTGGGTGTAAAAAAAACATTCCATATTGATTTATTTGAAGGATTTGACTTTCTGCATAAAGACCAATATTTTATTGCCTGATATCCATCAATATATCAAACATTGGATAAATAACCGCTTGCAGAATTATGCAATGTGTAATTTATTTAAATATGCACATTGAAAAATGCAACATCACTCAAGGGAGAAAACGTATAGTTATAATTTTTTTCATCTATCTCTCAAAATACTGAGTTTTTACTAAGTTTTTTTTTTTTTAAATTTCTAAAAGTAATTTCATTCATTTTCTGAATAAGTGAAGTTTCATTAAAGCCCATTAGTTATCTGATTTTTATAAGAATTTTCAAATTAATGCTTTTTTCACCACAAAAGATGCTCAAATTTCTCATACTAATTTATGATCACCCACTGATGCAAGAAAAACAACATTTTTAAGGTTCTAATAGGATCAAAAAATATAATTAAATAATCAAAAAGTCTTTTGGTCTTTCCCCTTAATAAAGATCTCTGTGATAAAACTTTCTTTTTAATTTAATTTGGGGCATTTTTCATCATGAATGCACATTTTGTTAGCCAATGTTTATAGGTACCTATTTTTTTTTATAGGAACCTATTTTTTACAGGTACCTATTTGTAAAGGCTTCTTTTAGCAAAAGTTCATTATTGTCCATTTCTTCCCAATGTCAATTGATTAAGTATCAGAGAATGCAAACAAGCCATACTTATGTTGTATTTCACTTTCTTGCAGACTATTTCCAAATGTTGCACATCAATTAGGCTCCTCTTGCTGATAATTTTTCCTTCAACTCGCATAAAATCTGCCATCCCACATCCTGCATATGAATTTTGGAAGGTTTTATTAAACTGCATTCAATATCATGTAGTTTACCCTTTTCTAACTTAGAACATTGAGTAAATATTAGATTGTATGACCTGCAAGTTCTATGGGAAAAAGTTTCAACATGATACTGATGCTGTTATTCTTTCACAAGGAACACAATGAAAACTAGAAATGCATGACAATGATAAATTTCAAAGGGAAATAGACAAAATATATTTCAAAAGAAATAGACAAAGAAAATAATTTAATTTAAGCAGTGACTACAAACAATTTGGAAGAGACTCAGAGGGCTGACAAAAGGATTCATGGTGCTTTAAAGAGAAATAGTTTCAAACATAGTAAGGACTCATAATGTCTTAAATAGGAAGAATTTCAGATATAGTAAGGTGCAGATTATTAATGTGTTGCCTCAGCAAAGAAAAGAATCTAAGAACAACTGACAAGTTAACTTCTGGTTGCAAGGGGAGTAAGTGTTTCTTCTCATTTGAGATGGGAGAAGGAAACCCAGTTCAAGTGATTCCAACCCTGTGTTAACACCTTCCTCATTGCATTAAGAGAGGTGAAGTCATTGTGATATTAATGCCAGCATGACAGTGGTCATGGGAAAAGTCTTTGTCCTTGTCTCATATTCATATGTATGTGTATGGCACTCCCCACTTTAAAATGACCTTGTGTCACATCCTTTCTTGGTGGGGAGGCAAGGTAAATATACTTGATAAGTCCTTCCTCCCCCTTTATAAGCTTCAGATTAGCTAGAGAATAAAGAAAGGGAAGTATACATAAAAATAAGAGACAAATGAAGCTACATAAAAGTGAATTTTGATTTTACAAAATATATGAATCCGATTAAACATTAGACAGTAAGTATGCTCGCACTACATGGATGGATTGAAAATGTTTTGAGCTGTGCTCTGAAAATCTAAAATACTATTGATGATGAAAATTCTGGTACAAATTCATTTGAACCAATATATTTTTTTTCTCTTTTTGTAGAGATAAGACTGCTCGACAAATAGAATCCAGAATAACTAGGTTCAAAATGAAATCGAGGATTTTCGACAGCCATCAAATTCCCAAAAAAGAACTGATCGAGGATGATGTGTCTGGAACAGTTTACCCAGAGACATTTATCTCTCTTCAGATGGAAAAGGTAAGCTTCATATTTTTTATTGAGCATCATTTAATCCTCTCTATTATAATAAAGACCATTGTGCATTTATATATATATATATATATATATATATATATATATATATATATACCTTCTGTCACACTCATGGAAAGTGAGACAATAGATAGCAAGGCAACATTGGCTCAGTTCATTCACTTTACTCCCAGTTATGAAAGTTCTTGCCACTTGTTCACTCTGTAATACTGCCTTATTTATTTTTTTTAAATAATTATGTCGTCAAGTAGTAAAGAATATATATATATATATATATCTCCTCTCTATTATAATAAACACCATTGTGTATTTGTGTGTGTGTGTGTGTATATATATATATATAGAGAGAGAGAGAGAGAGATAGGTAGATAATAATAATAATACCACCTCCCAACTTAAAAAACATATGAATAAACTTACCACTGCAAACAATGCTGAAACAGGATCTTATAAACTTCAAAAGATTTTAGGTGACTATCATCCTGGCTACCTTTATGGAGATGTCAGTCAGTTAAGTGCCATACATGATACATGCTTTGGGCGATCATGTCTCACAAGAGACATGACTGACTGGGAAGAAGTTTATCCCACAGTAGGTTGCCATTGCTTTCTGTGGTAGACTGGTTGCCACCCAAGGCTATAGAACCCAATCTCTTCTGTTATTTAACCCATAACTGGAGGGAAGAGATGGAGTAATACCTTTCCCAAGGATATTTGTGTGTAAGTGAATGCAATGAATTCAATTGGAATTTGAACTCAGCTCCCCGATTTCTCGTTCCAAGCTGATATCCACTGCACCACAACCCACATCTGGAACAACGCATATGGAAATGTAAAAATCCACAAAAAAAAAGTAATATGCTTCAATCTATCGTTTCACAAATACGCACACCGATATATATATATATCCTTTTCAAAACACTTAACAATTTAATTACTTCCTTCCTTCCAAGTAAATGTGGTATTAACCCCGCAAATGAATTTATACAAATTCTCCATTCCCTAAAACCAAAAAACCAAATAATTGCATCTTTGGATGTACAAATCTTATTCCCTTATGCTCCCATCCATGAAACAATTGACATCATTATCCGTGATGTATACAATAATGCTACTCTCCCACCAATCAATCTTAAACCCACTATTTAAAAAAAAAAATATTATCAACGTGCACCACTCAAGTACCCTTTCATTGACTCCCTAGGTAATTTTATTCTCAAATAGATGGTATTGCGACGGGCTCTCCTTTAGTTCCCCTCTTTTCTAATTATTATATTGGACATTTAGAAAATAAAATACTTAATGACAATAATAAACCCCCTATATATGTAAGATACATAGATGACATTTTCATTTTAGCTAAAAATATTGATCAAATTACACAACTTAAAATATTTGAAAGTTACTCGGTCTTCAAATTTACATTAGAACTTAATATTAATAATGAAATTCCATTCCTTGATATATCTATTGATTCTAGCACACTTAGGTTTACTACTTCTCTATGTAGGAAACCAACTAGCATAAAATTGTGTCTTCTTAATTATGATAGTGAATGCGTCCAATGATATAAGTTAGCTGTTATAAAAAACTTAATTTAACACGCACAAATAATATCTTCTTCCAAAGTTATATTCTACTAAAGAATTCAGTCAGTCAGTTAAGTGCCATTTGTGATACACGCTTGGGCGATCATGTCTCGAAAGAGACATGACTGCCTGGGCTGAAGATTATCCTGCAGTAGACAAACACTTGTTAACAATGAATTTCCTAACTCTGTCATTGATCAACAAATTAAAATGTATCTGAATAAACTTAATAATACCTCGTACAATATTGATAATATTAATAATAATAGCATGTCAAAATAAACATAACACTATTAACTTATAACATTGAAACCAAATGCATGTTAATTACAAACATGATGAAACAACACTCAAAAACATAATAGGTAGAAATGTTAAACGAATTAAAAATAAACAAATTAAGCTCATCATATATTATAAAAACATTAAAACAATTGACCTCATAGTCCCTAATAACCCTACAACCACACAACTAAATCTTCTATGGAAATGCAATATAGTGTATCAATTTACATGCCAATTCAAAGACTGTATTTCTGATACTAATAATAAACCCATTACATATATTGGTTATACTACAACTATGTTCTCCTGTAGACTTACATGCCACTTTTCTGATCATAATTCAGTTAAACAACATTTCTTAGAAAAACATAACCATGTATGTAATATTAGACGGATTTTAGTCGATAACACAATAATACTCACACATACACACAGTAAAAAGAACCATCAGAAATTGGAGGCCATCTGCATTAAATCAAAGCAACTGACACTCAATAAAATCACATTTCACTCTAGTCACAATACATTACATTTAGACATGTGGTTCTGTTAACATTTCAGTCTGCTATTTGGTGACTGTTATCGCATAGCAATGTTTTATGTCAGCACAAGATAATACCAACTTTGATGGGGGATGTCTTTATGTTAACGTCCCTGTAACCACTCTGAAGATGGCTCATGTGAGATGGAAGCTTAAAATCTGCATAATAAAAAAAATATCCAAATGTTGAATTATTTTTGTTTTTATTTTCACCTGAAATTAAAGCCAAAATATGTTTAGAACAGCTCATGGTTAAACATAATAGACATTCATTGTCTGTTATATTTAACAATATATGTTGAGAATATATATATATATATATATATATATATATATACTAGCAGTATAGCCCGGCATTGCTCAGGTGTAATGAAAGCTTTAAAACTCATCCATGATCCTGGAACTCATATTCTTTGGACATTAGCATGAAAGACTAAAAAGCAATAGTTGTTTCCAGTTAAAGCGAAACCGTAGACTGAAAGAAATATGAATGGATTTAAGTCAAATTTTGATTTCCTGGTATCAATATCAAATAAGTTTTTTCATTGTAAACTGAATTTTGAAGGCTAAATAAGTCCTCTGGGTAAATGGTATCATGGCTGAGACTAAGAACTACAATTATACCTACTTAGAGCCAAACCCGAAGCAAAAACTAAAATAAAAGGGATTTTTGATATTTATCGGGGGTACCTCGACATAAAACCTAGCTAAGAACACTCGCAGACGCTTATAGTACAGTTGTGTAAATTTTCAAGAAAATCGGTTCAGCTGTTTCGGAGTCTATAGGTAATGGAGACACACACAGACACATACACACACACAAAGTTCCATTTATAAATAAGTTTAGATTAGATAGATAGGAAGTCCTAGTATATAATTTATGAAAAAAGTCAGGTTTTATGGGATACTAGAATTTTTTAAAATTTTCAAATTATTTATGAAACTGGGATCTTGTTCACTTTTAAGATGAGAGGTTGGGATTTTGTCCACTGAGTTTTTACTCACCTTGTCATGTTTCCTGTGAATTTTTTACCTGGATTTGATTGCATTAGCGACTACAATATTTGTAGGATTACTTCAGAAAATGATTGACAAAATATTCTCTCCTAGCAATGTATAGAGCCCTGTTAAAGATTTTGTAGAAAAATGCAATAAATTTAAGTTATATAACAGCTGAAGTTTTTGGACATGTAATGAGGAATGAGGGATTGGAGAACTTGATACTCACTGAACAAATAGAGGGGAAAAGAGACAAAGGAAAGCAATGCATGGCATACTTGATGGACTTGAGTAAATGGATGGTGGAGCAGAGATTGAGTGGAATAACAGGAGAAGGGGTATTAAGAGCGACAAGGGATAGAGAGATGTGGAAGGCTATGATCGCCCATGTCCTGAAGAGACAAGGCACATAGATGAACTCAAAATTAAAAGATTTGGTGCACAAAATCAACTCCAATTTGAATTTCCACATTTACATGACTAATCAGTGACATTAACAATGCTGAGATCTTTCAAATTTTCAGACGGCTATGTTTATTGTCTAGTGAACAATGCATTCCAGAAGCTGAGTAAAGTATTAAGAGACAGGAACTTTCACTAGAAACAAAGAAGAGAATACTAGATTGCTATGTGATGTCAGTTCTTCAGTATGGCACTGAATGCTGGACAATATCATCAAAGATGAAGGAAAAACTTGAAGCAACTGAAATGTGGTTCTACAGAAGGATACTGCGGATATTGTGGACTGAGCATGTGAGCAATGATGAGGTTTTGGAAAGGATGGAAACAAAAAGGAAATTAATATTGAGCATCAGGAAGAGACAACTAAAGTTCATGGAACATGTAATGAAAAAGGAGGGCTTGGAGAACCTGATACTAACAGGTCAGATAGAGAGGAAAAAAGAAACAGAGGAAAGCAGTTGATAACATATTTGAAGAGTCAGAGTAGGTGGATGACAGAACAAGTGTTGCATGGTGTTACAGGAGAAAGTGTGCTAAGAGCCACCAGGGATAGGAAGACATGAAAGGCCATGATCACCTACATCCTGAAAGGACAAGGCACATAGAAGATGATGATGTTTATTTTCTACTACAATATTTGTAGGATCACTTTGGAAAATTATCAGCAACATATTCTCTCTAAAAAATAGATATTTAAAAATTGTGAAAAATATTAACCAATAAACTTTGAGTTTAGTAAAATCTAACTTGTAGATTTCTAGTGTCTATTTCTTATAAATATTTTGGATGTTAAGTTATTCAGTTTTTCTGTAAAACTTTGACCAATGTTATTTATTCGTTTTTGTGGTCAAGCTGAATTTTCAAAAGCTTTCACCTATTTATTTGTATATACTTTATTACAAATGCTTAGAAAAATTAAATTAAGCACATTTAGAACTTACAAAACCAAGATTTTAGCAGTAGTATTAACACAGAATTCTTTGCCTGCTGGCATACTGACTACTACAAAATTATGCACCTTCATAAAACAACATAAATACGTTACACTCTATGTTGACACATTCAATTTTGTCTATTATACTAACACAATTGATTCTATTGTATTGTAAAGAAAGAAAAACAAAAACATTTTTTGTGTGAATTTGTTCTCAAAGATTCTTTGTAATTCATTTCTTTCAATTTGAAAGAAAACAAATACTCAATAAAATTTATTTAAATTTGTAGAGCAATGTTTGAAGATCTTTTTCATTTTCCCAAGCTTAAATCATTAAAAATGCACAGAAACTTTTTCTCTTATTCCCATTGTATTCCATTAGTAAGAAGGAATTTCCACTCAGCCTCTTCCCAAGTGCCACTAATTTGTGCAACAGACTCCCATGTGAATGCTTCCCAAACATTACTACCTTAATCTCTTTAAGTCTAGAGTAAATCATTATCATGTTAAGCAACACTGAGTTTTGTCAGTACCTATATGAGTGACCACTTGGGAATACCAGGTACTATAAGCTTGTTTGTACAGATCGTGTAATGCATAACATCTCAGAATTAGAAATCGGAGAGTAGAGTTCCAATCCAACTACAGTTGGGTTTCAATTACACACTAGTACCCTTTGGAAAGATATGAATCCACCTCCTTTTTCCTCCAGCTATGGGTTAATTAGTAAGTAAATCATTATTATCTCCAAAAATTCCATCTCTAGTGCATTTTAGATCTGTACTGGAAGCCATTTTCTATATTTGCATCACTTTTCTCCAGAAGTAATTTTGTTCTGTCTGTAACAGAAGCAAGGCTAGAAAGTTGGAAGCCATTTTTGTAAGTATAAACAATGGCAGACAAACTACACCCTGCTTTATGCTGTTAAAAATGTTAGACTATTAAATGTGACTTAAAAAAAATAAATTTTCAAAATGAATTACTAATTATGATGATTGGTGTACACTTCCTTCCAGCACTAACTGATTTGTAAAGCATATATTTTCCCAGGATATTCTTGTTTTTCAGCTGCACCCTAAAATATTTCGTTATTTTCTTTGATAATGCAAATGTGTTTTTCATGAGTTTCATTTGCATTACAGCATCCACTCAGAGATTTAATGCTGAACAATTATCTCATGGATTTACGACAATCTGGAAGCATGAATGACGAAGAAACGGAGACATACAAGCGGTGTGTTAACTGAGAATATTCTTGCAAGTGATTTTACTTTATGAACTAATGTATATACTCGTGTGTAATCCAAATTTATGTATAGTGCAATCCCTGATTTTTTTTAACGCCTCCAGAAAAAAATTACCTGTGTATAATGCAACTAGTCACCAAAAATTAATGATTTCTAACCTCTTTTAAAATGTTACCTGTGTATAGTACAACTGCCCATTTTTTAATAAAAAAACTAATCAGAAAAAGTTGCACTATATGGGAATATATACAGTTGTAATGAAAATAACCATCAATTGTTACAATTTAAAAAGCTCTAATAAACTATTTTTTTAATTTTAGCAACTTAAAATGCCTGCATTTGTTTCCTCGTGGTGCACAGGGAGTGTGTTATAGTTTGGGAGAGTTTCCTAAGCTGTAATATATTTCTGTGACCCGACAGAACTATGATTGACATCAAAGGCAGAAAACATGAAGCTGTGACTAATGAAAGTGTGATTGACATCAAAGGCAACCTGCTTGAAAGGCAATAGCTAGCAAAGATGATTGACTGTGCCTGGCCATAGATGAAACAATTGAAAACCTGAGAAGGCAAAAATGTGTAGAAATTTCAGGTTCGGGGTTTTCTGGCCAAAATCAGAATGCAGAGAAGAGGGTTCCTGCTGGTTAACTACTTCTGATAACTCCTGCATGTGTGATATCTCTTCGGCTGCCCATTGCTTCACACCAGTGTCACCATTGTTCATCAAGACGATCATCATCTTTGGAGAACCAGACATAATATATATTAAAGAACTGATAACCTTTATTCACCAGTGAATTTCTCAAGGGCTATCAATCATTATTACTATAACAATATTGATTTTTTTAATTTTTAATTCATCATTGTAATGTTCTATAATTATGTTATTACTTGCCTTAAATCTAACTGGCTGGAGGAGGAGGAAGGGGAAAAATTAAACATATGAACTGATTCACTTTACATAGCTATAAAGTGGAGAAAAAAAACACAAAATTAAATCCTCTCCTATCCCAGTCAACATTTAAATTATTTCTTCATGTCTGCCATTGGTGATTTCTACAAGGTTCATGTCAGAATTAAAAATAGAAATTTAGACTTGCTTGTAGACACAAGTACTGTTTCAAATTCAGAACTGTCTTCCTAGACTTGTTGCCCTGCCAAGACTAAATGGATTAGTCTACTCCATCACTTCTCCCTGAGCTAAGAAGAGAAAAGAATGATTTATGTCTTTCTTGGAGGCATTAGTGTAAAGTGAATGCAAACAGCTTTGGAATTTTAACTTTGTTCACTGACTCCATTTTCTGCACTGATAGCCACATTACCAACCTGAATGATTTCAAAGAGGAAGCTTAATTCTTCTATCAAATTATAGTTCTTTATGCAACTAATAGAGGAAGTAATTAATAATTAACTTTTATTTAACAAAATATCTTCATGTGTAACATTTATCAATTCACCTTCACAATGAATTTTCAAACAACTTAAATCCTTTTCCATTTCTCACTTATCTAATGCATGTTAAGAATTGGGGACGTTGGATTCAAAACTGTGCAAAAATCTAACAACCTGGGAAATGTTTTAACAGACAACTAAAAATGGAGTGCCAAAATCTGAAAGAGTGCAAGGATAGGAAAAGGCGCTCCTCAAAGACTAAAAGTATTAAGAAATGAGAAATTATCAATAGAAACAAAGAAAAAATATTGAACTGCTAATTAGTATCTGTACTTCTATATGACAGTGAATACTGGATAATTTCCTCAGCTGAAGAGGAGACTTGAGGTTATAGATGTGGTTCTATCATCATCATTTATCCATCACACCCAGATGGTGCATAGGGCAGCAACTTTTTGTTGCTGTTTCTGTAACAAACTGTTTTTTATGGTGCAGGGTTGTTAGCACCCAACCCCCAAACCTGGAGAACCGGTGGACCATTCTTGGTCCTTACATTTACAGCACCTGGTATTCCCAAATGGTCACCCATTTAAGTACTGACCAGGCTCGATGTTGCTTAACTTTGGTGATTGAACAGGAACTGGTGTATTCAACACGATATAGCTGTAGACGATGTAGTTCTATAGAAGAATGCTAAGAATATCATGGATGAAGCATGTGAGTAGCGAGAAAGTTTTAAAGAAAATGGAAATAAAACGGACACTTATACTTACAATCAGAAAGAGACAGTTGAAATTGTTGGAATGCATAATGTGGAAAGAGGATTTGGAGAATTTGACACTCACAGGCCTTTGAAGACGAGAGACAGAGAGAAACAGTAACCTTGCTAAGAGCTACAAAGAGCAGGAAATTGTAGAGAGCTATGATTGTCCATGTTCTGAAGAGACATCGCCCATAAAAGAGATAGTAGTAGTAGTAATATTGATTTTAGCTTGAGGGGTTGCGAAGAAGGGCAACTAAAGTGGAAATGAATGGAATACTAGTTTGCAAATTAATAATGGTTAACATTACTTAATTTAATAACAATTCAAGAGAATATTACAACTCTGCAGCAATTGCCAGTTTTTCTGAAATTAGTTATTGTAATTATTTACACTATTTACATCATTTAGACTGTTGTCCTCATCTTTATGTGCGTTGTGGTGCAGTGGATATCGGCTCGGAATGAGAAATCAGGGAGCGGAGTTCAAATTCCGGTTGAATTCCTTGCATTCACTTACGTGCAAATACCCTTGGGAAAGGTATTAATCCATCTCTTTCCTCCAGTTATGGGTTAAATAACAGGACAGATTGGATTCTATAGCCTTGGCTGGCAACCAGTCTACTGTAGAAAGCAATGGCAACCTACTGCGGGATAATCTTCTGCCCAGTCAGTCATGTCTGTTTCAAGACCTGATCACCCAAGCGTGTATCACGTATGGCACTTAACTGACTGACTGAATATAATAGTTGGAATCATGATTAAGGCTTCTACTGAGCATAAAGTGGGGGATCAGTTTTATTTTGTTATGAAGTAATAAACTGATCCCCCTCTAATTACTACTTAATAATATAATACAGATCTTCCCCTTCCAGCTATGAATCAAATAACAGGACAGATTGGGTTCTATAGCCTTGGTCGGCAACCAGTCTACCGCAGAAAGCAATGGCAACCTACTGCAGGATAATCTTCTGCCCAGTCAGTCATGTCTGTTTCAAGATATGATCGCCCAAGCATGTATCACGTATGGCACTTAACTGACTGACTGACACTCTGGCTTCTTCAGCTGATTGAGATTTTGAACTGAACCCTTTATTTTGTTGGTGTAGATTGTTCTATATTTTGTTTCAGTATCTGTTATCTCCATTTAACTCAACTCTTTAAATGTTACATATTTACACTTAAGAAAGTGGAAAAATCAGGCATAGCTGACCACATATAAAAGGAAAATGGAGATCATTGCACCCTGTGGGATGAGGGTAAAATAATAGAGAACATCACTGGAAAATACAAAAACTTAAAGAATCAGTGTATATGCTAGGCCACAAAAATCTCCTAAGCCAGCCAAGCATAGAAATTAATATAGGAACCAGTTCTAGAGAAAAACAACAACAACAAAAAAGTTGTAATATGAGCACTGGTAAAAAAAAAAAAATAGTTTCCGAGACATTAGGTTCATAAGTCCCAAAAATTCATCAAGGACACATATCCAAATAAATGTTAGTTGGATCCTGTGA
This sequence comes from Ascarosepion bandense, assembly GCA_037127315.1. Taxonomy (NCBI): domain Eukaryota; kingdom Metazoa; phylum Mollusca; class Cephalopoda; order Sepiida; family Sepiidae; genus Ascarosepion; species Ascarosepion bandense. Next base: position 5,869,095 of record JBBBDQ010000436.1, on the reverse strand, counting down.
CTTGACTCAGTGATTTGTGCGGTCAATATTTTAATACAGCAGAGGTGAACAAAAACTTATGTTAAAGGAAGATGACTGAGACATCCAGAAGAGATGTGGTACTAGAGCAATCTACTCAAGTGGATGAGATAAAGAGTCCAGTTCAAAATTCCAATCACTGGAAGAAGACTGGAGTGTACAACAGCCGAAACATCGCGAATATGACAACAAAGATGAGAACAACAATTGGAACAATGTAAATAGTGTAAATTATTTATTTTTGATAATTCCATTGATGTCTTTATCCTTGCAATCTGTTTACTTCAGCCATTAAATAATCAACAGTCACATGACTGTTACATATGAAACATTGATCAAATTGTGGCAACAAGTTTATTCGAGCATGACATCTCAATCAAGACCTTAGACAATACTATCTATTAGAATGCAATAGAAAGGTGGAAATTATTTTAAAATTATTCAATATTAGAACTATTCTGACATCTTAAAACAATGAAATATTTTTGTTCAAAATTTCTGAGATTTTGACACAGACATTAATTCCTATATTATTAACAAAATCCGAGTAAGTCTGTATAATGTTTCTGCTCCTTACATCTTGAAATTTATGCTAAAGTGATTGAATTCAAGGTGCCAGAACATGAGCGATAACATTGCAGAGTCTTTTTTTATGTAGATTTAGATATGTTCTTTCCATTCAAGTGTTCATTTGGGTTTTTATCCAATCTCAGCTTATATTAATTTTTCTTTTTTTACTGAAATATTTTCAACTCCCCTCCCTCTTTACTTAAATGAGTGATTTTAATCATGAGATCTTTTATCTGTAAACCAGATTCAAAAAGCACATTGTTGTGATTATAACAAAAACATTATTATATTACTGAATTTCTATGTTGAAAAAATGTGACAAGATTTAAGTCTGACAGGATTATGAAATATGAATAGTAGTCATAATATTATCAGCAGTAGCATTTGCATTGAGTTTTACACCAAAAATAAATTTCAGAGAACAGCACCTTATACTTAACTAGCAGTATAGCCCGGCGTTGCTCGGGTGTAATGAAAGCTTTAAAACTAATCCGTGGTCCTGAAGCTCAGACTCTTTGGATGTTGACACCAAAGACTAAAAAGCAATAGTTGTTTCCAGTTAAAATGAAATCGTAGACTGAAAGAAAAATGAATGGATGTAAGTCAAATTTTCATTTCCTGGTATCGATATCAAATAAGTTTTTTTCGTTGTAAACTGAATTTTGAAGGCTAAATAAGTCCTCTGAGTAAATGGTATCATGGCTGAAACTAAGAACTACAATTATACCTACTTAGAGCCAAACCCGAAGCAAAAACTAAAATAAAATGGCTGAAAAAAATTCAGACATACAGGCAGATAAACAGACACACAAACACACACACAGACATCTTGCCTTTTATATCTATATATTATTGATTTTCTGCACTATTGTAAGAACTGCAACCTTGAAATTTTGAATATTGTTTCTTATGTCTTTGTCTATGAGTGTATCAAATTTGATTAAAATCGGACCACTCCTTCTATAACCCGATTTTTTTTATATCGATTTTTGATATTTGTCAGGGGTACCATGACACAAAACCTAGCTAAGAACACTTGCAGACTTGCAACTGTGTAAATTTTCAAGAAAATCAGTTCAGCCATTTCAGCATCTATAGGTAATGGACACACACACACAAAGTTCCATTTATAAATAAGTTTAGATTTGTATTTGGAGTTGTTCATATGCTTCATTAGAAACGAATGATCAAATATTGGATTATATTTCAACACAATGCAAATAAATATTGATGCAAGAAATATGAAAAAGTTTGTCTAGAACAACCATTGAATAGTTGTGTGGAATTAAAAAAAGATGATATTGTCTGTAGACAATTGAATATCGATTGATTGAAAATGTGACAGTATATTTTTAAGAAAATAATTCTAACTAAACTATAACAGTCTTCAAAATACTGAAGACAATAAAAACCTGAACTTTGGATGGATGTATATATGACCCATGTATTTGTTGTTGTTCTCAAAAAAATGTTTATTCCAAATAGGAAAGTTAGCAAATAGAATTCTTTGATTACAGCACTAATGACATAATGAAACTACCATGAAAACTTTCTGTTATTAACGTTTCTTTTTATGATTACCAAAGGATAAAAAAGATGAGGAATGTTGGTTGTTGACTGGGAAGGAAAAATTCAAGGTACTGAATAGTTCAGTAGTAGAAAGGACATAAATGATTTGCATATTTTCTGCTGCAAGTAGTTGGTGTTCAAACTCAGCAGACATCCAAATTCTTTTACATTTTTAATCATTCCACCCCAAGCAAGGTTGGACCACCACTAGGAAAATTGATGTTCAGGTACAACTTAAGCAAAACCTAAATTCTCTTAGCCTCCTTCTGATGTGCACAAAAGGCCTTCCAACTTATGAGAGATTGCACATTAAAAACGTACATATTACCAGGCAGAACACTGGATATAGTTCTATTATTCCTGCAGTTGTTACAAAATGTGCTCTTTCTCATCCAATTTTTTTTTAACTGTTTCACTCGAAAAGCAAAGTGGGACTGCCACCACTGCATTGGAAGAGGAGTTACAATGAGAGAAAAAAGTTCAGGTGGGTATTGAAGAAAGGATAAAAGATGAATGGGATTCAAGAAGATAGAAGATGGCAATTGACATTGCATTTAAATTTTTGGAAACTGTACCTATCAGGAAAGCAAGTAAGCAGTAGTTCCACAGACAGAAAGTGCAAGAAAAGAAACTGTTGGAGTAGAAGAGGTGCTTACATTTAACTATTTTAGTGGTAAAAGGGTGGGACCTAGATGCCAACCAAGTAGCGCACTTAAATTTATGTGGTCGGGGCACTAGAGGAGAAAAACTCATCAGGGCAGTTGCTCTAAAAATATTTGTAGAAAAGACAGAGGAAAGCCAGGTCTCATTAGTGAGAAAGTGACTGAAGTTGAGATGCCAGGTTAGGATTGATTATATTGCAAACATTTGAATGCTGGCTTTTAAGTAGGACAGACTGTTCTCATTTGAAAAATCATTTGGTGCAACAAAATTGAAAGGTGATAGAAATGATACTTTCTATTTTATTCCGATGGCTTATTAGTGGCAATAAAAGGCATAATGGGTGTAATATGGCCTGTTGTAATGTTTTCAAAGTGTAATATTTACATTCAACTAGGGGCTAGAATGATGCACGGTGCACAGGAAACTACTTCTTGTAATTACAGTTATTGCTATCTGTGGTGGAGACTTACCTCGCCGAAGCAAAAGAAGGCGGTTTGTTTGCACGTGCGTTCGTAGACGTAATGGAACCGCGAGGCGAGCTCATGCGAGGCAGTTTTTCGAATGACACGGCGCATGCGTCATTGGTGAAAGTGAGGCTCTCGGAGAGTGGGAAATTACGAGACCAAAAAACACATAAAAAGAGCCTACTTCTGTTTCGGGTCACTTTTTGCTATTTATGACTCGAGAAGGCTACACCGGTGTTTGGGAGACAGCGTTTTGCTTACGGTGCGCAGGAAACGGAGTCCCTGGTGAAGCAGTGTTCCGGGTTCTACGAGTAGCAGCTGGCGGAGTGGTTATTAATTCGGCTACGAACTACACTCTGAGAAGACACAAATACCCACAAGCTATTTCGGCCAGAAACTCGTCCACTGTTTCTCCCGAGCGAAGTTGCCGAGTAACAAATTGATCGTATGCATCAAATGCATCTGTCGCATACGCGGTCATGAGGGCCCGTTTAATTTGCTCCGCATCCGCTTTCTGTTCCTTGCTGAGCTGCCTGTATACGGCAAGAGCACCGCCTCGGAGGCGTAATGGAAGAATCCGCTCAACTTTGTCCATAGCACAGAGTTCGCAGACCAACTCTGCATTTTCGATCCACTCGACGATTGGCATATCAGTTGCAGCGCCACTGAACTCAGGAATCAACCGGACATCAAAGACTTTGCCGTCCATAATGGAAATCGTAATAGATGCCGAAATAGCTAAGAAACACGGACACTGCTTGGTATTACATTGAGCCTTACAGCGGCACCCAGGAAACCGGTTTTGACTTCTCCACAATACTCAGATATGAACTCATTTTTCTCTGCTGATACCTTTAGGAAAATACCCCAGCCAGCAACCTCGCTTGGAGCCAGTAACAAATGTTTCCTTAAACCACGCTGAATGCTGACATTTTTACATGAGATTTTCTGGGTGTCAAACTGATCGGCTCCACATGTTTGACACAAGTCTGGGTCACATTCCCGAACACTTGTAGCAAAAAAAGGTCTCACTGCGCGAGTTATCAGGGAGCAACTCTGAGACCTTTTTTTGCTAAAAAAGTAAAAGTGCTCGTGGATGGGCGAGAGTGCACAGCTCTGGTGGATTCCGGCTGCTCACAGACGCTGGTGAGCAAAGCTGTGTGTCGCCATTGGAGACAGAAGGAAGTAGGAGTACTGACGGCCGACGGGAAGACTTTGAAGTGCCGGGGGCACGGCAGAATAAAATTGGAAGTTGAACAGTCTCAGCCCGTAAACATTGAGGTCCTGGTCGTGGATGGACAATTGTTGGGTTTTGACCTGCTTATTGGCATCGACGCGATCAAACAGCTAGGAGGTGTTCGCCTGACGGAATCTGGTGAGGCATACTTTGGAAACCTGGATGGATGTGCCGCCATTTCTATCGATGAGCCCGATTTCAGTGTGACATTCGATGAAAGGCAAAGAGCGTGGACTGCAACATGGAAATGGGCAAGTGGTCGCTCGCCCGGCGAGCTGACAAATAACGTGCAAGAGTACACTGTGCCAGACCATGCCCGGGATGCGTACGAGAAAGAACTCTTGCTATGGCAACGTAACGGATGGTTGCTGCCATATCCCGAGGAGGAACTTGGTCCACCCAAGGGTCTAATTCCCTTGATGGCAGTCGTGCAGGAACATAAGCAAAAGGTCCGGCCGGTACTCGACTACCGAGAATTGAACGGATTTGTAGAAGCATTCACTGCCGATGCCGAAGTGTGCGCACAAAAGCTCAGAGAATGGCGACAGCAAGGAGTTGATGTGTCGCTTTTGGATCTGCGACATGCCTATCTACAAATTCACATTGACAAGAAGCTGTGGCCATTCCAAACAGTTATTTTCAAGGGCAAGCGGTTCTGTCTTACACGATTGGGGTTTGGACTAAATGTGGCACCACTCATCATGAAATCTGTCGTCGACGCTATAATGTCCCAAGATCGTGTGATCAAAAGTGCCACGTCGGCTTACGTTGACGACATTTTTATCAATGAGAGCCTGATTTCTGCATCGCGCGTTCGACAGCACCTCTCAGATTACGGCCTAGTCTGTAAAGACCCAAAACGGCTACGAGACGGAACTAGGGTCCTCGGTCTGCAGGTGTGGGGAGAGAACGGTACTCTCCGATGGAAGCGGAGTGGACAGATCCCGGAAATTCCCGACGTGGTGACTCGTCGACGTGTGTTTTCCATTTGTGGGAAACTCGTGGGCCACTTCCCCGTGTGTGGCTGGCTAAGGGTGGCGACTGCATTCATCAAGCGCCGAGCAAGTGCGGTAACCAAGAGATGGGACGAGGAAATCAGAAATGCCAATCTGCTTCGTATGCTGGAAGAGACGATGACCAGAGTGTGTGAAATGGACCCTGTTGGAGGAGACTGGTGCATGAATGGCAACGAGATGAAGGTCTGGGTGGATGCAAGTTCTGTGGCCACAGGAGTGGCGTTAGAGGCGAATGGAAGCATCGTTGAGGATGCTTGTTGGTTGCGCCCGACCAATGATGCCAGGCATATCAATCTGGCTGAATTAGATGCAGCAGTCAAAGGCATCAACCTGGCCCTTCAATGGCAGGCTACAGTGTTGCATCTGGTCACCGATTCAGCATGCGTACATCGGTGGATATCCGACACCTTGACTGGGAAGGCACGTGTGAACACTAAGGCGGCTGGTGAAATGCTAGTGAGACGACGCTTAGGAACACTGCGGGCATTAATGGAAGAATATAAATTGACCATGGATGTCACGCTGGTGAAATCCTGTCAAAATCGCGCAGATTGCCTCACCAGAGTGCCACGCAAGTGGTTGAATCTACATAAGGAGGGAAAAGAGCCAGTCCCGGAGAGTTGCGCTGCAATGAGGTGCCGACTGAATAAAAGTCAGGTGGTTGACGTCCACCGAGAAAGTGGACATGCGGGCGTGAAACGAACCCTATACTTCGCCAGACTTATCGACCCACTAGTGTCGAAGGAAATCGTGCGATCGGTTATCAAAGCCTGTGAAGCCTGCCAGTCTATAGATCCGGCGCCAGTTCATTGGAAAAAGGGAAAATTGAGCGTGGAAAACAACTGGAGTAGAGTAGCAATGGACATAACCCATTACAATGGCGTGCATTTTTTAACGCTCATTGATTGCGGTCCCTCCAGGTTTGCAATTTGGCGGACATTGCGTCGACAAGATGCACATAGTGTCATTCACCAGTTGAAGATGATTTTCTTTGAACGGGGCCCACCAACCGAGATATTGACTGACAATGACCCTGCGTTCACTTGCAGACACTTTAAAGAGTTTGCAAACAGCTGGGGTGTGCAGTTAAGATTCCGATGCGCATATTCACCGGCTGGTAATGGAATTGTGGAGCGCAGCCACAGGAGCATTAAGACCATCGCAGCAAGGAAGGGTTGTTCCGCGTTGGAGGTCGTTTATTGGTATAATGTCACGCCAAAGGACGATGTCTCACCTTCCACGGCACCGGCTGACGTGCTGCATAATTACCACGTCAGAGTAAAAGGCATTGAAGCCAAACCCCCACCAGAACCACAGATTATCGGAGGGAGATATGAAGAAGGTGACGTTGTCTGGGTCAAAAATCCGCACGGCAAATGCACAACCAAGTTCAGGACCGGGCGGGTAACCGAAATTGTCAGCCCACTGACAGTGCGAATTGATGGGGTACCACGCCATGTCAAAGACCTACGGCCATTTTCAGGACCATATGCATCGTCGGGCGATGAAACCGACACAGAAGAGAGTGAGCGATTTATTTACTTGGGGTCAGGTCAACCAAGTGATGGCTCCGATGGTCCACTAACAGCGGATGCTGACGTGCATGACGAAACCTCAGGTGACAGCCCATCTGAGGACGAACCTTGTGTCGTACCCCTCCGAAGGAGCACCCGCCAGAAGAGACCCGCTCCCGAATGCACTTTTTGTGATGATGAGATCAGGGGGGAGTGTGGTGGAGACTTACCTCGCCGAAGCAAAAGAAGGCGGTTTGTTTGCACGTGCGTTCGTAGACGTAATGGAACCGCGAGGCGAGCTCATGCGAGGCAGTTTTTTGAATGACACGGCGCATGCGTCATTGGTGAAAGTGAGGCTCTCGGAGAGTGGGAAATTACGAGACCAAAAAACACATAAAAAGAGCCTACTTCTGTTTCGGGTCACTTTTTGCTATTTACGACTCGAGAAGGCTACACCGGTGTTTGGGAGACAGCGTTTTGCTTACGGTGCGCAGGAAACGGAGTCCCTGGTGAAGCAGTGTTCCGGGTTCTACGAGTAGCAGCTGGCGGAGTGGTTATTAATTCGGCTACGAACTACACTCTGAGAAGACACAAATACCCACACTATCAAAAACAGTCATAAACATAAACAATAAATGAAAAAGTCAGTAAATTTTGTATTCATTTTTTTTATAATTTAAATTTCTTTATAATAATCAACATAAATTGTTTCAACTTTTGGGTCCTTTAGTAAATTATTTCAGCTTGAGATTGTTATTTAAAAGATCCTGTCTGAAAGTGATTACAGTAAATGGCTGGTTTTCTTTAGAAATATGTCCATTTGTTGAAATTCTTGGCTAAACAAAGAATCTGTGATGATAACAGTAAAAGTGTATTGCAATATACTCTTTACTAATAGAACGACAGAGAAAGTATCTCTCTCTTTTCTCTCTACACAATACACTTTTTCTTTCTTTTTCTATAACCCAGACATAGCATACATAGCATGTCATGAGGAAGCCAACCAATCACTCATGCTCCTGCCAAAGTCAAAACAGAAACACGTAGGCATTACAACAGTATAAAACAACAACCACCACATATATAATCCGCTTTTTCATTTCTCTTCTCTCTCAGGCACACACACATGCATGCGTGAGAGCTACACTTCAAGTCATTGAAAATTCAACAAGCATCAAACCCCAAAGGATGATGGTTAAAAATAATATCCACACAAGAAAAGAGATTTAGAAAATCAAGGACTAAATCAAAAAGAACAATCCACACATGCAAATACTGGAACAATTTATATGAAATCTTTTATAACCTACGCACCAAAATACACGGAAAGTGATGGACCTTCACTTAACGAAAATATGTACCAATGATACAACAAATCCTTTTAAGATGTCACTAGTTTACATAGATTTATGAAGTTCTCACAGATAGAAGTCTTCCTTTTGAAGTGTTGGGCATTCTTCATCTCCTAACTGCCACTGGTGTTGGGGGAGGGGTTATAGATTACCCTCTGTTTTGCTATGTCATATGGTTAACAGAAACTTCAAACATATCCATTGTCAGTGAGAAGAAAAAACTGATATGGTTTCAACCTTGATAGATTTCAACTCTAAGCAAATGAAACCTTTTTGAGCATATTCTCTCGTGTTAGATTTGCGGCTGATTCTAACATCATATCTTTGGCCAGAAAAATGAAATACCATCCCTTCAAACTGGCCTAGTTTTCAGACTGATTCAAATGATTCCCATCATATTCCTTTAGTAAGGAGCAAGTTTCACTTATCTTCTTCCCAAGAATTGTTGCTTTGTGAAACATAATCTCAGGAGGGTACTTTTTTTGACCACTACAATTTTAACCTCTTCAACCCTGTCTTTCCTACATATTCACATAAACTGCACTCCTTACACTTACTGCACAACAACTACCTTTAGTAACTCTCTACTTTGAGTGGCCCTTGAGCCTTGTATAGGGTGAGCAGTAAAAACAAAAATAATGAAATTGGATTTACAAATCAGAGAGATTTAACAATTAAAGCCACTGGATGAATAATGGATAGAGCTTGGATAGTATAGAGACGTAGATAAGCCACAAATAGGAGGATACAAATTGTATATGAACCAAATAAGCAAGGTTGACTGCTGAATGAAACATTGAAGTATTGCTCGATCATCTGTCAGAATTGGTGGTATCTTTAGTGCTGGTCCTGGGTATTACCGTAAACTGCATCTGGCAGCAAGGCCTCTGATTAAGAAGTTGTGAGGAGAATGGAATCACCTCTTAGTGGCTGTTGTTCCCAGGTCTACCCTGACCTGGGGTGGTAACACCTGTTAGGGTCACAGCTATGGGCAAATAGTTAACCCTCTGTATTCAAAACACTATGAAACTATAAAAATAGACTTTTATAGAAAAATATACATTTTTGAATGAAAAATATTACCAACAATACAGTTTTGAAGAAAAAATATTACCATAACACATTTTTGAAGGAAAATAAATTATTAACAATAATACATTTTTGAATACAAAACTAGAAGACATTTTCAGTTTTTAAAATAAAAAATTTCATCAAAATCTGACTAAATCAACCATCTTACTATAACCAAACATTAAAAAAAACCCTTAAAACCTTACCTTTTTGGCATTAAATAAGTCACAGAAGTTGATATGCCATTAAACAAAACTCAAACTCTTTAGTGCCCTAAAGCACAAACTGTTTTAGATAATGGTAAAGTTAGAGAAACAATTGCATATACGTTCATCTGAATCTATGGCTTGGGGTTCTTTGAAGCTGTTTTTTGAAGAAGGCTTAACTTAGATTGGTTGTTATTTGTATTTAAATACAAATGTACATCAGTTGATTTGATCTGGCTATGGTAACCGCCTTTGATTCCAGTTTTGGACTAGATAAAGTTGAACTTGATAAATATCCAAAAAGAACAATTATTCTCATGAGTTTTTGTGGTTACCTGTTGGAAAGCACTTTTTCTATCACGTACTATTCAGATGATAATACTGTATGTAAACCTTAAGAGCAAACCTGCTAACAATGCTCAGTAAGGTGGTAAGAGGAAGAGAAAAATACTCTTTTTTTTTTTATTTGGATCCAGCATTATTGAAAAGATAAGACTGAGTTAAAATTAAACAGCTTATTTCTGGGCAACAAACTTTTTAAATGAATCCATTGTGCACAACAGTTTGTTCATTAAAAGGAGGCTTTCTCTTTGCTTAAAATTGCTTTTCTTTGTTTCTTTTACTTTTTCCTTTCTTTTTTTTGTTTTCTTTATTTTCTTTGTTTTTCTTTTTCCGTTTTCATTTTTTTACCAATGTAAATTTATGGCAGGGAGGATAAGCAGGCACTAAGGAAAGAACATGCCCTTTTTTTAACTTCTAAAACACACTTATTTTTGAAAAATATTTTTATCAGTAATGAGCAAATGGTAAAGGACACTATTTGATAATCAAGCTAAGCAGCTTAACCTATGGACACATCAATATGCCTAACCATTAAACTAAGCATCTAGGTGTAATTAAGTGCTTGTTTTGAAAAATCTTTTCAATTTAACTGAAATTGATTCACTGATGCTCTCTTCTTTGCAGAAATGTAATCTCTGGCTTTTGTGATAATTTTTTTACTCACATGAGCCAATATTCTTTACGGGTTCAAATCATTGCTTATTACAAAAGTCTCAACAAGATCCTGGATCATTTCCCTTTAATCAGGTAAGCCAATTTATCAACATCAACCAAAAGGGATTGTTTAAAAATTTTGTTTTTTGTTTTTCATCCCCAGGCAAAATTTAAAGAGAAAACTCTTTTCCATGATCTGAATCTAAATGTATTAATGAAGATTCAGATCTAAATGTATTAATGAAGATTCTTGTATTATGTTTTTTCCAAAGAATTAACATATTTTTATCTCACATTATTTTTTATTACTTTAAATATTTTATTAGATACCCATGTTTGAGCAGAATCCCTGTGTTTTTTTGTTTCGTTTTTTTTTAAACAGTGTGAATTATGTCTACTGAACTGAGTATTCAAGATCACCTTTTCTTTGTTAAATCTCTCAGATATGCAGGCCAGGAGAATTATAATATATTACGACTTACAAAAATACTGAGACTTAGAAGATGAACTCTAATATTGGAAAGAAATTTCTAAGAAAAAAAAGTAATTCTCTTACAACAACACATTCATCATTGCATCCCTCACATACTGGCATCACATATTGTTTACATTAATCACTCGTCCAATTTTGTTTGTATGGCAATGACATACTAGTTGGTGGTTAGCATATATACTATACATCTTTCATTTTCCAAGAGTGGTTTTATTTTCATAAAAATAAATTAAACCTTTTAAAAATATGCATGTAAAAAGATCAAAGAAATTTTATTCATCTTCAAATCCCCAAAACTCATTACTGCTGAATTTATGTAAAAGCGTTAAACTATCATCTGCAGAGTCATCACTATTGTCAGTCATGTACAATAAATGACTCTTGCTACCAATCATGTCATGGTGGTAACTGATACATTCGTCTTGGAAGACACATGTATATTTTTCAGTGTATTTTTTAGGAAAAAAAGTTTGTCAGAAAATACAGTAATTCACCCTGTTTGAAAAATAAATAATAACAGGGTATCTCTTCAAGTCTGAGTACCCAAAATGTTATTTTATTTGATACTCTGGTTTGGTTTTATAGAAAATCTGAAGCTTCAATTTATTATAAAAGAAAATCAGATGCTGGGCTGAAACCACAAAATAATATTCTCTTATGATTAGCATAGCAAAATTCCTATTGAATGATGACCAATGCTATTAGAGTAAATCTAAACTATTTCTAAACCAGATAATTGGATGAGAAAAGTATCCTATATAACGCTTCCTTCTAGATCTTACTGAATGGAGCATCAGTGATTTTTGTCAAATATTTAACATTAGAGCCACAAATGGAGTGAATTACTATAGTTTCTATTTTAGGAACCTCAACAAAGGTTTTATGTTGTTGAAACAATGAATTATATTAATTTCATTTTAGTTGACATATTGTTCTAAATACACAGTTGTTGGGTTGGGAGATTTTGCTAAATTCACAGGCTAAGATTATTTTATTTTCATTGTAATTTAAATTAAAGAAATGATGAGTTTATATACTGTCAGGTTAGAGCAAATTACAAACAGGGGTTTTACTTAGTTTTGTGGTGAATTTTTAATTTATTTTCAATATGAGAAAAAAGAAAATAATTTTGAACTGACAATAATATATCCAGGCTTGGAATCAATATTCATCTGTTCTTGTCTTTAAGTAATGAAGAATTGTAACATTTTGAGTTTATCAACAAATACTAAAAGTCATAATTTTTTGGTTGATTTTTTTTTTTGTTGTTGTTAACTGTTTCCATACAGGAAACATTCAACATTCATTGACTGAACAGTTAGCTAAAATTTATAAAATCTTTCTCTTAAAACAGTTTTTCAGGAAAAAAAAAGCTTCTCAAATTTACTGTTAATGGTCTTTATTGTAATGATGGGAGTTTCCTTCCTAACCTTTTGTTTAAGGTAGTGTGAAAAGTCAAAATCTTGATTATGGCATTATTTTCTCTTTGAGTTACTTGTGCTATCCATTTTAGTTATTGCTGCTGCTGGAAGACTTCAAATTATATGGTTTCTGTTGTTTGGTTAAGTTTGATATAACTATTTACACTGTTTGGACTGTTGTCATCATCCTTGTTGCCATATTTATAATGTTTCGGTTGTTGTACGCTCTGGTCTTCTTCAATTGATGGGAATTTCAAACTGAATCCTTTATTTCTTTGTTATTCTTATGAGGGAGAGTCTTCTTTAAGGCTTGATTTTCTTGAAATCATTTTTAATCATTGAGTGGAAAAAAACAGTTGTATAAAAGTTGATAGTTTAGATATTTCTGAACAAGTTGGGCCCCATGTATATGTCCACATGAAAGTCTAAATCTGTTGAGGCCATTTAAGAACATGACTCAAGTTCTTAGATTAATATTTTTTGATCTTTAGCATCTTGCGGTGTTGGACAAATTTGCTCCTCACACAGCCTATTCTATGTCCCATTTCTTCTCTAGTCGTCTTCTTGTTTAAAATTTGCAAGTTGTTATACTTTTCTTCTCGTCCTCAAGGCTCGTTTCATGTGAGTAAAATTAGATCTTCAGCTTCGTTTCAGCATTGGGAAAACAGCAAACCTTAAACATTCACCTTTTAATGTTTGCTGTAAGCCTCCATTTGAATTACATGCTTTCATTTCATACATACTTCATATCTCAACTACCTGCTTCCATGCATGGCACAGTAGCTTGCTTTCATTTGTTCAATCCTGTGATCTTCACTCATGACACATGAGTGAAGAATGAATGTACTCAATTGGGGAGTTAAAAGTATGCATTGAACACATTCTTTAGACCATATGTGAACCCAAAAAACAGTCAGTGATATGTAACTACTTTCAAAGATCAATGGTCAAAAGTGGCTTTGAGTGATGTCTGAGCATTTTTGCAAAAAACATCCTTCCTTGAACATTGCGGACTTGTGCTATAGAATCACAAATAGCTGTACCAAATAACAGAAACTTCATAACTAGAGGACAACTAACAGCAGCAATAACTGTAGTGGATAGTACATATAATTTGAAGGGAAAATAATGATATAATCAAGATGCTAACATTCCACACTACATCAAATAAAAGAAACCCCCATCAATACTGAAAAGAGCAATAACAGCTACTGAATTCCAGAAACCAGTTTTGCTGAAAAATCGTTTTCAGAGAAAACTTTTATAAAATTTAACTGAAAGAGTACTGGCTGCTCAGTCAGTGAATGCCAAATATTTCCTTATACGAGAGCAGCTAATATTATCATTACCAAAGAACATAACCTCAACATAATTATTTTTTTTTCTTTTTAAAAGGAGTACGTATTTTCTGATGGGAACTTATAAGAAGGCTACTGTAGCACATGCTCTTGATTCAGAAAATAGGTAAGATTCATTTTCAGTTTTAATTTATTTGTTTCTTATGGTTTATCAACCCATTCTAGGTTGTTTTAAATCTGAAACATACTTTGTATTGTAATAATAATTTTTTGGGGGGTTTTTGTTAGTGAATATTGCATTAACAACTTTTTTTAAGTAACACTGGTTTTTCCAGATATAATCCCTACTATTATACCTTTTCTAAGGGTATTTGTTCGTAAGTGAGTAATGAATCTGAATGAAATTTGAACATGGTACTCCGATTTCTTATTCCATCCATTACACCACCTGCACCTTCTTGTCATTTTCAATAGCAAATATAAAATCAAACTGATATTATTTTCCTTTACTGTTGTTTTCATTTTCCTCAATGTGTAATTAGTCTCGCACAGAATCTCCATTTTTCTTTCTAAAACATTCTGACAAGAAATATCCTTAATTTCTATATATTTTTCTTCATTGGAAAAAGACATACAATACATCTGGAGCTCCCTCTAATTGTAATCAATTATAATGAACATAAACATTACTGTGAAGTTTCACTGTTGTAAGCTTATGATATTTCTTATTTCCTTTTCTATTTGTTTGTCTCAGTGAAACAAACGGCATGAAGCAAGTTTTATCTGCAGACGGAAAAGAGGTGTGCAACATCTGGTACTTGCCGCATAGCATCGAAATTGTTCACCTTTTCAAGAATCTGGATGAAATGCGGTGCATCGAAGCCCTGACCCACATGCTGTGCATCTGTTCAGCTCTTCATGACATTGTGCATTACACATTTGCTCATATTGAAATTGGAAACAAACATGTTCATCTCTTCACAGAACAAGACATCACTGATTCCTCTGCCAACAATGGAGGTGTTGAGGGCATCAGTAAATATTACCATTTCTTGTATCTACTTAGAAAGATACATTATATAATAATCATTAAGAATTGTTCATTCTTTTTTTTCTTTTTCTGGCAGTTTGTTCATTGTCTTTTCTCAGCTGTGCAATCTGTATAGAGGGGAATAAAAAAGAGGGGGCATTTTTTTTTCTCCAAATATTGTTTACTATTCTTGCTGTTTTACCAGTGGAAACAAAAAGTGAAAAAAAAAAATATTGGTGACAAAATATATTGACTAGGTCAGTCCTCTATTTATCGGCCTTTAATGTATCTCATATGAGACAGGGAATTTCATATTTTAAATTCAGTGTTTTGTATTTCAATCCTCTTGGTCCTGGGTATGACAATAAACTGCATCTGGCAGCAAGGCCTCTGATTGGAAGGTTGTGAGAAGCACAGAACCACCTTTTAATTGTTGTTGCTCCAAGGTCCACTCTGACTTGGAGTGGTAGCACCTGTTAGGGTCCCAGCTATGGGAAAATAGTTAACCCCCAAACTAGGGCCAAAACACTATGAAAGTATAAAAAATAGACTTTTATAGAAATATATATATACTTTTCTAGAAAAAATACATTTTTGAAAGAAAAAAAAATTATTGCCATAATACATTTTTGAATAAAAAATTAAGACATTTTTCAGTTTTCTAAAATAAAAAAATAATAATAATAATAAATCATCAAAATCTGACTAAATCAACCTTCTCACTATAACTGAACATTAAAAAATATCTTAAACGCACCATGTTTTTGGCATTGAATAACTAACAGAGGTTGATATGCCATTAAACAAAATTCGAATTCAATCCTTTTCTTTTGTTAAGCAATGAAATACACACTGGTATCATATAGTTTTCTCCATGTTTATCTAGAGATCTCTTCCTTCGAGATAATGTATAACTAAAAGAGATAAGAGACTGACTAAGTTAAAAGAGTAACATTTAAAAGAATGTGTTTAATGTTATAAATAATTCTTGGGATCACTTCAAATTTTTTAAACATTTTAGCTAATTTTTCTTTTTTTTTCTTTTTTTTCTTTTTTTCTTTTATCATGCAAAAAGATGTCCAACAGTTGAATTATATATGTATTATTGATGTGGACATAATTGTAATAGTTACTATTTTTTGTTTTATGTGAATGCACTCAGTAACACGGATGTATGTTGTGGTACAGTGGATATCGGCTCGGAACGAGAAATCGGGTAACCGAGTTCAAATTGCAGTTGAATTCATTACATTCACTTATGTGCAAATACCCTTTGGGAAAGGTAATACTCCGTCTCTTCCTTCCAGTTATGGGTTAAATAACAGAACAGATTGGGTTCTATAGCCTTGGCTGGTAACCAGTCTACCGCAGAAAGCAATGGCAACCTACTGTGGGATAATCTTCTGCCCAGTCAGTCATGTCTCTTTCGAGACATGATCGCCCAAGCATGTTTCACGTATGGCACTTAGCTGACTGACTCAGTAACAATGATTTTTGTATTTCACTTCACTTGTGATGTTATTAAAGTTGTGCCATGTCAGTCAGTTAAGTGCCATATGCGATACACGAAGACACAGTAAAGTAATGGATAGCGACCTCAGACTGAGGAATTGGAGATCTGAGTTTGAATTCCAGTTGAATTCATTACATTTACGTGGTTAAACTGGCAACCAGTCTACTGCAGTAAGAATTGGCAACCTACTGTGGAAAAATCTCTACCCCACATGGGGTTGGGGAGCCAAAAAAGTCCCCAAAAATCTTCTTCTAGGAAAGAAGCCAGCTCAACTTGCCAAGGATGAATGCTGCCACATACATGTGATACATGCCTGGGTGATCATGTCTCTTTCAATTCTATGATTGACTTGGCAGAAGATTTTCTCGTACGTTACCATTTCTTTCTGCAGTAGATTGGTTACCAACCAAGGCTATAGGACCCAGTCTCTTCTGCTATTCAACCCATAGCTGGAGGCAATGGAGATGGATTCTTACCTTTCCCAATGGTATTTGCATGTAAGTGATTGTAATGAACCCAACTGGAATTCAAACTTGGTTTACTGATTTCTCATTCCAAGTTGTCATCCATTACACACCACACATTTGTAGATTTAGTAAAACAATAGGATTATTTTTTCTTTACCTCTACTTCTCTTGCTGTTTATTTTTTATTCTCTTTGAGTTGCACAGTTAGCAAGTGAATATAATATAAAATCTTCCAGCAAGACTTAACCTTAATATTTTATTAACATTCAACTATTATTAATTTCTGACTACTATTTCTTTTATGTTAATTTTACCAACAAAAAGTAGAGAATGAGTTGAAGTGTTAGATTTGATCATCTGCTAACTTTCTTTAAAAAGTTCTGGTAGCCTAACTGGTAATGTGGCTTCTATACATAGCCAGGCTTCTTAATGTTTAAAAGGGTCGTCAGTTCAATTCTTGCACAGAGCTTATACCTAATCTCGGCTGTCTATTCACTACGATAGACTGACAGTTTGAGTGAAGTTATGAGAAAAATGAAACTACAGAAGTAGGCAGGTTGGCCTATCATCCAGTTCACATTCCTTCCTGGTTTTATCAACAGGAGTAGAGGTTTATCCCTTGTTTACTGTTTGAGATTGGCTTTCTGGTTCCTTCTAAACTCCACTTCGACTCTATATATCTCTGCCTAAACTCTGCATTTTTTTTCTTCAATACATTAATCCTGTTCACACTTCTCTCACTCTTTTGAACAAGAGTTGAGGTTTATTCCTAGTTTCCTGTTTAAAATTGGGTTTCCAGCTCCTTCTCAAATCTTTTCATTCTCTTTTTCTCTTTGTAACCCCTTGTGTCTTTGCAACACTATTAACTTGCTTGAGATGAATTGATTAAAAAACAGTGTCTGTAGGAAGTATAATAGTTATGGATTAATTTTCATTTTAATTTTGTTTTTTCTGTGTTTATCAAAAACTATACATTAAAAGGGAAATTTTAAATTTTAACATTTACTCTATTATAATATATTCAACTACTTAGCTTGATCAAAGGCTACAATTCTTATATTTAGTGATAGAGCATAATTAAAAGAAAACCTGTCATAAATCATGTGACCAACTATGTACACGTCAGGTGCTGATGTGGATTTAGCTGGAAAATGCCATATAAATGCAATCAGTGAAGCATTTGTACAGAAGTTCTTTCTTTAATTCTTTTTAATTACTTTAATGCAAGGAACACTTGTGACACAAGTAATCAGATGAATTGAAATGATAAAAACTTGTCCGTTGTTTGACATCACTTTCTCTCTTTAGTCTTCATCCTAAATAAAACAAAGACTATCAGTCACTGAACTCTGCATTTTATTTTTCTATCAATACTAGTACAACAGAAGATCCTTTACCATTGCACAACCTTGTGCACTAGCTTACCAATGTCATTGCAAAATGATTACAATTTTTAAGTTTGAGATTGCATTGGTCATATTTTCTGGATTTTCTTGCCACATATGAAGCAGATTTTTGTCTTTTAAATTAGTCAAAGTAAAAATATCCAAAGAAAGCTAACCCAAAATAAAAGCAAAAGTAAACATTCACTGTTCTCGTATCCACCATCAAGAAGAGAAAGTTGAAATGCTATGGACGCATCACAGGAGCCAACAGTCTTTCCTCTCTCATCCTACAAGGTGCCACACCAAGCAAAAAGAATGGGAGCTATACATAGGCTGACAACCAAGACATATGGAAGGAGTTGGTCAGGTAGCTCTGCTGCATCGTGACCCTAAAACCACACCCAGTTACGGAAATGTCGTCGTTGATGATATTGATACTGTTGTTGTTACGTCGGGTAACAGAAGTATGTGGAATAATACAAAACAACGTAATAGTATAAAAGTAGGTGTATTGACAGGAAAAGAGAAGTATTTACGAAAGGTGAGGATTAGTAGAATACAGAACAAGGTAATTAGTATACAGTATTGTAGAGACGTGATAGATTGATTAGTAGAACACTTCCGGTGCAATACCGGAAATACCCGACTGACTCGCTCACTCGACTTCCTTACTCGACGTATAATCACTACTATTTTATATAGTGATTAGAATAGTCCATTTCTGTGGAGAAGGTGGAGAGTGCCCCAACAGTTGTAATACCAGCCTTGTTCATTTATTGGGAGCAAGTAATGCCTCTTGTTACCATGGTAATGGAATAGCTTAATATTAAAGGGTAGATCAGACACTGACAGATATTTAAGTCCTGTCATGCTTTCTGTTATAGACTAGTTTCGACCTGTTTTTGTCAAAACTAATTTTATTACACTATTATCATGTTTGACATCATTATAAGTTAGTCACAAACGTGTTCAGGATTGTTGTTTTATATCTTATTCTGAATTCTATCTTTTTTTTTTATTCCATCTGTTTCTACGTCTTTGTCCAACCAGCCTTTATTTGGCAACGTCTTTCGGTTTATTGGCATTCATAATTTGAATGCATTTACACAGAAACAATTTGACAATCTGTTGTACTTGTATTCTATGGAAACACTTCACTAAAAGTTAAAATGATAAGACAATAAAAATTCTTTAGAAAGGAAGGTGCGATAAAATCTTACAAAATTCCAAGATATGAGAAATAAAAGAAAGGAAATAAAACATGTTAATTATAATAATTGTAGCAGCCATCATAATGAAATTAAAAATGGCAGTTGTAACATCATTCCCAAGTTAAAAGCATTAAGTTCAAATAATCCATGTGAAAATTATTTTTGTATTCTGAAATTCCTGAAGCATGGCAATGAGATGGAAAAGATAATTACAATTTTATTTGATTTATTATGATAGCTTCTTTTTTTTTTCCTTTATTCTTTCTGCTTGGCATTCTCTATATTTTTACTAGGAAAAATTCTTGAATATCAAGTGACAACTATTGTTTAATTCTGCTCTTTCTTTGCTCCAATAACATACCTCTATAACTAAGTGTCTTTTTAAATTAGTATATGAGGTGTGCCTAGAAAGTATTCAGCCATTTTTAATATTTTTGGAAACTAGTTGCATGGCCATGATGGAATTTATTATCCGGTCAGTTAGAACTTTACTGCATATGTCAACACTCTTTCATGGGGTTACTCAGTTGACAGTGAGATACCATTGACTGAGCATGTAATACTATAGCATTCATCCTTTACACTGTAGTTACTCATTCTTAACATCTTGCACAGGGCTTTTTGGCAAAACATTATTCTCGGGGTTCTTGACAAAATACAACGGAGAGTCTATAATGTGATCAATACCGACTTGGCAGATTGGCTGCAGTCACTCTCTCACCGGCATGACGTGGCTTCCCTGTGCCTCTTCTATAAATACTTTCATGGCTTCTGCTCCAATGAACTTAGATCACTGGTGCCCCCTAGGTACGAATTTGCACGAGATACTAGATTAGCAACTACGTCCCACCCTTTTACAGTGAAACTGATAAAATGTAATCGCAATTTCTACTCGACATCTTTTCTCGCTCTTCCCACCTGTGGAATTCCCTTCCACATGGTTGCTTCCCCGAAAGCTACAATCTCCAGGAGTTTAAATGTAAGGTCAGTAGACACCTCCTAACACACTAACTCGCATCCATTCTCTCAAACACTCTCCCCATCTGCTCAACCCTCAGTCTCGGTATCCTTACCCATCTATCACCCTCCTTCTAACATTTCCTATATCTAACCACTCTTTCTCAGCACCTTCCCCTATGTAATCCCATGCGCAATAGTGGCAGTGGAATGCCTTGCTTGGGGTGAAATGATTAAAAAAAAAAAAAAAATAATATGTTAGCCCTTTCAGTACAGATTTGGCTTCCTGCAATGTTTGGCTTTTCCCAAAGCTAATATCAATCACCATTGAAAGGTAAATTTCAAATGATATTAAGAAAAATGTGTCAAAACAACTGATAACAATCCCAGATTAGAACTATGTAGACAAGAAAGCTGAGATAAGTAGGCAATTCTAAGTGAAATATTTTAAAGTGGACTAAATGGGTTAACTTTTCATTAATATTAAATGGCTGGTTGCTTTCTGAACAAACCTCACATTTATGATCTTTGGAAATATCAAACACAAAACTTTTCTTTAAATATTTTAAGGGTATTTTAATTAAACAAACTTTTTTAGCAAGCAGTACTAAATCAATATATTATCAATATTGTTTAATTGATTTCCCACCAGAAGCCATTAGTAAATCCAACCTCATTTGAAACATTGTTTCTGAACATTTCTCATACTATTCAAACCTAATATAATTAAAATATGATATAATGATATAATTCCTCCTGCATATCATCAATCTTGTATGCGTCATATCTCTCCATAATTTCCTATCCCGTTAGTAGCCTTTCTCTTTTGCCAAGTCTACTGCCCTGTGTTTCACTATCCATTTACACAATCCCATCAGGTAGGTGGCCCACTGCCTCCTTGCCAATCTCTCTTGCTCTTGATATGCTTTGTTGCTCTGTGACAGTTGAGTTTTCTAAGCCTTCTTTCCTCATCATGTGACCAAGAAATTTCATCAATTGATAATTGTGAGTATAAATATTCTCTTTGTTACTATTCTCTTTAAGATTTCCTCATTGCTTGCACATTCCAGCCATGATATTCTTAGTATCCTTCTGTAGAACAACATTCACTGGCATACAAGGGGATTGATATCACACAGCAATTCAGCTCAATTTTCTTTGTTTCTAACAAAATTTTTCCATTTCTTTGTATTTAACTTAGCTTTCAACAGTAATAGTTGGATTTTATCTTATAAGGCATTTTATAACCTGTTAAAAAGACAGTTGAAATTTCTAGGACGTGATGAGGAAAGAGGGCTTAGAAAATTCAATGCTCATAAAACATATTGAGAGTAAAAAAGGCAGGGAGAAATAAGTAACCTATCTAATGAATTTGGGTGTATATGATGGTAAAGTTTAAAAATAAAGAATAATTATAAAGAAGTAAAAAATTAAGATAGAAAGTTGTGGAGAGCAGCGATCACCTACATTCTAAAGTTACACAGCACATAAAAGGAGGAGATGCTCATCTCATCACTCTTTTTTTCTTTTCTTTTTTGACAATATATATTGCTATTACTGTTTACATATTAATTTCTGTTGCTTTTTATTTTCTTTCTAATACATGCGTTAGAATGAGAAAAAAATATTAACTTGTCAGTTTCTATTAACAAGCAATCCTTGCTTTTAGCATTAGACAGGAATTAGTTTGTATTTTTTTTTCATCTGAATGTCAAAGATTTCTTGTAAGAAAATTGTGATTAACATACCAAATGGTTCTAACTTGTAATATGAACTTTTATAAAAAGTGTAATGCCTCTTCTGACATAATATTAATCATTAATTAAAGTTTATTGATTATGCTTTCTGAATTCCAAATATCCTGATCATGATTGATTTTTCTCTCTCTTTACTAGAAACTGAATTTCGTGAAATTCAAACTCAAATCCAATCATTGTCAAAGCCCACCTGTCCTATTCTCGTTGGAGAATTGTTAACCATCCGCCGAGACATCACCTTCCTTGAATTTGACTTGTCTGTACGCCATTGTATCATTGAGAGTTTCTTAATGTCAGGAAACAGAGTGGCTTACGAGGTACTGTAATGAAATATTCGTTCCAATTCCTATTTAACCCTAGCCTAGTCACTACTGCTTGCATTTGTAGCACAATATGTGAAAAACTTCTACAGTCAACTGTTATCTCTTCTATATATCCTTATAATTGGAGTAGATAGACTTAACTATCGCCCGGTTCACACTCCACCCACGTCTATTGAACAGGTGAAGAGGCCCATCCCTTGTTTCCTGTTTAGGATGCGGTTTCCGGTTTTTCTCTTTTCTAAAATTCTCACTGTTTTTTTTTTCAATTGGAGTAGATAAACTAAACTATCGCCCGGTTCACACTCCACTCACGTCTATTGAACAGGTGAAGAGGCTCATCCCTTGTTTCCTGATTAGGATGTGGTTTCCGGTTTTCTCTTTTCTCATCTTCTCACTCTTATGTAGCCCCCTGCACATCAGTGGCGTTACCGCCTTGCTTGGGGTGATATGATTAAAAAAAAAAAATCTACATCTACGACCATTCAATAACTTCACTTAGTAATCAGTTTGGGCTTTGATTGGCTTTTATAGGATATATGTTGATTACTGTGATATTTTGTTTTTTTCTTAATTTTTCTTCTCCTGATTTGCCGAGTAATTATTTAATCATTAGAGTGAATAAAAGTTCTATACGTGATACATGCTTGGGTGATCATGTCTCGAAAGAAACATGACTGACTGGGCAGAAGATTATCCCGCAGTAGGTTGCCATTGCTTTCTGTGGTAGACTGGTTGCCGACCAAGGCTATAGAACCCAATCTGTCCTGTTATTTAATCCATAACTGGAAGGAATAGACGAATTAATACCTTTCAGAAGGGCATTTGCATGTAAGTGAAGGCAATGAATTCAGCTGGAATTTGAACTCGGCTCCCCGATTTCTCGTTCCGAGCCGATATCCAATGCACCACAACAACTGAATAAAAGTTTAAACATATTTGTTTAATAATTCCAGTTTGTTATATTACAGCTTATGTAAATAATTAATTATAAATAGTTAAATTTTGTCCCTCTCAGAAAAAAAGAGCAAAAGAATTTAGTTTGTCAGCAAAATTCAAATTGATGACCATATAGTTTGGTAATTCCCTAACTGCCAAAAAATTATTTATTTGTTGATATGAGAGATTAGAAAAAGAATAATACTTAAAAATAAACAAATTCAACTTTGTAATTATTTCAACTATATACTCATTCTACAAGTAAGCCAATTTTGACATTTTCATCAGTAATCATCAATCTTTATTCATGGTGACTATTTTTCCCCTCTTTTATTTCTGTTTTTACCACCCTGTTAAAATGAACAGCATGAAATCCCAATAAAAGAGGAACTTTTGGTGCGACTATAATTTGCATTCCATACATTATAGCTGATATGTTAACCAATTTGCCCAGAGAAGCTTTCATCTTAAAGCAGAGCCTTGACAATTGTCCTTCTGCTGCCTCTTTCTTCTGGTTTTCCTTTGTCCTATTATTTATTT
Source organism: Ascarosepion bandense (assembly GCA_037127315.1). NCBI lineage: Eukaryota > Metazoa > Mollusca > Cephalopoda > Sepiida > Sepiidae > Ascarosepion > Ascarosepion bandense. The sequence continues at coordinate 5,845,088 of JBBBDQ010000436.1, read as the reverse complement.
ACTGCCTAGCCTAACATGGACAATGGAATCATCAAACGGAGTTCAAACTCAGACTGTGACAGTTTGTAATCACTTTATAATACTAATGCTTTCCCATTTCTCTCACAAATTATTTATAAATAAGGCAGGTGGAGCCATCTAGCCTTGTAAGGCTTTAGGCACTGGGTTAGCAACCAAAACCTAAAAATTTAATAACTACTGAAACTACAACAACATCACTTTGAATGACTGCAATTCAAAGCTCCACAAGGAGTGTCCTAGAATAAACAAAGAAAACAATAAATTTTGTCCTGAAATGCTTTCAGGATTTATTTCAATGAGTCGTCATCATTTTGTTGCTTTATCCACCATGTTTTAGACAATTTCCTTCTTGGTCTGCTGTACGGTATGAAATTATAACAAAGAAATCAGCTATCCATCTTAACTGGTAATGTTGCTTTCCATGATTGTCACTTTAACAGACTATGGATGCTCTCTGGATCAAAGGAAACCTTGAATGCTTTCTGAATTGAGCAGGGCCTTGTAAGTTTTCTAGATTGAGCGGGGCCTTGTAAGCTTTCTGGATCGAGCGGGGCCATGCAAGCTTTCTGGATTGAGCAAGGCCTTGTAAGCTTTCTGGATCGAGCGGGGCCATGCAAGCTTTCTGGATTGAGCAAGGCCTTGTAAGCTTTCTGGAACGAGCGGGGCCATGCAAGCTTTCTGGATTGAGCAAGGCCTTGTAAGCTTTCTGGATCGAGTGGGGCCATGCAAGCTTTCTGGATTGAGCAAGGCCTTGTAAGCTTTCTGGATCGAGCGGGGCCATGCAAGCTTTCTGGATTGAGCAAGGCCTTGTAAGCTTTCTGGATCGAGCGGGGCCATGCAAGCTTTCTGGATTGAGCAAGGCCTTGTAAGCTTTCTGGAACGAGCGGGGCCATGCAAGCTTTCTGGATTGAGCGAGGCCTTGTAAGCTTTCTGGATCGAGCGGGGCCATGCAAGCTTTCTGGATTGAGCGAGGCCTTGTAAGCTTTCTGGATCGAGCGGGGCCATGCAAGCTTTCTGGATTGAGCGAGGCCTTGTAAGCTTTCTGGATCGAGCGGGGCCATGCAAGCTTTCTGGATTGAGCAAGGCCTTGTAAGCTTTCTGGATCGAGTGGGGCCATGCAAGCTTTCTGGATTGAGCAAGGCCTTGTAAGCTTTCTGGATCGAGTGGGGCCATGCAAGCTTTCTGGATTGAGCGAGGCCTTGTAAGCTTTCTGGATCGAGCGGGGCCATGCAAGCTTTCTGGATTGAGCGAGGCCTTGTAAGCTTTCTGGATCGAGTGGGGCCGTGCAGGCTTTCTGGATCGAGCAGTGGCTCTTATTAACAATCATTCTGCCGTCATTGCCTTCTAATTTTCATCAATTCTGTAAATAGTTTACCGTCTAATATCAGTCATGTTTTTTATTCTTAAAACTCTGAGATTAAACAGTTTCCAGATATTGTCATTTTTTTTTTAATTCAGATTCCACAATGTTTAATAACTAAAGACTGGATCAGCTTAAAAAACTAGGATAGAAGCTAAAAAACTGAAAACTAGTCAGAATTAATACTGAAACTACCTCATCTGGGAATTTTTAAAAGATCTTAGATTTTCTTCAGATTATAAGCACAAGAATTTTAAAATGGTTGCTGAAATTTTGTTTTCTTTTTTTTTCTTAATTTTATTTTATTAAACAATTATCAGGCATTATCTGGATTAGAATTAATTTGGGAGTAATTGTATTAGCATTTTTCTCATTTAACTGGATTTTAGTTTTTCACCTGTACCGAGTTACTCTATATCACTTATTCCAATTTATTCAGCTCCTCATTGGTTATAATACGAATACAAAAAATTGAACAAAAATAAATTTCCTGATATTTCTTTCCTATGGCTAAGATCAAAGTGTAGTATCTGTTGTTTTTTATTTAGAATTTCATTCCAAATTAAAACCATCATGAACATTATTCAGACTATTGTCCTCATCTTCATTGCCATTTCCACAACATATTTCTTGATGTTAATGGTTTTAGTATTTTTTTTACCAGAGTTCATATTGCAACTTTGAAGTTGATGGCTCTCTTGAGTATTTTTTCCCAGAGCTCATATTGCAATTTTTGACACTAATGATTTTCTCTGACACTCTGTATTACTGGTTCCCATATTGTATTCATCTCTATACTTGGTTGGTTTAGAAGATTTTTGAAGCCTAGCATATGCGCTGATTCTTTAAATTTATGTAATTTCCAGTGGTGTTCTCTATCTACTATTTCAACTTCATTCTACAGGGGGTGATGATCCCCTTTCTCCCTCCTTATGTGATCAGCTATGCCTGATTTTTCTATCTCCTCTTGTGTTACGGCCTTGCAATATTCTTGTAGACTTACCTTAAGGAGGCAGCCTGTTTCTCCTTTATATTTCTTTCCATAACTACATGGAATGGCAGACATATAGTCCTTAGTTATGTCCTCCTCTGTTAGGAGTTTTACTCAGAAGAGGTACCTATGAAGTGTAGAACCACTTCTGAAGATTGTCCTGGTGGTATATGGACCACAGATTGTTTGTATTTTCTCTGATAACCCTTTCACATAGGGTAGACAGACTAAGGCTGTTTTCTGAGAGTTGTTATCTTCATGCAAGGAAATAGCCTGTAACTATAAGTTCTATGCTTACAGTTTCTTCTCTCACACTTCTTACTTGTGGAACTCTCTTCCAACTTCCTGCTTTCTAGTCAAGTTTGATCTTCAAAAATTTAATTGTTATGTCAGTTGTTATCTTCTGTTTTCTTAATTCCTGTTCTTTTATTGTTGTTTCTCTTTAATAATGTTTTTCTTTTCTCTTATTCTTTCACACTCAGCAACCACCTAGTGTCTTAGTGGGATTTATTGCTTTGCTTGGGGTGAAATGATTAAAAAAAAAAAAGAAGCATTAGTTCCTTTCTTAATTTAGGGAGATCAGGTAACAATAAAAGGGATCAATAAATCAGACTAACCTAAATCTATAATCCTTTAAGCTTGTTTTTTCTCTCAAATTGACTGCCAAAGCCAGGTTATAATAGAAGCTGATTTTTTATTCTTGTGAAAGCAAATCACTTGATTTTGAAATTAATAATTTGCTTTGTGATTGCCTTACTAATTTTAATTTGTATAATTAATATAAAACATATTTTATTTATTCAGATTGTTTTGTTGAAAAATTTCATGAAGAAGTATAGCATGGTAACAAGAATATAATCTAATATTTTTATCTTGAGATTATTGTGTCTTTTTATTAACCTGACCTGAGAAATATCCATTTTCTTTTCAGACATTTTTAGCATATCAGATTGTTACAATGACAACTTAAAATGTTACTTTGTGCCATCTCTAGTAATGAATCAAGACAAATTTTAAAAACTATTAAAGTTCTCAAATATTGGATTTTCTGAAAATTAATATCTAACTCATCAGTAACATGCAATTAAAAACTATTTCCAAAAAAACATTATTTAAAATAAGATATGTGCCATTCATTTCAAAACATTTTTTGCCAAAATGTAATAAAGATCTTTATGCAGCTATTCTGAAAAATGAATATCTATGGTTAATATATTTTCTGAAGTTGTCATTTGCAGAAGACAGCTTGCTTTTTAAAAAAGAGAAGTCTTGAAGGATATGACAGATGAGGCCAAGTCTTGATTCCCAGTTTCGTTTCTCAAGTATAAACATGGCTGAACTAGGATGTTTCTTGTTATGGAGAAAATGAGGGCTTTCTTTTGTTGACCAAATCAACTTCCTTTTTGTCTAAGGCATTTTGTCCACTTCATGCTTCCTGTAAATTCAAAAGCCCGTAAAGCATGATTCCTACTACAGTTTAACATACAATTTTGTTTGCATTTTGTCATCTGTGAACTTCTTTAAATGAAGAAATATTCTTGTCTATATCTATGTTGATGCTTCTTTTTGATGCTGATGCTGCTGTTTGAACAGAAAATCCGGTGCTATACATAAAATCAATAAACTCAAAATATAATCTTTTGCAAGAGAAATCAATAAAATCAGTTTTAAATATTTAATCATTTAAAATCAGTAAAACATGTTTCCAGTCTTATCTAAATTCCAAATGAATAGATTTGAAGAAATTCACCTCAGTATTTATGAAATGCTCATTGATTGATTTTTTTTTAACATTGAAACAGTCGCTTCTTAGGCAAATTTTATCAGAATATTTCCAGTAGTTTGCCAACTTTATTTGCTACTGGAAAGTTCAACAACATATTCTTATCAACTTTGTTTTGTGTATGTAATTTATTCTACTTCAGTTTGAAAGATTTTACTACATATAAATTTTTTTTTCTAGATTTAAAATCAGTTTAATTTCTAAAACTTGGAGAAGATTCCTTATTGTAAGGAATACTCAGACTATTCAATTGTGTTGCTTTCAATGTTACCACAATGTTTTTGTCATATAGGAATAAAGTGTTGCTGCCAACACTTGGGTTTTGAACACTGATTGCCAGAGAGCAAACACATTCAACCTTGTCTTGAAGTAATTAGAGGTATCATGCTGCTGGGATTGAGGTGTAAAAACAATATCTAATCTAAACTTATTTATAAATGGAACTTTGTCTGTGTGTGTGTGTGTGTGTGTGTGTCCATTACCTATAGACTCCGAAACGCCTCAACTGATTTTCTTGAAAATTTACACAGCTGTACAATAAGCGTCTGCGAGTGTTCTTAGCTAGGTTTTGTGTCAAGGTACCTCTGATAAATATCAAAAATCGATAATCGAAAAAATTGGGTTATAGAAGGAGTGGTTCGATTTTAATCAAATTTGATACACTCATAGACAAAGACATAAGAAATGATATTCAGAAGTTTCAAGGTTGCAGTTCTTACAATAGTGCAGAAAATCGATTATATATATATAAAAGGCAAGATGTTTGTCGGTTTATCTGTCTGTATGTCCTTTATACAAATCCACACAAATATTCTTTAGGCTGAGTCTGAGCTCCAGGACCATGGATTAGTTTTAAAGCTTTCATTACACCTGAGCAACGCCAGGCTATACTGCTAGTATATATATATATATATATATATATATATATATATTGTCATCCGCAGACAGATCTGTTTCGCTGTATCACAGCTCATCAGTATGGTTAGACTCCGATTGCTTTTTAACCAAGGATTGAAACCCAACCGAATTGGCGTCAGTCGCCGATTCTACCTCTGGCCTATGGGCATTTGGTGGAAGAAGGCAGGCCTTTTAGTGCATATATTATCATTATATGCACCCAATATATATATATATATATATATATAATGTGGGTATATAAAAAGCATTTGATGATTAGCATTGAGAAGAGTAAGTGTCTGATACAGTATTGTTTGATGGCGTTATTATTCTTGTATCTGTAACTTTACAAAAACTTTGGACAGTTGTCATTTTTTGTGAACTATGTATTTGAAGAAGAATAATCTATGGTAACAACAAAAATAACATAATCAGTTCAGTAGTCAAAACAACTTTTGGTTTTCTTTTGAATAGAAAAACTTGATGAAAAGGCAATTCACTTTCATACTCTATGTTTGAAATAAATGCAATCAAAGCCAGAATGAAAAATGAGTTTGTTCCTTGCTCAACAAAATAGTTAAAAATTCAATGATTAATCATGGGCTACTTGATGATCTCTCATCAATTTGAACATTTCTCTTCCTTGACAAGATAATTCAACATAATTCTGTACACATAGATTTTAATGTTCTTGATTTTGGATGAGAAAGACTGATCATTTCTTCTTTCTTTTATCATTTCACCCCAGGCAAGGTGATAATGTCACTAGAATGCAGGGAGTTACAGGGAATGAAAGAGAATGAAAAACCTTTAATGAGAAGTTAGGAAAAGGACAATAAAAGAACAGGGTTTTTGTTAAGGCAGAATATTGATGTTGCATTTAAATGTTTCAAGAAGGAAAGCAAAAAATCAGAAGGGAGTTCTACAGGCAAGAAATGCAAATAAAGAAATATATGCAATCAAAACAGTGAGGAGAACAGCTCATCAGAGCAGTGGCCATGAAAATATTTGTAGAAGAGGCAGATAAAAGCCCCAGAAAATGATTGAAGTCAAGATGCCAAGTCAAGATTGATTTCATCACAAAGATTTCTTTGAATTTTCTTAAGAATCTCAAGATATATAGTAGAAGCGCCAGACCAGGTATTGCAGCAGTATTCAATGCACAGACGAATGGTAGATTTATAAATGTGCAAGATGGATTCTGACAAAAATTGTCTGGCATAACACAGTGAACCTAGCAGCAGACTTAGCAACTGATTCAATATAATTTTTCAATCTTTCAATTTGATGTCAGTGACAAATCTGAGCTCAAGAAGGCATGAAACATTACTCTCCTGAGGTTCAGCATCAGACATGCTGATGTCAGGCAGAAATGTTTCTTTACGGGGATTAAATGAAAGCAGTTTTGTTTTGGGGGTGTTAAAACTTACAAGCTATTCCTTGCTCCAGTTAACCACAGATTAAAGTTCTTTTCCAAGAGCAGTTACCAGTTTTATTTTGACAGATATGTTTGACTATTTACTAAATAGTAAATAGTTGTCATCTGCATAGAAACCTGGGAACTGATGACATTGGAAAGGTCATCAATAAAGATTAGCGTAGGTCTGAGGACAGAGCCCTGGGGGGACCCATTTATTAATATGTAATAAACTAGGTCCATTCAACATGATCTTCATCATATAATTTGATAGGAATGATTAGATTAGGCCAAATATTCATCAGAGCTCGAGTTTCTAGAGAAGGCCAGCATCCCAAATCTTGTCAAATATCTTTGAGGTATCTAGGGCCTGAGCTTCACTATTCTTATCTAAAGCTTGATAAACAAAGTCAGTGATGGCCATTAACACATTGGTAATAAATCAGGATAACTGGATGCCATATTGTTTATCCAAAAGGAGGTTATGTAAAATAAGTTGCTTAATCAACTCAGCATTGATTAGAGCCTCTAGTATTTTTCCGAAAAAGCGGTAGGATGATAATTCAAGGGGTCAGATGGTATCCTAGATTTCTTAAAAGCAGGAACTATAGAAGAGGACTTCTAACAACCTGGAAAACAAGAATTAGCAAGACATTTATTGCAGAGAACAGGAGCCAGTTCGGGAACATATTTCTTAAAGAGAATTACAGGAATATTGTCAAATCCACAAGCTTTGTGGGAATCTAGTTTAGAAATAATAGCAGAAACCATGGACAGAGTTATGTGCATATTACTTGGTAGAGACTCTGTTCTTAAGGGAAAATTAGGCAGATATAGTGGAGATGGAAGTGAATTTCTTGGCAAAGCACTCCACTTTAGCTTTAGTAGATGACAAACATGGTTCAAATTGATTGAAGAGAGGAGTGGCTGAGTATTTGCTCATGTTGGGCATATTCTTGCAGAACCGCTAGAAATTTCTAGAACCAAACTTATGAGAAGCTATACTGTGTCCCATTCTATCAGCAAATAGTGACTTTGCCTCTTTGAGGAAATGCTTACATTCATTATGAATAGTGACAAACAGATGTCTGTTACAATCAAACCAGTCTGTTATAGCTGGAATAAGGGATTCCTATGGGCTATAGTGGCTGAACAGACAGAGGAGAACTAAGAAGATTGTGGTTTCCTTTGGAAGCTTATCTGCTTGCATGAGAGCTTTGATAGCAGCTTTCAGCTGGGAAGTGGGCTCAGTGACACATTTTTCAGCAGGATGATTAAAAATGTCAGTCCAAGAGGCATCATGAAGGAAATACCCAAATTAGGGATCTCGGTCAGATTTTTTGATAACAGAAAGGTGTCCTGTTAATGAGATTTTGCCTAATTGGAGAGCAGAGAAATATCTCTAAACATTACTGCATGATCATCGTTGCCAAGAAGACAAAGCTGCCGAGCATGACTCCAGTGAGGGGGATTATTTAAAAAGATACAAATGGTTATTTGCTGTTTGTTATCATTTGAGCCTTTTTATAAACCACTGTCGGCTCAGAACGTGAAATTGGAGAGCCAAGTTCAAATTTCAGTTGAATTCGTTGCATTCACTTATGCACAAATACCCTTGGGAAAGGTATTAATCCATCTCTTCCCTCCAGTTATGGGTTAAATAATAAGACAAATTGGGTTCTATAGCCTTGGCTGGCAACCTACTGCGGGATAATCTTCTACCCAGTCAGTCATGTCTCTTTCAAGACATGATCGCCCAAGCGTGTATCACATTTGGCACTTAAATGACTGACCCATAATTTTACCCCACAATAACCAAACATCCAAAATCACACAACTTCAATTCATTTGCTTGTTTTCTTTTATTGTCTTTCAATATTTACTGAGATTATTAGTGAAATTGTCCTTGACAAAAACCCACAAATTTATGTCCTTGCAAGTGCTGTAATTACTGATGAGAAAGCTCCGCTTTTAATTTCTTGTGTTGATGAGTCAGACCCAAATTTGAAATTTTCTAACGATATCTGAGGCATTGTATGTCATGCAAGAATTTTTCTCTCCAGAATCTGTCTTGCATATCTATTAGTCTACTATTCATCCATGTTTAGAATATTGCTGCCACATATGGTCTGGTACCCCTGCTATTTACCTTGGGCTCCTTGCTAAAATCCAAAGAAGAATCAGCAATATTGTTGGTTTTGATCTGGCACCTCGGTTTCAGTCACTTACCCACCTTTGTAAAGTTACCTCTCTGTGTTATTTTTTATAAATACTTTCATGACAACTGTTCAGATGGGTTCTTTGCTCTGCTACGGAGACTTTATGAATTTAAGTGCAATACAAGACTGGCATCAAGATCTCATCAATTCACAGTTGAAATGTTTAGATGTAATCGTAAGTTCTGTGCTAACAGTTTGTTTTCACTCTTGTGGAACTCCCTTCCAGCTCTACGCTTTCCAGCCAACTTCTGCAAAAAATTTAAATGCAATGTTATTGCTATCTACTGTCTGCCTGATTATTCTTTTTGCTCATTATTAATTATTCTGTTTCTAATTCTTCCAGACCCTGTAACCTCTTGAGTTTTACTGGCTTTACTGCCTTGTGGGGGTGATACAACTTTAAAATAAATATATATATATATATATATATATATATATATATACAACTGTGGATGGAAAAACGTTATAATTTCTTGAAATTTAAAAATTGCGCGTTCAAAAATTCCCCATCACGTGAATGTTAAAAAAAAAACATTGTTACATGAGTGTTCTTAAAATAAAAAAACAGTAAAAGGTAAAATCATTTATTACAAATCACCTGAAGACACCACATGGTAGAAACCTAGGTCGCACAATAACTTGTTTACAAAGGAAGAATATATATATATATATATATATATATATATAGATATATCATTATTCCCTAATCCCAGTAAATGTTCTAGTTCTAGTTTTGCCACCCCTACTTTACACGCAACACACTCAAACAAATAATTGTAATTTTTTATAATGATTATGATCATTGATGATACAGGAATAGTTTCATCCATTGAAATGTCTATACAATCTCGGGAATTTAAATTTTTGTTTTATATACAAAATATATATATATATATATGGAAATTTCTATGTTTCGAGATAGGTTATCATCATCAGGCAATGTTGATGTGGTTGTGCAGATGATTTACGTTTAAATGTAAATCATCTGCACTTGGAATTATATATATATATATATATATATATACATACACACACACACACATCCTCATTCCATAATCCCAATATATATATATATATATATATATGTATATCTGTGTCTGTGTGGTATCCAGCTTTTCACGGTATTGGATAATATGTTTTGTTCTTTATTTTCAGTTTTTTGTTGTTTGTATGTCAACATTTTTTCTATCTTTGTGCTATTGTCTATTTTTTTGCCATTGTCTCTTTCTGTCTTTGTGTCTCTTTCTGTCTTTGTGCCATTGTCTCTTTCTGTCTATCTTTCTGCAGTTGTCTCTTTCTGTCTATCTTTCTGCAGTTGTCTCTTTCTGTGTTTCAGCCATTGTCTCTTTCCGTCTTCCTCTCTGACATTCTTTTTCTGTCTATCTTTCAGTGAATCTTTGATCATTGAACTGAAAAAAAAAAATAACTATCAGAATACAAATGAAAAATCTTTGCCATTTAACAACTAAATAATTTTTTTAAAATTTCCTTCATGACTTTATAATCTAGAACAGGAATAAGCAACTTGAAAGAGACAATTCTGGACTAAGTTATTTGTCTCACTCTTTTCTTTAGAAAATATTGAATTATTTTTATAAACACTATTTCACTCTTTCTGAAAATGTTTATACTCTATGCAACTTCTGTTTTTAAATCTCTTCTATATTCAATCACTTAAAAGAACCATTTGCCTTTTGTAGGCTCTTTCCCTCAATATGGATGTGAGTCTAACATCATTGAGTGATGCAAAACGAGACTCATTGTTTAACATGTATCTTAAAGTGCCAGAACCGTTAGAAGCTTCTGATGCAGAATCCAAAAAGCTTTATCCGTGGAGAAGCTTTTTGGGTTGGTAAGTATATCATTCTATACACCTCAAACCTTATTACGACTAACCCTTTGAAATATAAGACTTTGAACACCCACAGTATTATCATTGACCTTATACAACTGAAACTTTAGTTTCCAAGAGATTATCCTGAAAGATAAGGCAATTTTGATTTTTGTTCATTAAGTTGAAGCTTAAAAGAGATAAGATTGGAATATATGTACTTTGTCAATGTCTGACAAATTTCTATTCATTCTGGAGTTGAATTTCTTGATTTCTACAAAATTAGAAAAATATAGAAATTGTGTATCTTTAATCATTATTCTTATGAAATGGATTTAGAAATCTGCTGTTTGTCAATTTTTATCAAACAGCTAATAGGCCTTTGTAAGATAGCACAAATGGCTGATACAAATTTTTAAACTTTTAAAATTGAAAACCTTATTTTAAGTGTTCATTCAAAAACATCCTTTCTGCAATTGTTATGTATAAGCAGTAGTATGCAGTAGTTTTTAAGTATAGACAATCTGAAATTATTCATGGACATTTTTTCTCCATTTTTTTTTTCTTTTATAATAAAAAGAGTAGATAAATTCTTGAAAGGCTATACAAACAATTGTACTTAAAGAGAAAAACAAGAATTCCCTTAAAAGTAATTATATTAGAAAATGTGTCCAACTGTATCAATAGCAACAGAGTCACTAAGTGACTATTTTAGTATCCATCAGTAATGGGAACAACTTTAGACACATCACTTTGTTTTAGAAGAGAATTCTAAGTAAGAAAGAAAAAATTAATCAAATCTAGATAGAAGCTTTCAAATGTTGCCATTTTTATTTCACAACAATGATATTCCTTAAAATGGGAAGACAGATATTTTATGAAATTATAACGCTGACATTACAGGCTCTGGAAACTTTCAAACATCTTGGATTAAATTTTAGAAAAAGAAAAAAAATATTATAACTGACTCATTTTTAGTGATATTATTATTTACTCTAATTATAGGACAAATGTCAAAAAATAAAGGATAGAAATGTTTTAAAAAAAATAACAGGTTTCTGTTACATTATCGGTAAATTTTTGTTTTAGGTCCCGAAGGCATTTCCCCCTACAAATTTATCCAAAATAGCATTATTTCTGTGCAAATGTATATGCTGAACTCAAATCAACAATTAGTTATTGAAGAAACCTACCTTCCTTTATTGATCTTAACGACCAAAAAAAATCATCTCACACTTTTTGTCTCTTGTAACTCTCACAAAGTCATGTAATTAATTGCAGAATGATTTTTGGTGTAGGCACAAATTTCGGCCTATTTACTTCCTTTACTGAAATTTCCACCTATTTACTTCCTGTAATGAAAGTAATATGCGTAGAAAAAAAATTGCATATTACTTTCATAGGCCAAAAATAGGCCAAAATTTGTTGTCCTCCGCTGAAAGTCATTCAGCAGTTAATAACATGACTGCATTAGAGTTATGGGAGACAAAATGAGCAAGATGTAGTTAGATTTTTTTCTGGACATTCAGATCAATAAAGGTAGGTTTCTTTAATAACTAATTGTTGATTTGAGTTCAGCATATACATTTGCACAGAAATAATGCTATTTTGGATAAATTTGAAGGTGGGGAAAAGCCTTCAGGACCTAAAATGAAAATTTACCACATTATCTTACTGTATATTTCCTTGTTTATATAGGAAGGGAAAATAAACTCAGATTTTCAATGAGAAATTGCAATGACCGTAGATTTATTAGTGAAAAAAAAAGTTAAACTGATATTTCATAAATAGCAGAAACTAAAAATGACAAAATAACAAACTGGATTTAGAATGATACAAACATTGAAAAAAGAACAGAACAGAATGGAGCAATTCGACTAATTTTGCTTTTTTTTTCAGAATGGAATGATTCAATTTCGCTAATAGTTTGAATAAATAAAAGAAATTTTATATAGAATTGGTCAAGATTCAATATTTTGTGGCTTTACAAATAGAAGAAATACAAATGTTTTTAAAGAATGAATTTAGGAAGAATTCCAAAATAAGTTGAAAGCAGATCTTCATTTGAAAGTGGCTTACAGCCATATCACGTTGAATACACTGGTTCTCGCTCGATCACCGACGTTAAGCAACGTTGAGCCTGGTCAGTACTTAGATGGGTGACCGCTTGGGAATACCAGGTGCTGTAAGCGTTTAGTGACGGATGTGCATTGTCATGCAGTGGATATCGGCTTGGAAAGAGAAATCGTGAGCCGAGTTCAAATTCCAGTTGAATACACTGCATTCACTTAAGCATTGGTACCCTTGGAAAAGGTATTAATCCATCCCTTCCCTCCATTTATGGGTTAAATAACAGGGTAGGACTTGGGTACCCTGCCCTTAAAAACAAATCCCAATGAATCTTGATACTCGAAAAAGAAAAAAGTATTACAAGACACAAAATTTATATAAAGAAAAAAAAACAACAATAAATTGTTGAAAGAAAAAGGTATTACCAGCAATAAATAAATAAAATTTAGTTGGCAATAAATGACCCGCCGAGGTTGATGTGCCATAAAAACAAAACAACCAACCAACAATCTTTTGAAAGTTATTTTCCATTTTATAGAATAAAAATCTTCTGGAACTCTCTTCTGGCTTTTTGCTTCCCAGTCAACTTTCATCTTTCAAAATTTAAATGCAGTGTCAATTGTTATTTCCTGTCTACTTAATTTATGTTCTTTTATTGTTCTCTCTCATTAGTAACATTTTCATTTTCTCATTCTCTCACATCTAGTAATCCTTTAGGGGATAAACAGATAAAGAATAGTGCAAGAAATAACTCTTAACACTGAGGATATATAAATAGAGATTTATTATACCTCAGTACAATAAACCAAATACAAGTACACAAATGAACAGTTAACACAATAACAATTAAGAAGGCAAAGTCTCTGTATAGGACGTATGCATCCGTCTTGCAAAGAAGGCTTCTGTCTAGTGACGTCTAACTCTCGTCTAAGGCCAATGGCTCTCGATCTCTCATATAATCACGAAGACTCTCAATCACACTCGATTACTCTCTATTTCATTCTAATCCAGGTCTTTTATAACCCAGGCCATACCCATTCCTGGTTAGGACAGGATATTCCACTACAACAACATTTTAGTGGCTTTATTGCCTTGCTTGGAATGAAATGATGAAAAAAACATTAGTAGAAATGCTTTATATATCACTTAATTAGATGAAGTACCATTTCTTTTTTTATGCTCTTGTTTTTGTCTTTTTTTCTACTGAAGTACAAATTTGATTTACTTATTTCAGTCATGGGCCATTCCCTTGCACATTCTGGCAATTCTTCTTGATCAACTATTATATTCATTTGTGCATGTCGAGTCTGAAAGATGTAGACAGGTAAGGAAATCAGAATTTCTTTTCATGGATGAGAATTATCTTCAGATTTTAAATGTATTTAAGAATATATTTATATGGAGAGAATTATGCAATAATTTAATTTTAATAAAAGCAAATGAAAAATCAGAGAAAATCTACTTCTATTTTCAAGGCATTTCAATAAATATTCTTACTGAAAGTGCACCATTCTCACAATTCTCCAGAATAAACGTCAGACCTGACTTGTGCACAACATTGCCAAAGCAACAGTAACGTTGTGCTAGACAAACTAATTGGGTGGGGGCTTGCATAGACTAATTTCAAATACAGCAGAAAGACATTAAACTTTTACACAGAAAGTTATTTACAAACCCATTCACAGTCAGGTTAGCCAAATGCAGACGACAATTCTACTCTTGCAGCTTCTTCTCTCGCACTTCCCGCCTGTGGAACTTGCTCCCGTACTCTTGCTTTCCTGACGGCTACAACCTCCAGAAATTTAAATGCAAAGTCAATACTCATCTACTAACCACTGGACTCTAGCTCTCTCCCCTCCCCTGTATAACCTTCCCTTTCTCTCCACCTATGTATCTGTCATTGCACCTGCTTTCTCAGTTTTCTATTGTTCCTTTCTAACTAGTTTGTACTCCTCACTCTTTTCTAATTAATATTTTTACATTTATGTAGCCCCCTGCACATCAGTGGCGTTTCCGCCTTGCTCGGGGTGAAATGATTAAAAAAAAACAAAAAAAATCTCTACATTTAGCTAATACACAAATTCTACACTACAAACAAAAAAGCTCTTTTCCTTTCTTTTAACCTCAAATGGTTTTATAAAATGTGGTGTTTATTACAAAATGTTTGTTTATTATTTTGGTATTACGATACGAAGATTATTTTACTAAAATTTTAGTTGACAAATCATTTACAACGGATAATCAAGAATTGGCTGTTTTTTGTCGGGTGGTTGCAAATTAAAGGCTTAGATTATTTCTTATACTCCCTCACATGATTCCTTAACTTTAATTCTCGGTTATGTGATATTTTTTCCCAATATTCCAACACTGAATATTTTTAAGAGATTTATTATAACTCAACAATAATAGAGTGGCATTGAAAAAGATAATTCTTTTTTTCAGTTTTGTGTCCCCCCACTCAACGAATAATATGGAAATATGAAGTCAGATATTTTCAGCCCCCACTCTCATTGATTCCACTCTTGTATGAATGAAACCACTGAATTTGATTTTCAGTGCAAATGAAATAGAAGAGAAAGAGAGAGAGGGAGGTGGGGAAGCAAAGAAATTCTTTCTCTTTTTCTAAAGAGAAAAAAAGGGAAGTGAAATATTCTTTGAATGAAATCATGCTTCTGCAAAATTGGTCAAAATTATCAAATTTATTCTGATACACTGCGCCTCCTCGGCCTTACCCTCTCTTCTGATCTCAAATGGAACCACTACATCAAGTTCATAGCTAAATCCACTGGTAAGAAGGTTGGGCCACTGTGTCGAGCCAGGATGTTTTTCCCGCCTGAATCCATCCTGCATATATACAAGTCAACCATTCGTCCGTGCATGGAGTACTGCTGCCATATATGGTCAGGCGCCCCTCCCATTCACCTCAGTGTTCTCGACAGGCTCCAAAGGAGAATCAGTAATGTGATAGGTTCTGACTTGGTTGGCAGCTTGACTACAGCCACTTCCCCACTGACGAAATGTGGCCTCCCTTTGTCTGTTCTATAAATATTTTCATGGCTTCTGCTCGGATGAACTTAAGTCACTGGTGCCTCTTCAACAGGTGTTTACTCATGCAACCAGATTGGCAACTGGGTCCCACTCATTCTCAGTTAGGTTAGCCAAATGCAGAGGACAATTCTGCTCCTGCAGCTTCTTCTCTCGCACTTCCTGCCTGTGGAACTTGCTCCCCTATTCTTGCTTTCCTGATGGCTACAACCTCCAGGAATTTAAATGCAATGTCAATTCTCATCTATTAACCACTTGACTCTAGTTCTTTCCCCACCCCGTAAATCCTTTCCTTTCTCTCCACCTTTGAAACTGTCATCACACCTGAATTCTCATCTTTCTATTGCTCCTTTCTAACTGGTTCATCTTCCTCTTCACTCTCTTCTAATTAATCTTTTTACACTTATGTAGCCCCCTGCACATCAGTGGCATTTCTGCCTTGCTCGGGGTGAAATGATTAAAAAAAAAAGAAGAAAAAAAAAGAGTAAAACAATTCCCAATTGTGAATACACTTGATGGGTCACCTGAAACTGCAAGTCCCCCATGGACTGTTTTTTTTTTTGTGCAAGCCACTTTTAAATGGAAGCACATTTACTAAAATAAACTGTGAAGACTTGTAACATTTTTATTTTTAATCTTCTGCTGATATATTTTTAATTTTTATAAACTACCATTTATTTACTTTAGATTTGTATAATTTGGTTAACTTTCTCAATTTATTATAAATTGTTAAATTACTAAGTGTCATGTGAAATCACGAGTATTTTTTATTAATTGAAAATTGAATTTTTTTTTCATTAAACTTATTACATCAAAATAAGCCTGATCCTAAGAGAAGCAAGAATCTTTTTTGCTGCATTGTGATTGTGATATAAAATAATGCAGTTTTCTATTTTTTATTGCAATAAACATTTTACTCCTAATTTGGATTTTAATTCTTTAATAATATATCAGTTCGTACTGATTTTGAATTTGACACTGTTTTCTACTTTGAGTTAAATCGTTAAATAAAACAGAAAATGATCTTTTGTAAATTCAAAGCCAAGGCTTCACTCTTGTTAGAGAAGCCATCCCAGGCTGACCATGTCTTCAGGGGTGTAGCCATATGCATCGCTTTTGACCATTTGCAGTTTGGTGAAGCAATTTAAAACATAGTTACAAAGAAAGATTCTTAAATATTTTTCAATGTCCAATAGGTTTTGATATAAATGTAATATTAGATATTGTTGTAGAAATTTTTCCCTTTTAGTTTGTAGAGATTATATTATTATTAATAAATAAAAATATAAAATAATAATAATAATGAATATCATAAATAAAATAAATATTAAAACTGTGCTTAAAATAAATTAAATAAAACCAAAATAATAGAATTTCCCTCAGAATGCAACAGAAATGTTTCCTTCTTGAAAATGGACTTTGTGCCAAAAATGTTGAACTCATTCTCTTCACTACCAACTGTTCTAGGGTCAAGACGTCCTTCTCCTCTCCTCAGCACATTGCTTATTATAAGTAATGACTTTCTTTCTTTTATCACATCAAACTGAAATACATACACACACCAGTAAGCAAAAAATAAATAAAATTGTATGAATTTAATTTACAATTTAACATGCTTTTAGTGTCAGTTCTGGGTATGATTTTATCCCTGTGTTAACAGGGATATTCCTGCTGGTATGATATGAGTGACCCCTTGAGTTATCTTCTATGTGCCACATCTATGTGGCTCTAAGTAGGTTTTCTCCCTTTGCTAAACTCCCACCCCTGTTCTTCCATTCCTTCACACAAGCTCATCAGTAGCTCACTGCCTTCTCCCACCTCTCTTACCTTTGATATGGTCAAGTTTTCCAAATTCTTTTTCCTCATTATGTGTCCAAGGAATTTCAGCTGTCTTTTTTTGATTTTGACTTTAGTATGTTTAAAATTTCCCTGCACTTTCTGGGAACCTAAAAACTGAATACAGTTGAAGACCATGTTTTGCTGGAAACTTTTCTTTACTCATCATACTATCAGTGCATTATTCAGCTATCGTTTTTTCTTATGCTTATTCAAAGCATGATGTCAACTACGAAGTAATGATGCATTTAAGATTGCTGTAATAAGATTTTCATCAGATATTGTATCAGAGATAACATTCTGTGAGAGCTGAAGTCTCTTTGTTATCTATCTTACATGTTTACATATCTAAACTTATTTATAAATGGAACTTTGTGTGTGTGTGTTCATTACCTATAGACTTCGAAATGGCTAAACCAATTTTCTTGAAAATTTACACAGTTGTACTATAAGTGTCTGCGAGTGTTCTTAGCTTGGTTTTGTGTTGAGGTACCCCCAATAAATATCGAAAATTGATAATAAAAAAAAACGGATTATAGAAGGAGTGGCCCGATTTTAATCAAATTTGATACACTCATAGACAAAGACATTAGAAACGGTATTCAGAAGTTTCAAGGTTGCAGTTCTATCCTTGGATGACTTATTTGGCTCCAATATTGGAAATCGATACCCCGATATCCTACCGAGTCTGATCAAAATCAGTTTTTCAGCCCTTTTATTTTAGTTTTTGCTTTGGGTTTGGCTCTAAGTAGGTATAATTGTAGTTCTTAATCTCAACCATGATACCATTTACTTAGAGAACTTATTTAGCCTTCAAAATTCAGTTCACGACGAAAAAAAGGTATTTCGTATCAATACCAGAAATCAAAATTTCACTTACATCCATTCATTTTTCTTTCAGTCTACGATTTCACTTTAACTGGAAACAACTATTGCTTTTTAGTCTTTCATGCCAATGTCCAAAGACCAGGACCATGGATTAGTCATAAAGCTTTCATTACACCCGAGCAACCCCAGGCTATACTGCTAGTTTACTATATAGATGAACAAACAAACAGGCTACTGAACAAATTGCTATAAATAATTACTTTTCTATTTTTTCTTCCTTCTTTTTTTTTTTTCAGAACAATTGCCAGTGGGGAAATTTTAGGGGTCAGCCTTACAATGGAAGACATGCTTCTGTCTGAATTTCCTAGCATGAAAGCCATAAGAAGTGCTTCTTTTGAGTTAGCCCCTGTGGACACGACATCCATCTCTGACATTGCCAAAAGGATTCTTGCCAAGAAAATAGAGAAGGAGAAAAAATTCCACCGATATTTAACAACGGGTAAGTTTAGTGTTGCCAAATTAACCAACAATGAGCAACGAGATCTACTTTTCAACCATGTAAGAAATTTGAGAAATTTTAAAAATTTCACTAAATTTTAATGTTTGTTTTATTATCAAATTTTCAGGGCTCATTTTACCATCTGAAATTGCAGATGGTTGAAAAAGAGGTTTGTTGTATATTTTTTTTTTCAGATTTCTTCTGATAAGTCAATAACATGGATATTCTAGAAGCACTGACAAAATTCTCTATCTCATGCTTTTTCTTTTCTTTGACTCTTATCCTGTACCATCTTGTCTCTTTACTCTCTTCCAATATCAGTAAGATTCTCCATTTTCATTTTTCTTTGGTTTGTTTTTTTCACCCTTTTCTGTATCTCCACATTGGCTCCATTACGACATATGTAAGATTCTGTATTTTCATACCTTTGGTTTCTTTCATTTTTTTACCCTTTTGCTATATTTTCCCTCCTTCCTTTCATTATAGGTAAAAAAAATTCCATTCTCATGTGAGAATTGGTTTGTTTTTGTATTTTTTACCCTTTTTCTTTATCTTCTCATTATCTCATTTTGAATATATAATTGAATTCCAAAATAGCAAAGTATTCTAAGGTCTAAATTTCTTTAGACTAATAATGGATTTATCAATAGATACATGACACAGTGGGTAAAAGCGTTTTGTTGAAGTAAGACTTGACCCAAAGATTTGTGAGTTCAATACCTGATTACAGCAGGGGAGAACAGAGAGGAAAGCTAAAGGGAAATAACTGAGATGTCCGGAAGATAGGGCACATTAAACTAGAACACTCTATCTTGGTGGACAAAATAAAGGGTTCAGATCGAAATTCCAATCACATGAAGAAGGCTGAAGTGTACAATGGCCGAAATGCTGTGAATATGGCAAAAAACATGAGGATAACAGTCCAAACATTGTAAATAGTGTAAATAATTATATTACCTCATCTAATAAATATAGACAGGATATTGTGTATTTCATTAAGTTATTGACTTAAGTATATCAAGACATATTGGTCAGTCCATATGCTTATGTTAACAGCAATATGTACAATTAATATCCTGTTAAACAAATCTGAAATTTACTCATAAGGAACAAATTTTTGTTTACATTTATTTTCCATAAAACTTTAGAAAGAAAGCAGAGATTTTTTTTTATTTATGTATGGACTGGTTATATATGAATACTTAGAAGAAATGAAACCTGTAAAACTTAAAAAGAATAATTCTGGAAAAAATCTGGAATATTGTTTTTCCCGGTAGATATTACAATTATACTTATGAGTTTGTTACAAAAATAATGGTCATTTGAAGTGTTTAATTTTGAAAAGTCATTTTAACATAGTATTCATGGTATATATTTGGTGAATTTTGGTATACATAATCATTAATGTGTGCTCTTTAATTTTTAACGTGTTTTCAGACAGAAATATTCTTGAAGCATAGAAGCCCTTAATTATGAACATCACTAAACAATATCTTCATTTACTTTTCTTGCATGCGTTGAAATTTGGGAACAGTGCCTCTCAAACTTCTGCCAATATCAACAGATCATGGTGAAATGGATCCACAAGTGATTGAACAGTACAAAGGTGGTTCCAGAAATTATGTACTGGTGACATACAGTGGTAGGATAACTCTCTAAGAGAGCTTGAAATATATATGTATATAAATACATATAGAACAAATACAAGAAAAAATTTAGGCAGACACGCTATTTCATGCTAAATCGGAAGTATAGGCCTATTTCAGGTAAACCATCATCAGCTTCCGTCTTTATTGTACAGAAGATTTTACACGAATTCATGTAAAATCTTCTGTACAATAAAGATGAAAGCTGATGATGGTTCACCTGAAATAGGCCTATACTTCCGATTTACCATGAAATAACGTGTCTGCCTAAATTTTTTCTTTTTATATATATATAATTAAACAGTACATTATAATATCCACTGGTCTTAATTGTTCAAGAAATCTTATTTGGAAAATATCTTTTGGTAGGAAACGAACCTGCATACTCCCAAAGAGATTTGGAGAAATTCTGTCTTTAGACCAGACGTGTCTTAAGATGAAGAAGGTAGAGGATAGTTATACAATCTTGACAATTGCAAGCAGTTGTTGAGCAAAATCCATGTCAAAATGTCAGAAATGTTTCAGACACTTAATGTCAGCACTGCAACAGTCTTTCACCATTTACAGAGTATTGGCAATTTGAGAAACTCAATAAATAGGTTCCTCATGATCTTTTTTTTTTTTTTTTTTTTTTTTTTTTAGTAAGTGTTTCACTCCGAGCAAGGCATGTCACTGCCACTACTGCGCAGGGGGCTACATAGAGTGGAGAAAGGATGATTAAATATAGGAAATGTCAGAGAGTGGGTGATAGGCGGGTAAGGATACCGAGAATGAGGGTTGGGTAGATGAGAGTGTTCTGAGAATAATTGGGAGTTAGAGTGATAGGAGGTGTCTATTGACCCTACATTTAAATACCTGGAGATTGTAGCTGTCAGGAAAGCAGACTTGTGGAAGGGAGTTCCACAGGCAGGAAGCAGGAGAAAAGAAGCTGTTGGAGTAGAATTTACGGTTACATCTTATCTGTTTAACTGTAAGAGGGTGGGACCTAGTTGCTAATCTAGTATCTCATGTAAATTCCTGCTTAGGCGGCACCAGTGCTCTAAGTTCATTGGAGCAGAAGCCATGAAAGTACTTGTAGAAGAGGCACAGGGAAGCCACATCATGTCAGTGAGAGAGTGGTTGCAGCCGGTCTGCCAAGTCAGTATCAACCACGTTACAGATCCTCCTTTGTATTTTGTCAAGAAGCCCAAGGAGAGCAGCAGGGGCACCCGACCAGATATGGCAGCAATATTCAATACACGGGCAGATGGTAGATTTGTATATGTGCAGAATAGATTCAGGTGAGAAAAAACTTCTGGGCCCTGCACAGAGAGCCGACTTTTATAGCGGCAGATTTGGCAATGGATTCAATATAGTCATTCCATTTGAGGTCCGCCGAAAGTGTAAGGCCAAGGAGGCGTAGTATTTTACTCTCTGGGAGACTAGCCTGTCCCATGCTAATGGGAAGTAGATGCGATTGTCTATGGTGGTTAGTTGATAACAGCTTCGTTTTAGAAGCATTGAAATTTACTAGCCATTTCCTACCCAGGCCACTACGGATTGGAGGTCCTTTTCAAGCACGGCAGCGAGGTTCACTTTGTCGCCCACACCTGGTTTTTGATCGATGCGAGAGTAGATTGTTGTGCCATCGGCATACATGCCTACTTGGGATCTAATGGCATCGGGGAGATCATTAATGTACAGCAGAAAGAGTGTGGGACCTAGTATAGAACCTTGAGGGACGCCCGTGTTCGTATGGTAGTTTTGGGAGGCATGCCCATTTAATACCACCTTCAATGTGTGGTTAGAGAGGAATGACTGGATGAGGTCAAACAGTTATCCCGTAGCTCCGCAGTTTGCACAAGAGGCCAGCGTGCCAGACCCCGTCGAACGCTTTGGAGATATCCAAGGCAACGGTTCGGGCTTTGCCATTCTCAATAAAATTAAAAAACTAAGACTTTTTGAAGTATGCTTGATGTTACTTCTGCCTAATACTAATGATGTGTTTTTTGACCAAATAGTCACTTGTGATGAAAAGTTGATTCTTTATGTAACCGTAAACAATCGGGTCAAACATTTCCCGAAGCCAACAAACATTTCCCGAAGCCAAAGTTGCATCTGCAAAAGATTAGGATAGACTGTCTGGGGGTCTGCAATTGGTGTTATCCACTGCAACTTCCTGGAAGCCAATCAGAGCAGCAATGCTGAGCTTTACTGCAATCTGTTTGCTGAAATGCATGCACACCTGCAAAAAATAAAACCTGCATTGGTAAATTGACGTGGTCTAATTCTGTTTCACGATAATGCATGTTGCAAGAATGACATTGCAGAAACTCACAGACTCGGGATACAAGAGTTTACCCCATCCTCCATATTCTCCTGATCTTTCACCCACTGATTATCTAAACTCTTATTTATAAATGGAATTTTGTCTCTGTGTGTGTGTGTCCGTTACCTATAGACTCCAAAATGGCTGAACCGATTTTCTTGAAAATTTACACAGTTGTACTATAAGCATCTGCAAGTAGGTTTTGTGTCGAGGTACCTCCGATAAATATTGAAAATCGATAATCGAAAAAATCGGGTTCTAGAAGGAGTGGCTTGATTTTTAGACATAGACATAAGAAACAATATTCAGAAGTTTCAAGGTTGCAGTTCTTACAATAGTGCAGAAAATTTGATATTGATACCAGGAAATCAAATTTTGACTTACATCCATTCATTTTTCTTTCAGTCTACAGTTTCACTTTAACTGGAAACAACTATTGCTTTTTAGTCTTTCGTGCCAATGTCCAAAGAGTCTGAGCTCCAGGACCATGGATTAGTTTCATTACACCCGAGCAACGCCGGGCTATACTGCTAATACTGAAGCACATTTTTAAATGTTAAAACTTTTAGGTTCAAACCAGAGGTGGAAACAACTTAGAAAGATTTCGGTACATCATAGCCAATAACTTTTTTTCATTGAGAAATAAATAATCGCGTTGATCAATGGCATAGGTGCGTAGATGCTCAAGGCTAATATTTTAAATAATTTTAATATTTCTACATTTAATTTTTCAAGAATAAAATTGTTTCTGAAATCAGCCATTATTTTTGTAACAACCTAATATTATGCTTTAAGTTCACCTAAAATACATGTCTTGCAATGACTGAGTAAATTGTATCTTATTTAGCTATTAGTAATCCAAATAACTACTAATCTAATAATTACCACAGCCTGTCAAGCACAAAAAACTGATACCAAAATATGAGTTTTCTCTTTCTTAGCTAACTCTTGATTTAAGTTTAATTTAGCTCAGTTGCTTCCAGAACATTTTCCATGACCAATCTTTGAAAGAGCAAAAAAAAAAAGTTTCTTAATGTTTCTTATTTGTAAAATCAGCACTATCAACCTTCTTTAAAAAAATAAGATATTACAATTTGTAAATTCAAGCTCCTGTGTTTTTTTTTCATTACAAGTTGACCTTGAATATTCTTTTTTAATCATTTCTGAAATAGTTCATCATCTCACCGCCCACAAACTGTTCTCCGATAGGCAATATGGATTCTGCTTTGACAGATCCACGGCCGACCTGCTAACAACCGTAACGGAGTACATGCTACAGGCCCTTGATGAGTCTGACTAGGCTCGCGTGGTTGCTCTGGACATCTCCAAGGCTTTCGACAGGGTTTGGCACTCTGGCCTCCTATGCAAACTATGCGGTTATGGTATTACCGGTCGCCTGCTTGACCTAATCCAATCTTTCTTAAATAACCGCAAAATGAAGGTCATTCTGAATGGGCGTGCCACTTCGTCCTACAGCACGAATGCTGGCGTCCCACAGGGCTCTATCCTGGGCTCGACGCTCTTCCTTATTTTCATCAACGACCTCCCAGATGAGATCAAGTCCCAAGTAGGCATCTACGCAGATGACACTACAATATACTCCCGCTCCAGTAAGAAACCTGTCGTGGTGGACAGACATAATCTTGCTGCTGACCTTGAGTGGGATCTACAGTCTGTGGTGAACTGGGGCAAGAAGTGGCTTGTCAACTTCAATTCATCTAAGACCAAGCTGTTGTCTGTCAACCATTACAGGCAACCTCTTCTGCCTCCCATAAGCATGGACCAAGTGATTCTCCCTGAGAGTAATACACTACGCCTCCTCGGACTTACCCTGTCCTCAGACCTCAAATGGAACCACTATATTGAATCCATAGCAAAATCTACTGCTAAGAAGATTGGGTCACTATGTCGATCCAGGATGTTTTTTCCACCTGAATCCATCCTGCATATATACAAGTCAACCATCCGTCCGTGCATGGAGTACTGCTGCCATTTATGGTCAGGTGCCCCTGCCATTCTCCTCAGTGTTCTTGACAAGCTCCAAAGGAGAGTCTGTAATGTGATAGGTACTGATCTGGCGACTCGACTGCAGCCACTTTCCCATCGTCGAAATGTGGCCTCCCTCTGTCTGTTCTATAAATACTTTCATGGCTTCTGCTCGGATGAGCTTAAGTCACTGACGCCTCCTCAACAGGTGTTTACTCGTGCAACCAGACTGGCAACTGGGTCCCACCCATTCACAGTCAGGTTAGCCAAATGCAGACGACAATTCTACTCCTGCAGCTTCCTCTCTCGCACTTCCCGCCTGTGGAACTCACTCCCGTATTCTTGCTTTCCTGACGACTACAACCTCCAGAAATTTAAATGCAAAGTCAATACTCATCTACTAACCACTGGACTCTAGCTCTCTCCCCTCCCCTGTATAACCTTCCCTTTCTCTCCACCTATGTATCTGTCATCGCACCTGCTTTCTCAGCCTTCTATTGTTCCTTTCTAACTAGCTTGTACTCCTCACATCAGTGGCGTTTCCGCCTTGCTCGGGGTGAAATGATTAAAAAAAAAAAAAATTTCACCCTAAGCAAAGCAATAAATTCACTAGGATGCAATAGATTATTAAATGTTAGAGAATATGAGACAAACTATTATTAAAGAAAGAGGACATTAAAAGAACAAAAATTAAGATTATAATGATTGACATTGCATTTGAATTTTTGAAGATCAAAATTGACTGAGTAAACAGTAAAGAAGCTGGAAGAGAGTTCAACAAGCAAAAAGTGTGAGGGAAGAAACTGTTAGCATAGATCTTAGAGTTATACTTAGCCATTTCAACTATAAAATGAGACCTTGCTGCCAATCTAGAACTGCACTTAAATTCATAAATTTAATTGCAAATTGACCTTGAATTATTTCAGAATACAGCTCTGAAGATCTTGCTGATGATGATTTGGTGGATAAAAAAGTTGATCCAATTGATATTTATACATTACTTCAGTTTTGCTTGGTCGTTTGGAAGCAACTGGAAGTAGTCAAGCAAGTGTGGATGTCTCTTTGGCAACATTTGTTTTGTGGAAATCCTATTGAGGACTATCAGGAAAGTTGGTAAGCATTGATTCCTTAGTCTTGAAAAATTCTTCACTTGATGATGGATTTACAATTGCAAATATAGCACCAGTTCTGCTCCAGTTAAAGCGTGTAAATTAGTGAAAGGAGATTAACGAATGTTATTCTCATTGTTTTTGCTTTTTGTCTTGGGAAGGAGGTAAAATGTTTTAGTTTTTCATACTTTTTTTTATTTTTGTTTGTTTTCATTACTATTCTCGGATTATTTTTACATTGTCAAGTAAACAGCATTGATTAGAAATAAAGAAGGAACCACCATAGATGTTTAAACTTGCATTGTCTATCAAGGTGACTCGGACAGAGCCCTACTATGAAATTCAACTGGTAGATATCATTCAGATTTAGGCACGCAGCTACATTCTTAACAGGCTTACGGCCATATCACATTGAATACACCGGTTCTTGCTTGATCACTGAAGTTAAGCAACGTTGAGCCTGGCCAGTACTTAGATGGGTGACCGCTTGGGAATACCAGGTGCTGTAAGCGTTTAGTGACAGATATGCATTGTGGTGCAGTGGATATCGGCTCAGAAATAGAAATCGGTGAGCCGAGTTCAAATTCCAGTTGAATACCCTGCATTCACTTAAGCACGGGTACCCTTGGGAAAGGTATTAATCTGTCCCTTCCCTCCAGTTAAATAACAGGGTAGGACTTGAGGACCCTGCCCTTTTAAAACAAAATCCAAATGAATCTTGGTACTCGAAAAGAAAAAAGTATTACTAGACACGAAACTTATATAAAAACAACAATAAATTGTTGAAAAGAAAAAGGTATTACCAGCAATAAATAAATAAAATTTAGTTGGCAATAAATGACCTGCCGAGGTTGATAGGCCATAAAACAAAAACAACCAACCAACCAACATTCTTAACAGATAAACAACTAAAACAAAGATAGAAGAAAACCTAATCAAAAATGAATAATGACAATGTTTCTTTCATCCGAGAAATCTAAACAGCTTATTACTTTTACAAAAAAAAACTACTAAAAAGTCCTCAACCGAAATAAGAAGCAGTTTGGATGTTAAGATGGTTAGATGTTGGGATGTGGGTTGTATCAAGAACTTTTCATCATCCTTTCATGCATCTACAAATAGGTATAAACAAGCAACAAAATAAGACGATAGAATAACTGGTTAGAAGATAAGAATTACAATATTTCATCTAAGAAGTCTGGACAACTTAATATGTTAGCGATTCCTGTATAATATAATAAAGACTGTTGTGTGTGTATATATATATATATATATATATATATATATAAGCATGCAATGTAGATATAGAAGAATTCAAAGGAGTATCCTGTACATACAGTGGTAGGATAACTCTCTAAGAGAGCTCGAAATATATATGCATATAAATACATATAGAGTAAATATAAGAAAAATTAAGGCAGACGTTATTTCATGGTAAATTGGAAGTATGGGCCTATTTCAGGCGAACCATCATCAGCTTCCGTCTTTATTTTACAAAGGATTTTACATGAATTCGTGTAAAATCTTTTGTAAAATAAAAATGGAAGCTGATGATGGTTCACCTGAAATAGGCTTATACTTCTGATTCACCATAAAATAACGTATCTGCCTTAATTTTTCTTATATTTACTCTATATGTATATAAATATATATATATTTTGAGCTCTCTTAGAGAGTTATCCTACCACTGTATGTACAGGATACTCCTTTGAATTCTTCTATATCTACATTGCATGCTTATATATATATATATATATATATATATATATATATATATATATATACTACATCTATGGCACGACTCAGTTTCATACATTATGCAATCATCAGGTGCATATTTTAAACTGACAGCTTAATAGATATGAATTTTTTATACTACAGCTCTGTTCATACATCGAGCACTGTTTTATCAACACCTAAATAATAATACTATACATGTGTACATCCTCCTCATATGTATATTTATTAATTTATGTTATATATATATAAAAATTTACGTTATATATATATATATATATATATATATATATAAAAACGACTTCCGGACCTATATCGGTATGTCCGCCGGTCCTTTCAAACAAAAACTGTATAACCACAGGTACTCCTTCTCGAACCCCGGTCAGAGGTACCAGACAGCCCTTTCGCAGGCATTCTGGAAAATGAAAGAAGAAGGGCTGGATCCTGAAATTAGCTGGAAACTGATAGGTTCAGCCTGTATTCTGAGGAATTTTCGTGATAGGTGCTGTCTATGTTTACTGGAAAAAATTTCAATATTAAAATACCCCCACCAACACCGGCTACTGAATCTTAGGAGGGAATTCATCAGTAAGTGTCGCCACAAGTCAAATTATTCGAATACTTAAATTTAGAATTTAAATCCCCGTTAACTAGATGTTAGAATATAAATTAAAAGGATTCAATTTAAGTTTTAATCTTAATTTTACCCTAACGTTAACCTTTAAAAGTATTTTAACCCCCCTACCTTCCTATCCCAAGCTCCTTTAATTGCCTATCTTTAGAAAATATGGATTCTTTTACTAAACCCCTTTTTCCTTGGTTAACACATATATGTATATAAATATTTTTTTTCTCTAATATTTTTTCTCTAATAATTTTTAAACTGATAACTTCCTGTAATTGGCATTTAACTCGCTTCTACCTAAAAGGTTTAATCAAATAAACTTAAAATTTTTTTTTTAATCTTATATTGAAACCCATTCCTTCTCGCCTAAATACACCTCTTCTTACAGCCCAAAATCATAACTTTAAAAAGTAATTTAACTCATTTAGTTGTCTATCTTTATAAAAAATGAACTCCTATTCCTCCTCTTCCTAAATATACCATTTCAACACCCTGTAACCCCTGCAACTACCAGCTCTGTCCCTTTCCACTTTGTGACCGTTGTTAACCAAAAACCCCTCTACACTCTAACTCAGGGCCTTCGCCATTTGGAAAAACAATGTCGCTGATCTGATGTAGAGTCTCTATTAGAGATCCTATGTTGAAATGTACATCCGACACCTTTGAATTTTGAAAATTTTCTCTAATTTATATTAGCTCTGTATTCTTAATACATTGAGCTCTCTGCCTGCATCACTTTTTAATGTTAAAAATTTTAATATTGATTAGGATCAGGTTCTTGGAATTTACCTTCCTACTCTTCCACTTCGGATTAAAGAAAAACCAAAAAATATATATATATATATTTATATATATTTCCCTCTTGTCATGCACAGATGTTTGGATTATCACTATTTTTTTTTCTTATGTCTTAATGTAAGATACTCAATATTAGCTACATCAAGTATATGTCACCGTCATTTTAGACAGCATGTCGATCTAAACATTTTGCCATCGTTTTTGATGGCACAGGCCCCCTTGTATAATAGAAAATAAAATAATTCAATTGAAAATCATAATCTTTTAAATCACAAGGAATTTGTTGGGTTTGTTCTTGCTTCAGAATCTAAAATGTTCAATTATAAAAATAAATTAGATTCTTCCAAATAAATTATCTTAAAAATGAGATGGATATTTTAAGAGTTTTTTTTTTTAATTCATGAGAGAAGATATTTAGATTCATATAACATGTCATAAACTGTTGTACATACATGTAGACATGCATGAGTGAAAATCATTAATTGAAAAATGAAAAAGCATTTTTGTTGCATCTGATGATTTTACCCTGGTACACAATGTGTTATAGAATAGAAGAATCTAAAATTCCTTACCTCTTTAAATTATATCTTGCTTTCTGTATAAATTGTCAAAGATCAAACTGTAAAGACTTCTCTTTTATTTGGTAATATAAAAATCAAACAATCTTTGTCTTTATTCTCAGGTCATTAAAACAGTTAATTAAAATTATTCCTATTTCTATAATGTCTGAATAAATCTACATAGAACTACTTCAAGTGTGATTCTGTTAGTTTTCTAAATGTCACTTATTTTAAGCAGAAGAAAATAATTTAATTAATTGATAATGATTTATAGTGAACATTTTAATAAAAGCTGCGTTGTTCTTCATATTTTTTTTCTTGAATTTCTTATAGTAAAATTTATCGTCAAGAGATCATGTTCCCAGTTCTTCAGAGTTTGGCCAAGAAATATGGCCAGACAGATTTGTATGTAGGCATGGCACAGATCAGTGATCCCTTGATCATTCCCAGTGGAACTTCTGAATTGGAAGTCAAAATATGCCAGGTAAAGCTGCTTTTATTCTTTGTCATTTGAGAAGATTTTTTTTCCTTTTTCTTATTTTCTTTTAGTATCACCTCAGGCAAGGCATAAAAGCTACTAAGACACAAGGGCAACAGGTGGTAGAAGAATTAGAAACATGAATAATGAGCAGAAAGAGAAAATAGTAATCAAGTGGACAAAATGAAGCAATTAACACTGCTTTTAAATTTTTTCAGATTAAAGTTGGCTGGAAAGCATGGTGCCAGAAAGAAGTTCTACAAGTGAGAAGTACACAAAAGAAACTGTTAGCATAGAACTTATGACTACATCTTGCCAGTTCAACTGTAAACTGATGAGATCTCGATGCCAGTCTAGCATTGCACTTAAATTCATGAAGTGTAGGTACCATAGGGAAGAGCTCATTCAAATAATTACCAAGAAAGTATTTATAAAAAAAAGCACAGAAAGGTAACCCTATGGCAGTGAAGCCAAGCCACCAGATCAGGACCAATAATATTGTTGATTCTTCTTTGGATTTTTTCAAGGATCTCAAGCTTCATCCCAAGGGCACCAGGCCGAAAGTGACAGCAATATTCTAGACATGGACAAATGGTAGACTTATAGACATGTAAGATAGACTCCGGTGAGAAAAATTCTCGTATGACACAGTGAACCAACTTTCTTAGGAGCTAACCTACCACTGGATTCAATATAGTCTTTCCACTTCATGTCAGCCATGAATATTAACCCAAGAAGGCACAGCAGGTCCCTTTCCTGGAAGTTAGCATCAGCCATATTGATGGAAGGCAGAGAGTGGTGTCTTGGATAGAAGTTTAATTTTGAAGGTATTAAAATTGACAAGCCATCTTTTGTCCCAGTTAACGATGGTCCTGAGGTCATTTTGAATATCAGCTGCCATTTTGACCTTGTTAGACTGATCTACCTTACTACTGAGTAGTAAATTGTTTTGTCATAAGTTAAGATGCCAAGCTGAGAGCTGATGTAATTGGGGAGGTTGTTAATGAAAATCAAAAATAATGAAGGACCAAGTGACCATTCAAGATAACTTTCATTTCATGATCTGATAGAAAAAACTAATCAGCTCAAAAATGTGTCCAGAGACACCATAAATTTTCAGGTTATAGACAAGACCTGTATACCAGACTCTGTCAAATGCTTTCAAAATGTCCAACACTACAGACTAGGCTTCACTGTTTTTATCTAGAGCATGATACTCTTTCTGCAATTACTGTCAGTACAATAATATCAAATATTAGTTGAGTAGGGTGCATTTTTTTTTCTTATTTTACCTCCTCAAATATGCATTGGATATATTTGCCTTATTGTGTCAGGTTTTAATATTAGCAGAGGTTTTCTTTATCAATCCTTTTTTTTGTGCGTTGTGGTGCAGTGGATATCGGCTCGGAAAGAGAAACCGGTGAGCCAAGTTCAAATTCCAGTTAAATACCCTGCATTCACTTAAGCACTGGTACCCTTGGGAAAGGTATTAATCCATCCCTTCCCTCCAGTTATGGGTTAAATAACAGGGTAGGACTTGGGGACCCTGCCCTTAAAAACAAATCCCAATGAATCTTGATACTCAAAAAGAAAAAGTATTACTAGACACAAAACTTATATAAACAAAACAACAATAAATTGTTGAAAGAAAAGGTATTACCAGCAATAAATAAATAAATAAAAATTTAGTTGGCAATAAATGACCCGCCGAGGTTGATATGCCATAAAAACAAAACAACCAACCAACCTTTACTTTTTTTAAATCATTTTACCTCAAGTAAAGCAGAACTGCCACTAGTGTGCAGGGGTTACAGAAGATGTGAGTGATGAGAAAAAGGAACAGGTTACAGGGGAGTCAGAGAATGAGTAAGAAAAGGATGAGAATACACGTGTGAATAGGGTTTCCTGAGTGGAGTGGAAAGGAAGAACATGATACAAGAGTAGTCATGGAAAGGATGTGAGTCTAGAAGATGGCAATTGACTTTGCATTTAAATTCTTGGAGATTGTAGCTTTCAGAGAAGGCAATTGCACAGGTGGGAAGTGCGAGCAAAGAAGCTGCTAGAGTAGAAGTTGAGGTTACAAAATTTCATTGGATTTTGTCAAGAAGACTGAGATGAATAGCAGAGGCACCCGACCAGATGTGACATCAATATTCAATGCATGGGTGGATGACAGATTTATATATTTGTAAGATGGATTTAGACCAGAAAAAACTTCCTAGCCTTACAAAGGGAACCAACCTTCTGAGCAGTAGTATCAGGATATATTCTGCAAAGTCTACAAACTAATTTTTTTTTCTTATCTTGGAAGAAAGTTTCTGCAGTTTACTTCTATATTTGATCTTTTATTAAAACTGTTGTTTTTAATCAGTTGTCCCATTTCAATGCCTCTAAACTTGAGGAGCTCCCATAAATTTTGTTTTATAAGAACACATATAAAACCACTTACATTTACATTTAAGATGATATGTAGTGTGGTTAGGTGCAAGTACTTGTTGTCTGCAGCATTGGGTAAACAATAATCTACAAAATATCTTTATATATAAGTTCCAAGATATTTTGGAGCCATTTTAATGGAACAAAGATAATCTTCTATCAATTACAAAAATTGTATATTGATCTGCTCCTCGAGTAGCATCCAATCTAGTTTTAAATAATTTTTTTTTTCCTTTTCCTAACATCTGTTGTTCAACTTTTAATTCATCCAAAACTTTATCATTCAACCATGCCAAATCCTGTTCAGAATGGCTCCAAACTTGTCACTGATGTTCAGATAAGATGAAATTCCCCATTATTAATATTATTTAATTGAATTTTCCAACAGAAAACTTGATGAAATGTTGTCTAGTTTTAAATCAGCAAAAGAGGTTTTCAAATTGTTGTTCAACTTTTAATTCTGCCAAAACTTCATCATTCAGTCATGCTAAATGCTGTCCAAAAGGCTGCTGGTCTTTCAGCAAGTCTTCAAGAGGAAATTTTCAATTTGATTCTTCATAATGACTTCAAAACTGTTACTGATATTCAGGTAGGATGAATTTCCTGGCTGTCTGTTAAATTTGTCTTTGTTGAAAAACTGACCCCCGGCTTTTTCAACTTGTAAATTTTTTAAACGCAATCTTTTCATGAGTCAACCACTAAACTTCACAAAAGGAAACAAATGTTTGTTCGCAACTTATATTAAAACAAAACCTCAGCCAAATAGCCAAAGACTGTAAACATGATTGGCAATACAGTTAGATTGCAACAAGAATCATCTTCATTGTACTTTTTGAAGCAAAACATTCAGTTGCAAAAATTGTTTTTATTATGAGGTGTCCCTTATTGCCTACTTTAATTTACTTGGAAGTAGAGGTAGGGGTGGTGTAATACTTAATCAGCTCAAAATGAGAAGTCAAGGGACCAAGTTCAAATTCCGGTTGAGTTTCATTACATTCACTTAGACACAAATACCTTTGGAAAAGGCATGAATTCATCTCTCCCCCAGCTATATGTTAAATAGCAGGACATGCTAGGTTCTATAGCCTTGGTTGGCAATCAGTATACTGCAGAATGTAATGGCAGATTACTGAGGGAATTCTTTTGCCAAGTCAATCCTGAATTGAAAAGAAACACCATTGCCCAAGTGTTTATCATGCATGCCACGTAAGGAAGGAATTAACTAGAAATATCTTGCATCATTATTTCATAACAAGTTAATATTCTAATACATGTTTTATATATTGTAGTGCCAAAAAATGGAACCAACAAATTAAGTACAAATTACAACTGAGACAATTTCTATTCACTTAGCATTAATGTATTTGTGAAAGGCATGAATTCAGCTCTCCCTGCACATGTTTTCATTGTCAAATATTTTGACAATGTCTTGTCAATAGGATGCCATGATGACTAACAGAAAAGACAATGGGCTAGTTAGCACTTGAAGAAATTTACTTAAAGTTAATTTACATACCCATTCAGTAACAGCGTTGTTGTTACCCCCTCAGTCAACATTAATCCCAGGAGAGTTTATCATAAAATTAAGCTTCATTGTTTCATTGTTTCTTTAAAGCAAGATAAAGAAGAAAGATGAAATAAAAGTTTCGTTACACAAGTCTTGTTGTTTGAATCTAGCAAAACATTTCTAAATGAATACTCGCTGCAAAAAATCATTATCTAAATGCATACAAAGCAAAGGAAATAAAACTATATATTAGGAGTGCTGAAAAGTTTTCAGCTTGCCCCACTTCCTAAAATTTTACCTAATGACCAAATCAGATTAATTTCTTTTTAGTTGAGCTGAAAACTTTTCAGCACCTCCTCCCAACCATTCGCCATCAATAATCAAGCAGATATTACAATCAATTAAGTGCAGACTTTTCAATAATTCTTCCATTGAAACCATATTCAACAAAGTTAAGAAAGGCTCTGAAACATCCCTAAAAGATTCCAAGCAACACTCTTATGCGCACCACACAGCACAAAAAGACAGCAGGAAAAGAAATATATGGTTCAACCCACCATACAACAAAAATGTAAAAAATAAATGTAGGAAAAATATTTACTAAACTCAAATACAAATACTTCCCGGTATCAAGCGCTCTTCACAAGACAATTGCACTGAGAATATGATGTAAATTATAAGAAAGTATAAAAGTACTATAGGAAAACAACAAACCACCTGAGCAAATTAAACCTATATGTAACTGTATAATAAAGAATGAATGTCCTTTAATGGTAATTGCTTGCAAAACAATGTAATATACCAAGTCAATGTAAATTCAGCAGATAACAAAGAAAATATGTGTATGAGTAACTGAAGGACCCTGTACACAAAGAAACTATGCACACAAAACATCCTTTACAGCACAATACTTTCTAAACATATTTGGGAGATTAAAAATAAAAAAACAAATCACACCAAAAATATCATAGAAAATAAGGAGAAGAACATCAGCCTACAACAATCAATCCAAAAACTGTAAATTCTGCCTGGAGGAAAAATAGATATAATTACCTTCCAAGACAAACTACTAAATATATGACCAAAACATGTGGCACCATACACAGTTGACATTCTCCTATAAATTTCAACTGGTTTGGACCCTTCAGCAACCAAAAACTTCATAACTGACCTCTGTTCAATCCTGGAGCATGCTTCTTGGTCGCCCATCTTTGTTAATCTATAAAACTCAATTTTTTTTCAATCTGCAAAAATAATTAAATACCTTTGAAAAAGAAGTAAAGGGAAAAATTTTTTTTAAAAAAGTAAGCTTCTATCTGTATTAGAAATCCTTATACCAAAAAATTCACCTTATTTATTGAATGATACTTGTATGTATATATATATATATACATACACACACACACACACACACACACACACACACATACAGAGAAGAGATACCTGAAAATTATGGTACAAACATTTACTGATCCAATATAAACAAAAACTTGTGCATATGTCACCAGCACTACGATGTTAATTTTCCGCAAATTTGCCATCAAGATTGAAAATGACTTGAGGTGGCTAAGCAATCATTACATCTCTGAAATAACATTATCTCTACGAAACTACACCAGTGAGAAATGTTCTTTTGACAAAACAGATAATAATCTAAAGAAATCCAATCAGGACAGTGTAGTAAATAAGATAAAATATCACATTCATATATCTGGAGCTACACTGTCTTTGTCAGATTAGCTATTGCAGCAGGATGATGCCCTTATGTAACTTGCCTGTCCCTTTTGCCAAACAGGTATCCCAAAGTCTGAGTGTTTCCCAATATCTTGACTGTTTGATAAAGTCAGATGAATTTCAAGAGCAACTTTCTGGTTATGAAATCAGCCTTCATCCTACACTGTGGAGAGTCTCCTCTTTATTGTTCCAGATGTTCATGCACTGGAACTTGTCGTCTTCTTTTTGGACCCAAAGTTGGATTTATACCCTCTTCAGACAAAACAGCCTTGCACCTTTAGAGGTGTTTTCTGTTTTATGGTGGCAATCATCTCTGCTGTGATGTCATATATAAATATGATTATTATTAAGGTTGTTCTGGCTGTTAGATTCTCCTCCCCTTGTTGCTTTATGTTTACAAGTTTCATAATGCTTTAATTTGGATTGATTTGCACCTACACATTTTTGGACATCCCGTGTAAAACAAATTACATAAAAATATATAATTATACAAATGAAACTCTATATACATATATATATTTCATTTGTAAACGAGTTATGACACAACCCAGGTTTCTGCCATACATACATATATATATATATATATATATAGAGAGAGAGAGAGAGAGGGGGTGGTCCAAAATGAAGTGAACAATGGTGTTCATTATAACTATGGTATTTATGGACATTTTAAAAATAAAATTTAATTGTCAATGTAATAATTAGATTAGTAAATGTAATTGTATATATAATCACAAAATAAATGTGTGTATACATAGACACATGCACATTGTGTATTTACATAAAAAACATGCACACTTAGGTGCACACGCAAATTATTTGATCCATAGATGGAACCCTGACAGGTATTACCACTCCAAGCCAGAGTGGACCTGGGAGTAATGGCATTTAAGGGATAACTTCACATTCCTCAAGATGCTGGGTCAGTTGCTGTTGGTTTCGATCCAGATAGCTGGTCATAGATTGACTCTGTTCACGATGATCTCCCTTATCCCACATTGTGTTGATTGATCACATGCTAGCTGTCTCTCTGCCGAACTAAACCAAACTGGGAAGCATGCATACAATTGTATAATAAAAGAAAGAAATATGGCACCAAGAGAAATAAATGGACCGACGTGTGAAGTGTTATAAAATAACGTCCTTATATATAGAAAATTTTGATTTCCTGGTATCGATATCAAATAAGTTTTTTTCATTGTAAACTGAATTTTGAAGGCTAAATAAGTCCTCTGAGTAAATGGTATCATGGCTGAGACTAAGAACTACAATTATGTCTACTTAGAGCCAAACCCGAAGCAAAAACTAAAATAAAAGGGCTGAAAAAATACAGACATACAGGCAGATAAACAAACACACACACACAAACATCTTGCCTTATATATATATATATATATATATATATATATTATTATTATTATTATATATTATCGATTTTCTGCACTATTATAAAAACCGCAACCTTGAAACTTCTGAATAATGTTTTTTATGTCTTTGTCTATGAGTGTATCAAATTTGATTAAAATCAGACCACTCTTTCTATAACACGATTTTTTTCGATATTTATCGGGGGTACCTTGACACAAACCTAGCTAAGAATGCTCACAGATGCTTATAGTACAATTTTGTAAATTTTCAAGGAAATCAGTTCAGCTGTTTTCGGAGTCTATAGGTAACGGACACACACAGACGCACACACACACACATACACATACAAAGTTCCATTTATAAATAAGTTTAGATTTAGATATAAATATGTAAGGGGAACTATATAAAAATATATAAATCAAATTAATGAAGCTGCATAAATATAAAGTGTTAAAAGTTCTTGTCCTGAACTGCTTTTCAAAATTGGACCAAACCTCCAAATGTCAGAATTTATCACTAGTGCCCCCTAAATACGAATTTGAACAAGATACTAGATTAGCAACTAGATCCCACCCTTTTACAGTGAAACCGATAAAATGCAGCCATAACTTCTACTCCAACAGTTTCTTTACTCGCACTTCCCGACTGTGGAATTCTCTTCCAAATGATTGCTTCCCCGACGGCTACAATCTCCAGGAATTTAAATGTAAGGTCAATAGACACCTCCTAACACACTAACCTGCTCCCATTCTATCAAGCACTCTTCCCATCTGCCCAACCCTCATCCTTGGTATCCTTACTCATCTGTCACCTTCCTCCTGACATTCCCTATGTCTAACCACTCCTTCTCTTTACCTTCCTCTATGTAGCCCCATGCACAATAGTGGCAGTGGAATGCCTTGCTTGGGGTGAGATGATTAAAAAAAAAAAAAAAAAAAAATGACCCAAGAAGGTGTGGAAAAGCCGTTTTAAAAAGTGGCAAATAATTTTATCTTCAGTTAGTGGATATAAAAATGACTGGATATAGTTCTTTTTCAAACTTGTTTGGAAATATTAATTCCCTTTCTGAAATCTTAAAAATCAAAAAGAACAAACCAACATGCATTAGAAATTTTGATATTTTTGATGAGTTAAAAAGTCTTCATCAAAAATATAGTCACATGACTTCATATGCTAGTCAGTAATTAATAGGGTTTGGATTGGGGTTACTGTAAACTAACCCTTTCTGTTATATAAAGATGTCATGAGACTCCATATATTTTTTGTTTTGTACAAGCCATATTTGGCAAGGTTTGTAAAAATAAAATGAAATATGAGATATAAATGACATCTCTATAGACAGGAATATCATGTTTTCTGTCGAGGTTTATCGTGGTATGTAAAAAATTAAATTCATTTTAAATTTGATTTCCAAAATGGAATTTATAATTTTGTGTTCATATTTCTATTTTCCAACTGATCTTTCTAAATTGAAAAAAATAAAATGTCCATAAGCCTTCGCATTTCATAAGTTTCAATTAAATAAACCTCGGTAGACATTTCAGATCACTAATTGGCTCTGTGAGATACTTGACAATCCAAAATCTTAAACTGTAATTTGTTTGATATTAAAGTCAAGAGGATATCCCATAAGCATTTCAAGGCAAACGGCCATTTATTTGTGTTTTCTTTAATACATTGTCATATTGATTTAAAATTTTTGTTTTTTAGTTGAAAAGACTTCTAGAAAACTTGGACCATCAAATGACCCGGCAAATTCTCAAAAAAGTCCAGCAGAATTTATCATTAGCAGTTGCTGAACGTTCACGCGAAGAAATGATTTTACCCACTGATCTATGGAGGAGTTCCGTAAGTGTACTGTCCAATTAATATTCATTGATTCATAGAAGTGTTTTGTAAGTGTATAGCATAATTTACTGAAATTATCTTTGAATTATAGAGCATCATTATTAGGTCTTTAATGCTAATTGACTTGTATATAATCTAATTAAGAACATCTACTTGATGAGAAAATCAGAGCCAAGTTTGAATTCCAGCCAAATTGGTTTCATTCATTTATGCACAAATATCCTTGGGAAAGGTATTACTTTATCTCTTATCCCTCCAGCTATGGGTTGAATAGCAAGACAGACTGGGTTCTATAACCTTGGTTGACAACCAGTCTACTGCAGAAGGAAATGGCAACCTACTGCAGAAAAATCTTCTGCCTGGTCAGTCATGGATTGAAAAAGACATGATCGTCCAAGCATGTATCACATACGGCAATTAACAGACTGACTTAGAAGAATGCTTATGAATTAATACTGTTTTCATTATTAATCAAGTTTAAATGCCTGCTTGCTTGAAATGAAATCTATGAATATACACTATAAATATTCGTGGGTAAAAACTTTGAATTAGACATATAGGAACCCGATTTCAAGGTGTCCCTTCTCATTACGTACAATGGGATAGGCTCAAGGTGTTGCTCAGAAGCCTTTAGCAAAAAAGGAAAAAAAAACAAATATGTGGTCCCCCCAATTGAAAAAGACCTTGTCTTCTATTTTGTTCTTATAGGAAGGTAGATAAATCTGTAGACTCTATAAATATTCAGTCAGTCACTTGCATGCTATATGTGATACACACTTAGGTAATCATGTCTCTTTTGATCCATGACTGACTAGGTGGAAGAGTTCCCTGCAAGAGGTTGCCATTTCTTTCTGCAATAGATTGATTGCCAACCAAGGGTATAGAACTGAATCTGTCTCGCTATTCAGCCTATAGCTGGAGGGAGAAGAGATGGATTAAAACCTTTCTGAAAGGTCTTTGTGTGTAAATAAATGCAATGTAGAATGAATGCAATGTCAATAAATATGGAGATTCTATAAATATCCCATGAAATTAATTCTGAGGAACTTATTCTACATTTGGCTCAGTGGTTGGTTATTATTATTAATTTTTCTGTTTCTTGAAATTCTAAGATAAACAATTTCTCTCATTGTCTAAATTATTTTGACATTTATCCTCATTTTTATTGTTTTTATCCTAGCATATTGATTGAAATGTTTTGTTTAGAATTAAAAAATATATTGACACTAATTTTTTAAATGGATTTTTGTCTATTCACATTATCCACTGAATGTTGAAATATTTGCAAAATCAGACATACTTTTTTTTTACATTTTTATTACAATAATTTTCACCATGTATAAGACCCAAGAGCTACTCAAGGTAGTGGATTACAGAGTAAAAAGAAAAGTTTATGGGATATGAAGGGAAGATAAAAGTTAACACCAGACATGAACTGTATAGTTTGAATAAGGCTGGCACTGATTTAGCTCTTGCAAAGATAGTATGACGAGGGAGCCAGATACCTACTGGAGCAATACAAGGAGCTAACCAATTTTCCAACATCTCTTTCTTTATACTATTTACATTGTTCAGACTGCTGTCCTCATCTTTATTGTCATCTACACAATGTTTCAGCTGCTGTATGCTATGGCCTTCTTCAGATGATATACATAGAAATTTCAGACCAAACCCTTTATTTAATTTACAGGGCTAGATTATTCTAGTTCCATGTGCCATGCCTTTGTTGGATATCTCAGTTTTAGTTAATTCCCTTTAGTAACTCAGCTCCCCATGTTTTTGTTAACCTCGGACAGGTATTGAACTCACAACTCTTTGGAGCAAGTCATTGGATTAATTCAACCAATGCTTTTATCCACTGAGCCATGTTTCCTTGGAGACAATAAAGATAAAGACAACAAATAATGCCTCATCACAGAAATAGAGACAGATCTTTTGTTTGTTTGATAATCAAGCAATTTTTCTCGATTGTTATCTTGCTTAAATATCTGCTGGGCAGTAATTAAAAAGATGCCGTTAATATATGAAAGTATTCTGGTAGAATACTTTTTTTGCAAAAGTGTTTTATAAGTAAGTATAATTCTATATTAACCCTACTTTACTGATTGTCTAATGTCATCTACAATTTAAAGAATTAAAATGGCTGAAAATGATGTCACATTTGCCCATGCATACAATCATGTGTCTATTTAAAATTGAGCAGGAAGTATTGAATGCTTCAGATTCTTTCAATAACCATATTTAAACAAATTCTTGCTCTAGTTTTTCATTGTCAGGTAAAAACTGCCAACTTTGACTTTTATCTGGATCCTGTTATTAAGGTCTGAACAAATGCCAGAATTTACAACCTTCATTCAC
Organism: Ascarosepion bandense; assembly: GCA_037127315.1. Taxonomy (NCBI): domain Eukaryota; kingdom Metazoa; phylum Mollusca; class Cephalopoda; order Sepiida; family Sepiidae; genus Ascarosepion; species Ascarosepion bandense. Next base: position 5,803,793 of record JBBBDQ010000436.1, on the reverse strand, counting down.
CACTTCTTTTCAGTATAAATTAACTCACTGCAAGAAACCATTTTGTGCTTTTGTTTATTGTGTATTCAGTATTTTCTATATTGTTTATGTTTACCAAATTATGAATCTTTTAGGAGCTCAAATAAAAACCAATGAAAAACTGAATAGAGAAATTATCTTGACAAGATTTGAAAATATAAAAAAATGAATTCATCCAAATTTAAATAATCTCTATTATGTTGTAAACAGATTTTTTAAATCATTTGAACAGAAAGTTATTCAACTGTAAAGCAGTATTTGGCAAGTTATGAATCAAAAATGGCTGCACACTTAAGATATTTTCATATCATTTTCTATTTGTATTTTTTGGCATTTGTTTAATATCATAAAATATTTCTTTCTAATATTTAAACTATGCACCCAAAATTAGTTTCAGTAAAAATATTAGTATATAACTTAAATTTTTCCTATGTGAAAATTCTATTGCCTTGCAAATTTCTTAAACACATCATTCCCAAGATATTTTACAAACTAACAGACAAAATATTGTGAAAAATATAATTTATATATTTTAATCTATTTTCAAGTGTGCATAAAATGTTTGATATGCATATAAAATAATACATGTAAAATATTCGTTAGATTCTTTTTCAGTGCAGTTGAGACTTATGAAAACATTTCACACATGACATTACATATATATATATATATATATATATATATATCCGCTACAAAGGTACGCTCGTTTCGACATTGAAACTTCAATGTCTCATCAGGTGGTGTGTAAAGCACTGGAAATCCATTTTCTTTATATTTATTTAGTTTTGTTCAAGGTGTTGGTGGGGGTTAGTGATAGGGGGATAGGTCTTTGACTGTTGGAATTTTGGGAGAGGGTGTTTCTTAAGTGGTTGATTAATGAGAGTCTTTGATTTTTAGACAGTTGTAAGTTTGAATTATCTAGTGACTAGACTATATTCTTATGGATTTCTTAGAAGAGCCGATAGTAGTTGGTGTGGATATTTTTATATATTTTTATTTAAGTAATTCCTGATATATATGTGCTTGATCTCATCCATGGAGAATCCTAAGTATGAAAAAATGTATATCAGAAATACCATGAACGTATTTAAAAAGTGATTTTACAATGGATTTCCAGTACTTTACACACCACCTGATGAGACATTGAAGTTTCAATGTCAAAACGAGCGTACTTTCATAGCAGATATATATATATATAATAATTATGTACATGTTCTAAAATATAATTTATAATAAATATTCACAGCTCTATATATTATATATCGAGCACTGTTTTAAATTAATGTTTTGGACGTTGTAAACAGAACCAGAACATAAACTTTGGATAGTTTATCCATAAATTGGATACAATTAAAAAATTAAATAGATAGACCCTATTCATTGAACTTTAAAAAAAAAAGGTTGTTGAAATGAATTCTTGCTGCATAAATATACTTGTGTGCAGTGCCTTTTAGGGCTCCAAGGTTAATTAAATTCTACCTCTCCCTTCAGACAGAGCTACCCACTAACTTGTTTGCACCAGTCTTAAGTATTTTTGCCTTTGATATATTTTAGCAACATTTACATAGCTTGAAGTAAATATTTTATAAATGCTTCTTTTGTTTGTTAAAAATATTCTTTAAGAAATACCACTATTTTCCTATTTATTGCAAACCTAATTAGATGTGTGTTGTGATGCAGTGGATATTGACTCGAAGCAAGAGACTGGGGTGCCGAGTTCAAATTCCGGTTAAATTTCTTGCATTCACTTACGCTCAAATACCCTTGGGAAAGGTATTAATCCATCTCTTCCCTCCAGTTATGGGTTAAATAACAGGACAGTTTGGGTTCTATAGCTTTGACTGGCAACCAGTCTACCGCAGAAAGCATTGGCAACCTACTCCGGGATAATCTTCTGCCCACTCAGTCATGTCTCGAAAGAGACATGATCACCCAAGCATGTATCACATAAGGCACTTAACTGACTGAATTAGCATAACTATAAAAAAAAGATTTTTTATAACCAAGATAGAGGAACTATTGGTGAAGTCTATATTAGCCTGTATATCTGACTCTGCTTGTGTGCATGTCTGTCTGTCTGTGTGTGTGTGTGTGTGCATGCCTCTATGTGTTTTAAGTGGGCCTGTTTTTCTCAAATTTACATATTTTTTTTGCCTCCTTTCACAGACTTTGAATGAACAAATTCAACTGACATACCCTAATGAAATGATGGAATTTCATGAGAAACTATTCTCGGAAGTTCTTAAATCATCCACATTATCTTCAGAGACTACATTCACATTTACCGAGGGACACCTGAATGACTGTCTTCAAAGCTTAGCACAGAATATGATACGAAGAGAGAAATACACATATGAAAGGTAATTTGTTTTACTTATTAAATCATTCTGACATAAACAGCCTTTTTCAGTCTTTTTTTCTAATGAAATGAACACTTTTTTGTTTCTAGTTAGAATAATATTGTTATATTTGTCGTATTTCATGTACAAGCTAGCAATCTGACCTTGATTGAGGATTTAGTGCCAGACAATTGAAATAAAATGAATTACAAAAATATTTAATTTTTCTTTGCAGATAAAAGTTAGGTTTGCACTAATACTATAAAGTCTGCAATAGTATTAGGCCTAAAAAATATATAACTAAAAAATACTTTTCTAAAAAAAAAAATAATCATGTGTTGTAGAGCAGCTAACACCTCTCTGGCACTCTCAAGAATAGAATGGTCTGTAGACCGTGATAGCTACAAAAATAAAGACTAATAGAAATCTGGGATTCAAAGTATCATTGAGGATTAGTATCGAACTGTTCTTTCTGTGACTCTAGCAACTTCTCTCTTCTAGTAGTTGTTCTGTCTTCTTGTGTTTGTCTTATTTGTATTAATATCCATTAGCACAGATATTGTGATGTAGATACTCAGCACACATCTTCTGGGTATTAACCTGCCACCTCAGTAATACAACATATTGGTGACAAAGAAAATTCACTATTTATTATAATAGTGGTGGACAAAAATTTGTTTTGACTAGTGAAACCAGTATGTTGGGGAAAAAAAACTTATGCTGGAAACAATAGACTGACGATAAAAATATCAACAAACAAAATTTATTTACAACAGATTTGGCTACATAGATTTCAAACAAGCAAATCTATAATAACAGATTTGGCGTTGAAAACTCGGACAACAGTTTTGCCCAAAAAACATTCGTACAGATTTACTGATGAATATGAACAGTTTGATGACAATTTCAAAATAGTCAGGAACAACTGCAAATTTAAAAATGGAGGACTTCCAGAAATGCTTCCTTGAATTTTTTAAACAAGTATTAGCTCAAAAACAGAAAGAAAAGCAATTTTCTGTACTGTTGGCAATTTTCTCAAAAAGAGAAACAAGTCCAGATAAGCCAGATACTTTTTCTCAGGATGCTGTGTTTAAATCAATTAGAAATTTTTCATATAAACTTGAAGAAGTTACATTTGATGCTTATTATTGAAGGTTTGAGGAGATATTTGTTATAGACTGCTAAAACTGGACAGACAATAAGAAAATTTGTTTACTATTAAGTTTGGTGATTCGGAACAGGAAAAATACAGAAACTATATTGTACCAAAACAACCTGGTGAAATTATATTTGAAGAAACTATCCAGATATTGTCTAAAATCTTTGGAGAATGCAGTTCCTTATTCAACGTATGATAATGAAGTCTATACATTGTACGCAAGCATAGTGAATAAGGAGTGTAAAAAGTTCAGACTGAATGAATTAAGCATGGATATGTGTTTAATTTTTGTACAAGGATTAACCTCACCAAGCAAAACGGATGTACATGCAAGACTATTAACAAAGTGGGAACAAGACCAGGAAATAACTCTACAAAAATTCGCTGAGGAATGTCATAGAATTGTAAACTTAAAAAAAAAACAATACCGCAAATATTGAACAATGGGACATAATATATTAATAAAATAAAACCACAAAGTATGAAAGTTAAAATAAATCCTTTCTATGGTTGTGGTCAATTAAATCTGTACAAGGATTGTCCATTCAAAGATAAAAAAAAAAATGCTTCAATTTTGGTTATGAGGGCCATAAAAGTTCTTTTTGTAAAAAAAAGTCTAAAGAAAACCAAAAAATATAATTCATTATAATATGGGTGAAAAAGTCACATGAAAAAGAAAATTCATGAATGCCCAATTGAATGACAAAATTAAAAATGCAACATGACACAGGGTCAGACCTGACAATTATTAATGCAGATACATGGAATAAAATTGATAGACTGACATTATACAGATCTAAAAAGATTGCTGAAGGCATATCAGGCAAAAAACTTGAATTTCTTGGTGAAATTTATTTAAACATTGGTTTTACTGAAAAAGAGAGAAAATTAACACCCATGCAGCAAATGCAGAATCTCTTTGGTACTGGTTGGATGGAGGTGTTTGATTTATTCAATATTCCTATTAACACATTTTGGAACAATGTTGTTGGATCCTCTAATTACACAGAAAATTTTAAGCAGGATTTAAAAGCAAGATTTCCAGATATTTTTTTAGAAGACCTAGTATTTTGTTCTAAAGTTAAAGCAAAGCTCAAGTTAAAAGAAAAGGTAACTCCAGTGTTTTGACCTAAGCAACCAGTATCATTTACTGTACTAGAAGACATCAACAAAGAGTTGGAACGTCTAGAAAAATTAGGCATTATAGAAAAAACAAATTACAGTCAATGGGCAAATCCAACAGTATAAATAAGGAATACATCAAATCAAATCAGTCTTTGCCGACTACTCTACATGATTAAATGAATGCCTAAAGCAGCGTAATTACTCTTTATCTTCAGCAGAAGATATATTTGCAAAGCTGAATGAAGGAAAAATATTTTCTAGATTAGACTTGTCAGAAGCATATTTACAAATTCCAATGGACGAGGAGTGTGCAAAAATATTAACTATAAATATGTACAAGGGTCTGTTTAAGTTTAACAGATTACCGTTCGGAGTAAAAGTAGCACCTGCAATTTTCCAACAAGCAATGGAGACAATTTTGGTGACACTTGTCACTCATGGCTGTCCTTACTGGGTGAGTATGGTCAGGGATGAGGATCATTTCAAAGGCGCTTTATGCTGTTATTCTTTATTATTCATTTCACAAATTCCCTGAATGATGATCAGAAGGCACTTGTCACACACGTCTTCCTTTACCAGCGAGGACATCACACTCTTCACACTGTTATCTCCAATCATACCGATACTGCTTATTGACATGATGTTGTATTGAGTGTTTCTATGCTTGGCCCACTTAGATTTTTGTGGCCTAGCATATGAGATGATTCCTTAAGTTTTTGTATTTTCCAATGGTGTTCTCTATCTATTAGTTCAACTTCAATTGGGGACATTGATCTACTTTTTTGCTCCATATGTGGTGAGCTACAACAGTTTTTTGTTTTTTTTTTTCTCTTGTGTTATGGTCTTGTAGTGTTCTTGTAGCCTTATCTTTAGGGGGCACCTCATTTCTATTTGATATTTCTTACTGCAGCTACATGTGATGGTCTTTACACATGTTTTCCTCTATTGAAGTTGCTTCCTTGTGGATATAATTGACTCATTAATAGGAAACTCACCATCATATGACTCAAGTGTTGTGAATTCAATACCTGGCAATAGTAGTGGTAAACAAAAACTTGGAGAGTTAAAACATCTGGAATTGGCATTACTCATGGAACAGGAACAATCTACCCAACTGATTGAAATAAAGGGTGCAGTTCAAAAATCTAGTCACCTGAAGAATGTCATAGCATATGACAGCCAAAACATTCTGAATGTAACTAAAGATGAGGACAACAGTCTGAACAATGTAAATAATTTATTTTAACGAATTTTAGTATGAAAATGCATAATAAATGTCATTGGATGAAATGAAATGAAATTTTTTTAAATGATACTCCAAAAATCGCAGACATCTATTAGTCTTTATTTTTATAGCTACCTCGGACCCACAAACCATTCTATTCTTGAGAGCACCAGATAGGTGTTAGCTGCTCTTCACCCCACTCCCCAAATGTTTTGTCCCTTGGACCAGATATTTTCTTCTTTTTGGATTAATCTCAATCATTCTTATAGCTCTCCTTTTTCACTTTCCTAAGTGTTGTTGTACTTCTGGAGGCATAGGCACATCAAACATGTCGTATATTACTTCCATGGGTTCTTCCCTATGCTCTTCAGTAATGTACATTCTTTTTATTTGGTTTAAATGTCTCCTTATAATCCATCTTAGATGTTTTATAAGGCACACCGTGTAGCCAATTCTCTTGTCTATAATGCCTTCTTCCCATGACTCTTTACTGAGTTTGTAATTTTTCAAATATACTGTCATCAGGGTAGGTGAAAAAAATAATATCAAGCAATTAAATTCAACTTTCTCATTTGCTGTTATTACGTTGAAGAGACTTCAAATGAATCAGTGTGTGAAAGCTATGAATCCCTATTATTCAACAAATTTATAACTGTACTTTTTAGCATTCAGAATAAATGCCATTTACACATTTTGCATCAATTAAATTTCAGCACAACGCTCTTTATTCTTGTTTGTGAACATTTTTTTTTCAAAACCCAACCTTGAAATAGGAAAGCCATTTTGATACCTTTTCTGCCAAATAAATGATCAGCGTGCTATGTCACCATGTTGTTGATGCTGAAAGAAAGAAAGAAGATAAATTGCGAAAAGACAATGAAAGAAAAGAGAAAGCAGCAGAAAATTGACAGATAAATTTGAATTCTCAGAGGAACAATGCATATGGAAATATTTGCTCATATATCAATATCAAATACCTACAAATTTCTAATTGGTGTACCTCTACAAAAATTTTGAGATGCTTTAATGAAAACGTTTGGCCAGTAAAGATGCCTAACTTATTTGAAAATGATGCAACCTGATGTTACTTGTGAAGGTATTTTTAAAAAAATATTGATCTTCCAAACTGTTAGACACAAGAAATGAACTGAAGCAAAAAGAATATCATTGGCTAATTGTTAAAAATAGAAACTATGATGTATGCAGCAAGTGCGGTCATTTTTGACTTGAATGAACACAAGGACACTTCACTTGTTTCTCATATGTGAAATATTAATGGAGTACAATTAAGTGAGGACAAACCAAAACAGTTAACAGGTTTAAGAAAAAACACTCCAAGTACAAATCTAGTGAAGTGCTAAAAAAAACAAGAATTATAGCTGCATTTACCAACTTAAACAAGAAGACCATCCAGAAGAGTTGCAGGAGATTCCAAAATTGTCTGAAGGCCGTGACTGAAGCCAATGGTGATTTTATTGAATAAATTTACTCTTTAATACTTTAAGATATTTTCACGTAATTTTGGTAAATATATCTGTTAAGATGAGATGTCAGTGTGATTTTCATTTTTGCATAATTTAGATGACAATTTGCCTGTTGCACCTTGTGTGTATAATGTTATGGTAACTATATACACACATAAACAATTTTTATTTAAGTTTCTATGATGTGCAACAATTTAATGGATATAGGTATTTAATCATGATCTTGGAAACTTACTGAATTTCATTTCCTGCATTTATATGGGCAAAAAAAGTGACTTTAAATGTGTAATAATTGTTGATGCCAGACAAATGGATATGAGTATTTTAAAAGCTGCTGATCTGCTAGGATTTTCCTGCACAGCCATCTGTAGGGTTTACAGAGAATGTTCAAGAAAAGAAAATTCCAATGAATGGCAATTCTGTAGGTCTGAATGCCTTGTTGATGAAAGTCAGTCAGTTAAGTGCCATACGTGATACACGCTTGGGCGATCATGTCTCAAAAGAGACATGACTGACTGGGCAGAAGATTATCCCGTAGTAGGTTGCCATTGCTTTCTGCGGTAGACTGGTTGCCGACCAAGGCTATAAAACCCAATCTGTCCTGTTATTTAGCCCATAACTGGAAGGAAGAGATGGATTAATACCTTTCCCAAGGGTATTTGCGCATAAGTGAATACAATGGATTCAACTGGAATTCGAACTCGGCTCGCCGGTTTCTCGTTCCGAGCCAATATCCACTGTACCACAACACACATCTTTGCAACAGTAGCTTCACTTAAAAAACTGTGATTTGTAAGCTAATAATCCAATTAGGCCCAAATTTTGTCATGTACCATCTAAAGCTTAGTACTTCATAAAAAATCATATGGATTTTTTATTAATGGCATGATCTATATGTCAGGCTCAGGACTTATTGACTAATCTGTTATAAATAAAAAAAAAAAAGTAATTGCTCAGAATTGATAATGACTTGCAGTATTACTTCATCCGTTGATGAAAGAGGTCAAAGAATAATGGCCAGACTGGTTGAAGCTTGATAGAAAGGCAGCAATGTCTCTTTACAATAGAAGATCTCTGAATATACAGGTAAAACCTTGAAGCATATGAGCTACAGCAGCTAAAGACTACATTAGGTGCCACTCTTGACAGATAAAAGTAAGAAACCTCAGTTATAATTTGCTAAGGATCACAAAAGTTGAAGAATAGAAGATTGTAAAAATGTTATCTCGTCATGATGAGTCATAATTTCTTGATGCGACATTTGGATGGTTGGGTTGGGTTAGAATTTGATATAAGTAACATAACAGTATGGATCCTGTCTTTTGGTGGTGTAATGGTATAGCGAATATTTTTCTTGGCAAACATTAAGACACTTGGCACCAATAAAAAATTCTTTACATGCCACAGCTTACCTAGATATTGTGGCTGACCACCCAATTTCTGATGACTCTGCACTTATGCTCTAGTGGTCACTTCCAGAAGGACAATGCACCTTATCACAGATCAAAAACAGTGGCAAATTGATTCAGGGAACACAACAATGAGCCTTCTGTGTTAAAGTGAACTCCAGTGTCACTGAATCTCGATTCCATAGAGCACATTTAGAATGTGGTGGAAAGCAATTTAAAAAACAAGATTTCCAGATATTTTTTTAGAAGACCTAGTATTTTGTTCTAAAGTTAAAGAAAAGCTTGAGTTAAAAGAAAAGGTAACTTCAGTGTTTCGACCTAAGCAACCGGTATCATTCACTGTACAAGAAGACATAGACAAAGAGTTGGAATGTCTAGAAAAATTAGGCATTACAGAAATCTAGAAGAAATGTTGGGTGCCATAACAGCACAGTCCCAAGCTTTGATGGAACACTTCTAGACGATGACTGAATTAAGGCAGTTCAGAAAGCAAAAACGGGGGTCCAACTTGGTACGAGAAGAGTAAACCTAATAAAGTGACTCACAACTGTATTTTGACTTGAAACATATGACACTTGGTGTAAATGCAAAAAATCTATATCTAAACTTATTTATAAATAGAACTTTGTCTCTGTGTGTGTGTGTGTGTCTGTGTGCATGTGTGTCCGTTACCTATAGACTCCGGAACGGCTGAAGCGATTTTCTTGAAAATTTACACAGTTGTACTATAAGCGTCTGCGAGTGTTCTTAGCTAGGTCTTGTGTTGAGGTACCCCCGATAAATATTGAAAATCAATAATCGAAAAAAATCGGGTTATAGAAAGATTGGTCCAATTTTAATCAAATTTGATACACTCATAGACAAAGACATAAGAAATGATATTCAGAAGTTTCAAGGCTAAAGTTCTTACAATAGTGCAGAAAATCGAAAATATATATATATGTAAAAGACAAGGTGTGTGTGTCTGTTTATCTGTCTGTATGTTCTTTATACAAATTCACAATTTTTATTCGAATTTCACCAAACTTCACACAAATAGTCTTTAGGCTGAGTCTGAGCTCCAGGACCATAGATTAGTTTTAAAGCTTTCATTACACCAGAGCAATTCTGGGCTATACTGCTAATATCTATATATGATGGACTTCTAAGTTGCTTGCAAAGTGGTGTTTTTTTTTGGGGTTTTTTAAATATGCTCCATAAAAGAAAATATCATTTGTAACTGATGGTTTATCAGTAATGTTAGGACAAAGTCCAGGAGTTGCAAATGTATTTCCTGATGATTTCCCTAATTAAACTGTTTGACCTTGTGCCAACACAGGTCTGAATTCACTGTAGCTATTGCTATAATAAAGATGCAATATTTTTTGATAAATCATATTCATTTACCATAGAATCTCTTAAGAATTCAGATGAGTTAACTGTATATGCTGAGGATCTTCATTGTCAACTGTTTAAAATTGGTTGAGTTTTCAGTGTCAAATGGGTTGCTTTGTCATATCAAATTGTAAAGGCAATGTGATAGTTTTATAAAACTATTGGGCTTACAATCATATCCTGTTGAAACACCAGTTCTCAAGTGATTATCCAGATTAATACTTAAATGAGTGACTGTTTGGGAATAGCAGGTCCTCTATGATTGGATGTGCAGGTTGTGTAATGAATAATGGCTTAGAATTGAAAATTGGAGAGCTAAGTTCTGATTCTACTCAGATTCTTTATATTCACTTACACATAAATACCCTTGGGAAAGATAACTATTTAACTCTCTTCCCCCCCAAATAGGGGTTAATTAGTAGAAATTTAATCAGTAAATCATTATCATCTCAAAAAATTCTTAGAACTTGAAAATATTGTCTAGCTTTAAATAACCTTCAAAAAGGTTGATAAGCTATAAAAAAACAAATCAAGCAATCAATGTTATAAAAATATTTAGCAGCATTTTTAGAAAAGCAACTGCATTTTCTAATGACTTTGTGCATTGAGAGCAAAGTATAAGGTGATTTTAAAAAAATATTAGAATCAATGGCGGCTTTGATAAATAATTTGTACTTCAACTGTTTCTTCCTGTGAAATGTCACTTAAACTGGAGAATCAAATGTGCAAACTTAAGTCCATGAGGGAATAAAACAAACTATCGAGGTTCAGGAATGCCAAAGAGAAATAAGGTAAATTTTATATGCAAGTGAAAAAAGGGGATGTGCCTTGTGGTGCAAGGGATATCAGCTCAAAATGAGAAACCAGAGAGCCGAGTTCGAATTCCAGTTGAATTTGTTGCATTCACTTAATGTGCAAATACCCTTGTGAAAGATTTTAATCCATCTCTTCTCTCCAGATAAGGGTCAAATAACTGGACAGACTGGGTTCAATAGCCTTGGATGGCAACCAGTCTACTGCAGAAAGTAATGGCAACATATTGTGAGAAAATCTTCTGTCCAGTCAGTCAAGTCTCTTTTGAGACATGATCGCCCAAACATGTATCATGCATGGCACTTAACTGACTAACTAAAGAAAGGTTGATAAGCTGTAAAAAACAAATCAAGCAATCAAATGAAGAAAGCAACAAGCCAGATGATATTTTATAGAATAATTTTGAGAATTGTTTAAGCATCCATCAGACATCAAGAGTTTTTCAGAAGTTTAGTTGATAATATGAAATCCGGTCTGGCTGAATTTGCAACAGCTTTAAATGATAAACACAAAAAGTTAATCACCCAGTTGAAATGTCAAGATATTAAACATATTCCAAAGAGTTGCTTTTTACCTTTGAAAATAACAATAAAGAAGAAATGGTAGAACAATTTGTCTTTGTCGCAATGTCTTCAGAGAATTCAGTGAAACTAAAAGGAAGTAATTTCTGTTATGTTTTCAGCAGCTGCTAACGGTTCTAAATAGAATTCTGGTATTGACAGCAGAACAGGAAAGAAGCATTAGTGGCATGTATTTCTAGAGGTCAGCACAGTGTGCAAGACTTCAAACAGATTCTCCCTCAACACTTCTATTTATTATGATGTTTGGATTGCCTGTCAAAATTCAACCTTGAATGTGACAAGTTGGCTTTTTAGTAGCAGAAGGTGTGCTGAAGAAATAGAGATTGCGGACCATTATGGTGAATTTTTATCATGTTGGTTGGTTGATTGGTTGTTTTTCTTTTATGGCATATCAACCTCAGCGGATCATTTATTGCCAACTAAATTTCTTTTGTTTAGTAATACCTTTTTCTTTCAATAATTGTTGTTTTTATATAAGTTTTTTGTGTCTAGTAATATTTTTTTCTTTTCGAGTATCAAGATTCATTGGGTTTTGCTTTTAAGGGCAGGGTCCCCAAGTCCTACCCTGTTATTTAACCCATAACTGGAGGGAAGGGACGGATTAATACCTTTCCCAAGGGTACCAATGCTTAAGTGAATGCAGGGTATTCAACTGGAATTCGAACTCGGCTCACCGATTTCTCTTTCCGAGCCGATATCCACTGCACCACAATGTACATCCGTCACTAAACACTTACAGCACCTGGTATTCCCAAGCGGTCACCCATCTAAGTACTGACCAGGCTCAATGTTGCTTAACTTCGGTGATCGAGCAAGAACCGGTGTATTCAACGTGATATGGCTGTAAGCCTTTTATCATGTAAATTGGGAGCTGAGTCCTTTAAAAATTACATCTATTCATTAATAAATAGAAATTTCAGAAATGAAATTACATTATCAGCTGATCATTCTATATATCATCCTGCTGTTTGTTAGAAAGGGTTAAAAAAAATTAAGAAAACAAAATAATAATAATAATTTGATAATAAAAAAATAATTAATTTTCATTAAGTTTGTGACCTTTTTCATTATGCTATGCTGTTTGTTAGAAAGGATTAAAAAATAAAAAAAAATAATTTGGTCTTTCATCTTCATAATAACATCAACAATAGAACTTTGTTTTCATTAAGTTTGTGACCTTTTTCATTACGTTATGCTGTTTTTCCCTACAAAGTGGTGGCGATACCTATAACACACTATACACCAGAACACATACAAAATAAAGTAAAATAAATTACAAGAAGTATACGCACATAAACACGCACACATGACACAGTCACTGACACACATTCACCACGAGATAAAGCAGATAGATAAAACAACAGTAATAAAACACATCCTCTTTAACTTAGGCAAAAGTCAAGCTAACGGTCAAGTCACACATACTTAGATAAACCACATATTAAAGCAGACTTATATCATCAGACCAGAAAAAGGTCCCAACTGTAAATCACACAGTGATTATCAGTTGCTCTCTCTTGTCATGGAAAAGATCTTTTATATATTCTTCCCATCGCTAGAGTATTTCCTCTTTCCCCAATATTATCATTCCATCCTTGGATTTTATACATCCTGTTGAAGAGCAGGTTTTTTGTCCTGTCAGTTTTCTTATCTCTTTATGCACGTCTGCTTTATTAATCCTGCTCAATCTCTCTACCTCTGCACATTTGTCGTTGAGCCATTCCTCTTTCGCCTGTCTACTTTTTGTTCCTTATTTCCTTGTGCAGTTTTCTGTCTTGGCATCATTTTCCATCTCCTTTGCATCATGGCAAGAATCTCTTTAGTCATCCACTTGTTTTTTCTTCTGCATCTGATTTCCATTGGAGCAATGTTGTTTGCTGATGTCTTTATCGCTTCCTTTAGTGAGTCCCATTTTGAATGTCCTTGTCCAATTTGTTCTTTGTATTTGTTTTTCACGCTGTTAGTGTATTCTTTCTGTAGGTTGAGGTCACTCACAATCGTGTTGTATTTCAGTCTTGGTGCTGTGCTAGGCTTCTTCATTCTCCAAAGTTTTATTCTTAGTTTGCAGATGACTGGAACATGGTCGCTTCCACAGTTGGCACCTGGATAGGTTTTGCATTACATCACTGCATTTCTGAATCTCCTGTTTATGGCTATGTATGTATTTGGTTTTTCATGCCGCCTCTTGGGCTTCTCCATATCTATAGATGTCGTGGGTGTTCTTGAAACCAGGTGTTAGTTATTACCTGGTCATTTGCTGTGCACCATTGGACCCATTTTTCTCCTCGTTTGTTGCAGACTCCTAATCCAAAGTTGCTGGTCGGGTCTCCTTCCCTCTCTTTACCGACCTTGGCATTCAAGTCACCCATTATTATTCTGATTTCTTAGCTTTTGCACTGAGCCTTGGCATTGTCTAGTATGGAGTAGAATGATTCTATCTCAGTACTTTGTGTTGTTGGTGCATAAACTATTATAATGAATATGTTGAAGGGTCTTCCTCTCAGTTTAACCAAAAGGACTTTCTCGGAAAGCTGACAGTATCCAAGAACACATTTCTTCACTTCTCTGTACAGTATTTAGCTGACCCCTTTTTCATTGCTTTTGCCTCCTGCAAAAATTATCCTGTTGTCATCGTTGCTGAGGTCTCCATTGTTCGGCCATCTTATATATATATATATATATATATATATATATATATATATATATATATAAGTCAGTTAAGTGCCATACATGAGAAATTCTTGGGCAATCATGTCTTGAAAGAGACATGACTGAGCAGAAGATTCTCCGATAGTAAGTTGCCATTACTTTCTACGGTAGACTGGTTGCCAACCTAGGTTATAGAACCCAATCTGTCCTGCTATTTAACCCATAGCTGAAGGAAGAAGCAACAGATTAATATCTTTCCAAGGGTATTTGCATGTAAGTGCATGCAATCAATTCAACTGGAATTCAAATTCTGCTCTCTGATTACTCATTCCAAGCTAATATCCACTGTGCCACAACACACATCCATTTATTTATAAATATATATATATATACTAGCAGTATAGCCTGGTGTTGCTTGGGTGTAATGAAAGCTTTAAAACTAATCCATAGTCCTGGAGCTCAGACTCTTTGGACGTTGGCATGAAAGACTAAAAAGCAATAGTTGTTTCCAGTTAAAGTGAAACCGTAGACAAAGAAAAATGAATGGATGTAAGTCAAATTTTGATTTCCTGGTATCGATATCAAATAAGTTTTTTCGTTGTAAACTGAATTTTGAAGGCTAAATAAGTCCTCTGAGTAAATGGTATCATGGCTGAGACTAAGAACTACAATTATACCTACTTAGAGCCAAACCTGAAGCAAAAACTAAAATAAAAGAATTGAAAAAATAGACATACAGGCAGATAACCAGACACACACACAAACATCTTGCCTTTTAGATATATATTATCGATTTTTCTGCACTATTGTAAGAACTGCAACCTTGAAACTTCTGAATATCATTTCTTATGTCTTTGTCTATGAGTGTATCAAATTTGATTAAAATCGGACCACTCCTTTTATAACCCGTCCCAAAACCTAGCTAAGAACACTCGCAGATGCTTATAATACAACTGTATAAATATTCAAGAAAATCGGTTCAGCTGTTTTGGAGTCTATAGATAACGGGGACACACACAGAGACAAAGTTCCATTTATAAATAAGTTTATATATATATATATATATATATATATATATATATATATACATACACACACACTATGTATAGCTAGATTTGTAAATATACATATATAAATCAGTCAGTTAAGTGCCATATTGGATGTGACACATGCTTGGGTGATCATGTCTCTTTTAATTCATGACTGATGAGGTAGAAAATTTTTCTGCAAGTGAACATAATGAACCTAACTCTCTGATTTCTCATTCTAAGTTGATATCAATTACACCATATTGTACATGCTACACATAAATGCTTTAAATATATATATTTTTTTTTATTTTATTTATATATGTACATAGCAAATATTGCAAGGTAAATTGTAAACTGTACACTACTGTAATGCCAGCTTTACTAGTAACAATAAAAATAAATGGAAGTAACAAAACAACAATTGGAGATAAGATGTGGTTAAGAAAAGTTTTAAAAAATTTCTTTTTTGTGATTTACAAGGTCCAAACACTTGCTCATTCCACAGTATCATTTGTCAGTTGTGGGAGACTGTTCAGGGTATAACACAAGGTATTAGTCAAAATAAACACTTTTTTTTTTTAATCGTATCACCTCGAACAAGGCGGTAATACCACTGATGTGCAGGGGTCTACATAAGAGTAAAAAGATTAAGTAGAAGAGAATGAAGAGGAAGACGAACTAGTTAGAAAGGAGCAAGAGAAGGATGGGAATACAGGTGTGATGACAATTGCAAAGGTGGAAGGAAAGGAAAGGATATACGGGTGGTGAAAGTACTAGAGTCAAGTGGTTAATAGATGAGTATTGACATTGCATTTAAATTCCTGGAGGTTGTAGCCATCAGGAAAGCAAGAATATGGAAGCGAGTTCCACAGGCGGGAAGTGCGAGAGAAGCTGCAGGAGTAGAATTGTCGTCTGCATTTGGCTAACCTAACTGTGAATGGGTGGGACCCAGTTGCCAATCTGGTTGCACGAGTAAACACCTGTTGAAGAAGCACCAGTGACTTAAGTTCATTGGAGCAGAAGCCATGAAAGTATTTATAGAACAGACAAAGGGAGGCCACATCTCGTCGCTGGTGAAGTGGCTGTAGTCGAGCCGCCAAGTTGGTACCTATCACATTACTGATTCTCCTTTGGAGCCTGTCGAGATGAACAGCAGGGGCGCCTGACCATATATGGCAGCAGTGTTCCATGCATGGACGAATGGTTGATTTGTATATATGCAGAATGGATTCAGGCAGGAAAAACATCCTGGTCCGACACAGCGACCCAACCTTCTTAGCATGGAAAAAAAAATCAACATGCACATGTAGTCAAATGAGTTTGTCTTTGATGCTGGTTTCATTGCTGGCCAAAGACATCATTATTGATGAAAGCATTTTGGTGCCACTACTGATGGCCTGGTTAAGCTTTCCTGCTGTGGAGTCCATTGCTAATGCCAACTGAGGCGGATCTACCTTCATGAGTGAAATCAACATTGGCTTTATAGTGAAACAGTGGCTCAGAAATGGCTACTGCTAAAAACCTCATAGGCCTTTTCTGATTAGACAAAAAATTGATGTTTCATGACTTAGTATTTTGTGACTGTGTTCCAGAAATAGTTGCAGATCATGACAAATTTATGTCCCAACAAAATACAACAATATTATGTTCCATATCATTAAAAAAGTATTATTTTACTAAAATATATTTCTTATACTTTCCTTCATTTGACTTGGTGCTGATAAATTGTGTATCTAAATTGTCATACCCAGTTCATATAGGTACAAAATGGCTTCCAAATAGAAAATGTATCAAAATACAAAACAATTTTCATATAGAATTATAGTTTCATACTAACTCGGTAAATTTAGTGTTTATCATGTTTTTTGGCCTCTATCAAGGTTGATATTGGTTGTATATTTTGTTGCTACTACTTTAGGGGCAGTAAGTTAGTGGCTGACCCAGATGCTCTTTCACTTACTGTTGTAGTGTAAATAACATGCCCCTAGTAACACAAATGGAGTAGTCTAGATGTTTAAATAAAGAATTTTAAGTAGTCTAAAATCTGTTGGAGTCAGTATTTTACATAGACATTATGAGTGCCTAAGCAAGAATTTATATTATAACCTATTGAAAACAAGATATAACGCTTAGAATCTTCTTCATTAAGCATTGTGACATGCCAGTAACAAAACATTCTTTGTCAGGATGTCTGGTGATGGGAAACTGAAGAAATTATAAATTCATACCTTTTCCAAGGCTGTTAGTGCTGTGAACAGTTTTGGCCAAATTTCACATTCTATTTTCCATAAACTATGTTGGAGTTTCTAATTTTACAGAGGCACAAAAAGAATTTCATATTTTTCTTTATCTTTGATGTTTATATTCATTAGAAAAATATAACATTCAATTTTTTTCTTTCTTTCTTAGCTACATCAGTTATTTTGAGAAGCTTATAAAAACCTATCATGACCAATTATACCACAAGGAACAGGTTAGTGTTGGCTTTCCAAGCAATTTTACCAACACAGTTTGTTTCTCTTTCTGAAATTTCCAAATACATTCATAATTTTTACTGCCTTCAAAATACAATAGAATCATTGGATTTGTATTTTCTTGTAGGAAATCAAACAATTCCAGGAGGAACAGCAAGTTGTGCAAGAAAGTATAGCGTCTGCAGTTGAGTGTCAAATGGCTGATAAAACATTTCACCTGCTTATAGGTAAAGACTTGCTTATTTTTCATTTCGTGTTCAGCTCATTTTCATATGAAATAGAAAAAAATCTAGTCTCAGGTTATCAGTGTCTAATCTTTTATTTTTCTCCAAATAATAAAACAAATTAAGTGCCATTTACTAACTTTAGAATTGGCAGTTTTAGTCTTGACAAAAATCTATGTTACAAGTTAACATTTATACTTTTTTCTTCAAGATTTTATTAAAAACATTTTTCTCAACAGAATTTATCATACACATAAGTTTTCCATTTATGCATGCATTTAATATTACTGTCATGTCTGGTCTGATGCTTCTGCTATGTATTTAGAGATTCTTGATAAACTACAAAGAAGAATCTGCAATGCTATTGGTCCTGACCTGGCATCTTGGCTTTGGTCACTTTCTCACCACTATAATGTAGCTTCTCTGTGTCTTTTTCCATAAATGAGTTTATTGTAATTGTTCTGATGAACTCTTCTCCATAGTATCTCGACTTTTTGAATTTAAGTACAGTACTGGATATGCATTGTGGTGCAGTGGATATCAGCTTGGAACAAGAAATCGTGGAGCCGAGTTCGAATTCCGGTTGAATTCATTGCATTCACTTACGTGCAAATACCCTTGGGAAAGGTGTTAATCCGTCTCTTCCTTCCAGTTATGGGTTAAATAACAGGATAGATTGGGTTCTATAGCTTTGGTCGGCAACCAGTCTACCACAGAAAGCAATGGCAATCTACTGCAAGATAATCTTCTGTCCAGTCAGTCATGTCTTTTTCAACAGACGCGTCAGGAGACTCAATTGGAGCAGTCCTACAACAAAAACAAAATGGCTTGGAAAAACCAATATCCTTTTTCTCAGTGAAATTGAACACTGCACAACGAAAATACAGCACCTTCTCAAGGGAGTTACTGGCAATTTACTTGTCCATAAGGCACTTTCGTCACTTACTCGAAGGACGAGATTTCACCGTTTTCACTGACCACAAACCACTTACTTACGCCTTACATGTAAATACCGAGAAATATACGCCCAGAGATACTCGACAACTGGACTATATATCACAATTTACCTTGGATATCCGATACATAAAAGGTTCAGACAATATTGTGGCAGATACACTTTCACGCTCTACAATACAATCTATTGATTCGGCAGATCTCACCTTCGAGCTCATTGCAGATGAACAAAAAAAAGATGCCACATTAGACAAACTAAACGACACTTCCCTTCAGCTGAAGGAACAGCCTGTTCCATTTGGAACAAAAACAATACTTTGCGATGTCAAAACTGGTCACTCTAGACCGTACATACCACCATCACTAAGAAAAAGGTTATTTACACATTTCCACAACCTTTCACACCCTGGACGCCGAGCAACCGCAAAATTAATCAGCAACCGTTTTGTTTGGCCTAATATGCGCACTGACATAAAAAACTGGACTCAAACATGCTTGAATTGTCAGAAGAGCAAAACAAACAGACACACAAAGTCTCCTCCAGGACAATTCAAAAAACCAGACGGTAGGTTCACAAACCTACACATCGATATTGTCGGACCATTGCCAATAGCAAATGACTGTCAATATATACTTACTATCATTGACAGATTTACAAGATGGCCTGTTGCCGTCCCACTTAGAGATATATCAGCAGAGACTATCTCTAAAACCATATTATAAGAGTGGATCGCAGTCTTTGGTTGTCCTTCAGTAATAACAACAGACAGAGGCTCCCAATTTCAATCAACGCTTTTCGATGAATTTACAAAGTTATTGGGAGTCAAACATATAAAAACAACAGCATATCACCCCTGCGCAAATGGATTAATTGAAAGATTCCATAGACAACTTAAAACAGCTTTAACAGCTAACAAAAACTCCAGAACATGGTCTGAAAATTTGCCTCTTGTTTTATTGTCAATAAGGAATGTTATCAAAGAAGACCTGGGATGTACAGCTTCCGAAATGGTTTTTGGAACATCTTTAACACGACCAGGTCAATTTTGTGAAAAAAACACTTCCTTACAACCAACTACAACTTTTGTAAAAGATTTTAAACACAAAATGAACGATTTAGTTTACACACCCACAAGAACACAAACTAAAGAACTTTACACACCAAAAGACCTTCACGACTGCAAATACGTTTTTATTCGAAATGATGCAGTCAAAAAACCTTTATGTCCTACCTACTCCGGACCTTTCCAGGTAGTTGAAAGACACCACAAATATTTTAAACTCGCCATAAAAGGCAAATTTGATACTGTCTCCATAGACAGACTAAAACCAGCGTACTTAGACTTACCAATAAAGGAAAGTACAGCTGAACACTCTACAAGTACAAAAAATACCACATTGTCCAAACCAACCTCCACGCCGACAAATACACCGACAAACACCACCACAAAAGCTGGAAGAAAGGTACATTAGCCGAAACATTTTAAAACTTATATTACATATTAATAAATATTTCCATATTTATCAATCTGCGGGGGAGGGGGGTATATGGGATACACATTTTTTTTTCTATTAAAATAAGCAATAAGAAAATACATAAAAACATTATAGAAATTTTGAATTAGAATTTAAATTACATTTTTATATTTCTCAACCAATCAGCTAAAAACATAGAACAAGAACATTCTAGAAAAATAGGATCGGAAGTCAAGTAACAAAAAATATTTAGGCCCCAAAACAAAATAATAAAATACAAATCTGATTGGTCAATAAATGTCTTCACACCTAAATGTTAGGAAGATTCTTTGATCCACTATTATGGTATATAAATAACACACAGTTAGGAAGAAGGAAGTCAGTCACCAAGCTAGCCATTAAGTCAGCATGTAACCGATACTTTGTCCGGCCAAGTCATTCTTCCACACCAAAGTTCATGACCTAGCTACAGATGGCCGTGAAAGGAAAAACCCGACAAACTTTCTTTCATCAACGCGACAGGCTGTCGCCACTCGAGATGAACTTAATGTAAGTAAGAACGACTTATTTACGGACTCCGTTAATATAAACTTACACACACCTTTAAACAAATTTAACTTCTTGCCCAACTTTATTTTCCAAAAGGCAATTTTTCACATCTTGTATTTTATTTGTTTCCACATGCTAATTTTATTTTATACATATTAAATTGTTCGTTGTTTGATGTTCGTTGTGACTTATTCCATTTCTTTTGCGCGATTGTAAGACATTGTGTTGTATTTGTGGGGGAACTAATCTCGAGAGCAATACCCGTAAAATACGGAAGCACATCAACCAAGCACCTACCAAATCCCCTACAAATTTGACAATGTAGTAATTGTGAGTTCAGTCTCTGGGCTGGGCAATGTGTACTCAGACTCAGTGAAAACATGACAAGCGATAACTGAGCAGTACTAAAAATTAGAATATCCCTAGACATGAGCAGTCAAATGGGAACAATCTACCCACATAGATTAAATAAAGGGTTCAGTTCAAAATTCTTTGTAGGTTACCTAGCTCAACATACACCTAGAAGGAAGGCTGGAGGGTACAACACTTGAAACGTGGTAACAACGACAAAGATGAAGACAATAGTACACTTGTAAATAGTGTAAATAATGATAACTCTTCATTTGAGAAATTCCGACTGAAATCATTTTGTTGTTGATGTTTAAACATATGTTTTAATCTTAATGATTCTTCTGAAAGTTAGTAACACAATATTGTCTTTTTATTGCAAAGAATATATACATGAAGTTTAGACTGATGCAGCTTACTATTTACTGGGATTCATTTTCTGAGGTATTTGCCTATAAATAAAACTGGAAGCACTGAGCCAGAGATGGATGCCCTGCCTGCAAGCAGATGTCTTGAAGAGAAACGTGGTGAAAAATGGTAAACACTTAGTGCAAAGAATGCATAACCCTGTTTTGCATGGAATGCTTCAAGGAGTATTATAGTGGGTTATCCGTTCTAGTGAAACGTAGTTGTGTGTTGAAACAGATTAACTGAATTTGGCCTCGTTAGTAGATAGCCCACTATAAGGGGGGTATAAACAAGAAAATCAAATTGAGTACAGAAACATTTATATATACACAGATATCAATTAAAGTTTTTTTACAAATAAAGTAATGTCTTTAGGATGGGTTCAAAGGATGTTAAAATGTTTATAGCAGTAAATGCCAAAAAGAAAGTTTGTGGGTATGTATGTGTGAGCGTTTGTCAATTAGGAATGTCTTTGATGTTTCGCTCCTTTGGTCGGGTAAGTGGCTCAGGGGACAGTGAAGAAGGTGAGAGGGAAAGGCAAGGCAAGCATGGTGTGATTGCTTGACGAGGTCAAGGGATGTGCTTCTTACGCTCATACTTTCTCAACTGTCGATGCATTCTGTGCTGACTTTTTATTTCATCTTTGTGAGTTCCAGTAGGCCATTTGGGAATTCACACCCGTATTTAATTCTGGGCTTACCATTGGACGATAAACAAAATTCACGTAGGCTCGCAAAAAGGAATTTGATATTTATTAATTTTTGGTTTTCTGCCGGAACATATGCATTTGCTTTCTGGATCTCTGAGGACAAACATCCGGTCCCTCGCTTTGCTCGGTATCACCACAGTATCATACCATTGAAAAAATTACACTTACGAGCCTAAAATTTGCTTTATTTTCCAGTTTTCTTTATTTTTATTATCTCTGAATTAAAAATATCATTTCTATGGACTTTGAATACAATTAAAGTGAAAATATACAGCAAACAAATCTTTAACAAATAAATTTTCACAATTCTTTTTGTCTATTTGATACACATATTTGTACCATGTTTTACTGCCAATTTAAGGATTTATGAAACTGCTTCTATTTTATATATCTACATTATATGCTTTTGTTTTTGTATATATGTTAGAAAATTCTTTTTTTAAATCACTTAAATTATTTTCTAACGGAAGAAAAAAAATTTATATATATTTTTATATCAGATTTTTTTCGAATTCCTTTTTTTTTTAATTTTGTGAAAATTGATGAAGCCATCATATGTGACTAATTCATTTTTATCTGTGTAGTCCAATATTGCAACACATCCATTATTATTCTTGCAAAATATCCCACTTATTTAAAAACTAGGAGGTTTAAAAAATAAGGAGTTTTCTGGTAATTCTTGATAATGGTCTAGGACTTGTAAAGAATGAAAAAGGACTTCTTTTTAGGCTACATTATTACTATGTAGTGACAATATGCAAAATAATTTGTTTTTATCTTTAGAGCTCCAATAAGCCAAATTATCTTAGTGACTCATGTCAAGGTTGATTATGGGAGTAACAGCTTTTTACTGTTAACTGCCTGGGCAGGTAATGTAGTTATTGGTGATTAAGAAGTTTGCCTAAATGCTTATTCACCCACCCTTTTTTTTATGTGTTAACCCTTATTATGTACCAGTAATAAAACTGAGTGATTTCCATCCTGGTAAGAGGAACAACAGTATAATATTATTTAAATTAGCTTAGGAAACTTTTGTTAGAAACCAAGAAAATGATGAAGTACTATGTAATATTTATGATGAAGTACTATGTAATATCAGTTCTCTTATATGGTTGAGAATGCTGGACAATTTCACCAGACACAGGAGACTTGAAATAAGACGGTTTGTGGTTATATGAAAGAATACTATGGATAGAAGATGCAAGCTCTGAGGAAGTTTTAAGGAAAATGAAAACAAAAAGACACTTGTATTTAAAATCAGGAAGTTGAAATTTCTGGGACACAACAAGGAAAGAAGGCTTGGAGAATGTGAAACTCACATGTCATATTGAAAACAAGAAGGACAGAGGGAAACATTGAGTAACTGACCTAATAAGCATTTATAGATGGATCAGAAAAGAAGAGCGAGGAGGAGGAATAGTAAAAAGATAACATTACTCAGCACTACAAAGAATAGAAAGCCAGGAAGAGACATGATCGCCCAAGTCCTGAAGAGATATGACACATACAAAAAAAACAAATTGCATCTGCATCTGATTCTGTTTAGAATATTTATTTGAAAAATTTTAGTTCTCCTTTAATTCTTAATAAAATTTTTTAGTATACTAAAGTATATCCATTTAATAATAGAAATCCAACGCATTCATATTCCTTTTGAGAAGCATTGTTGAATTATTTGGTTGTTTGTTGATTGTTGTCGAGCCTTTAGCTGTCAGTGAAGTTGTGAACGAATTTTCGGCGCTCTATGCCATTGTCATCAACCTGACAAGGGCATAGAGTGCTAAAAATTTGTTCACAACTTCACTGACAGCTAAAGGCTCGACAACAATCGACAAACAACCAAATAATAGAAATATTTCAGATTCAACAACTGGTCAATTGTTGAGGTAAAAAATGATTCACAAGTTTATATGTTTCAGGTGAATGATCCACTTCATCCACTTGACATGACCTGAAACATGAATTTTATTTCCTCTAATAATATTTCTGCCTCCATAACGTACATTATTTATCAACATGGCATGAGATTCATTTTTAAGATCTGAACTTTTATTAAAGAAACGGTATGAATTTTTCAGAAAGTATCTTTCATGTTCGTTTCCAGATTCTTCTCAAGAACAATGGAAGATCAACAAATTTTAGATGAAAAGGGATTGGGCAAAAATCTCGATAGCTTGCCAAAAACTTGATCCTCTGTCTGGTTTGATTATTTTCAACATCAGGCAATGCCAAGACACACATAAAGAGAAAAGAAAGAAGCATGAAATGAAAGGATAAAAAAGGAAGAATTTAAGAAGAAAGTCCAGCCCCATGAAGGAGAAAGTCCAGCCCCATGAAGGAGAAAGTCCAGCCCCATGAAGGAGAAAGTCCAGCCCCATGAAGGAGAAAGTCCAGCCCCATGAAGGAGAAAGTAGCAACAGTAAATAGAATTTCAATGGATTCCAGATTTCAGAAACAGAATAAAAGAACATGACAAGCAATATGGGACTCAAAATTTAACAAACTGGGCAATATTCAATCAACTATAGGAGTATGACTGCCAGGTTTCAGAAAAATAATAAGAGGAAATAGTTTTATCCAGATTTTGAATAGGATATGCACATCTGACACTAGCATCTACTAAAAAATGAAACTCCCCATTCTTTAACCGATATCAAGTACCCCTCACAGTCAAATGTATACTCATAAGTTGCCATCGGTCAAACCTGAATAAAATATGCAAACAATACAAAAGAACTCTTTCAAAATGCTAAACCAAACAATATCCTTTATACTAAAATATAAAACTATAAATCTCCAACATAAAACTTTGAATATATTTTGAAAATTCAAACAACAAAAACCCTTAGATTTTATAAAGCTTCCCAGTAAAAAATATCAATGCAAACTCTAATAAATAACTTTTATCAGAAGCTAAATACAAAATAACTTGTTTAAGAAACCAATATTTCTAATCTTCTTTGTCTTTTATATGCCTTGTCCTTTCAGGACGTAGGTGATCATGTCTTTCCACATCTCCTTATCCCTGGTAGTTCTTAGCACGCTTTCTCCTGTTACACCACGCAACCCCCATTCTGCTATCCACCTGCTCAGGCCAGTCAAGTACGTTACTCGCTGTTTTCCCATGTCTCTCCTTCACTCTATCTGGCCTGTTAGTATCAGGTTCCCCAAGCCCTCCTTCCTCATTGCATGTCCCAGGAACTTCAGCTATCTCTTTCTGATGCTCAGTATTAATTTCCTTTTCGTTTCCATTCTTTCCCAAACCTCATCATTGCTCATATGCTCGATCCATGATATCTGCAGCATCCTTCTGTAGAACCACATTTCAGTTGCTTCAAGTTTTTCCTTCATCTTCAATGGTATTGTCCAGCATTCACTAACTGATTAAGAAGCAAAAAAGTACACCAACTAAATTGTATCCAAATCTAATCACTAATCCACATACAGCATCATGCTATACGCAAAACAAAAACCTTTTCCTGGCCTTAATTAACTCTATAGTGGCTAAAAGGTCATTAACAAGTAACAAGACCGAATGAATTCCATCAGAAAAAGGCATTTTCAGTCTAACTGGGATATTTATCACAATAAAAATAGCTTGTATGTTAAATTCTAATAAATATTATAGCTTGCCATTTATACTATTATTCTACTTGTTTGTATATACAACTGCTATACTATTTTATATGGTGAAGTAGGGTGTAGTATCTGTTCAAGCCTTTCATGCTCTTTAGCTTGATTCAGTTCAACTTTAAGATAAGCAATTTACATAATCATATTAAATTGGTAATTAGGGTAAAAATATTTCTTAAAAGCACAATTTCCAAAATCCACTCCTCCAACCAACCAGTGTCCCCACATCATACTCAGTAGGGATGATCATGGTCAACCCCAGATGCCTGAAGCATCTTAGTTTGCTATTTTTATGGTGTAGCCAGAATTAAAGAAAATAAGGAATAAATAATAAAAATATAGGAAGAAATGAAGGAGAGAGAGGTTGGGGGGGGTTAAGACGAAAGCTTTTTTAAAATCACAAAATTCTTTTAAATTTATCATAAAAGGCTTATTAAACATAATTGATTTGAGTGTATTGACCCAAAATATTGTGATGAAAAGTAACAATAAAATGAAGTAAAACTATTAAAAAAATAATTTTCAAAAGTGACAGCAAAATATTTCTATTGATATGCCATCTAAAATGATGGCAACATTTATTTATTTATTGATGTACCTATTATTGTGTATCTTACATTAAGACATAAAAAAGAAAAAAAAACAAAAATATCTAAAACCCTGAGCATGACAGGAGGGGGGAAAAAAAAAAAAAAAATATATATATATATATATATATATATATATATAAGCATGTAGTGTGGGTATAGAAGAATCCAAAGGAGTATCCTTTACATATAGTGGTAGGATAACTCTCTAAGATAGCTCTAAATATATATGTATATAAATACATATAGAGCAAATATAAGAAAAATTAAGGCAAACACGTTATTTCATGGTGAATCGGAAGTATAGGCCTATCTCAGGCGAACCATCATCAGCTTCTGTCTTTATTGTACAAAGGATTTTATACAAATGAGATTCACAAAGACTTAAAAAAACGAATAAAAATAATGGTCACTCTCTTAAAAGAGAAAATTTAAGAAAAAATACATCATTAAATCAGTTCCGCGAACACACACACATATTCATACATAAGCATATATATACGCAACATATAATCAAAGAACACGTGTAGGAGAAGATGTCAACAAAAGTTCAAAGATATGTTCAGCCTGTGAGTTGAACTGCTGATCCGTAGATTTGAAACCTAAAGAAAGTGTGTTAGGTGAGAGAGAGAGAGAGAGAGAGAGCGTTAAAAAGAAAGGGTAAGTATCCTAGAGCATAAACTAAAAGGGAAGAAGAAGAGACGAATAAATTTAAAATAGAAAGAAAAGATGATAGGGGAAAATGAAAAAATAAATATTATATATTAATGGTGAAAGGATAAAAAATTGGAGTCTAAAAACATTAAAAATATATTTAAGAGATAATCCGTTAATCTGTTGTGATCACAAAATACTCACACCACTATATTATCAAAATTATACTAATTATACAATCAATAAAACAAACATAATACAATATAAAATTTAAAAAATTTTTAAATTTTGATTTAAAAGTAAGCCTTATTATTCTATTTAAATTTAGTTGTCTAAACTTAATTATTTAGTTTAAAAATAAATTTACATATTACTAGTGAAAGAATAAGAAATTGGAATTTTAAAAAACCTAAGAAAATTAAACAATTAAGATATACTAGTTAATCAATCTGCTTTAATCACAATTACCACCCACACCACTATATAATCAAAATTATACTAATTATTCGATTAACAATACAATAATAATAATACCATAATGTAGATAAATTTTTCGGTCAACAGTACAGTTATAATACCATATAATTTTAGTATTGTAAAAAAATATATATGTACACATTCAACTCACACACACACACACACATGTAAATGCGTATACACATACCCACATACGCACGTGGGTATGTACACGTACACAAATACATGTACACATATATGAACACACACACACACATATATATGTGTGTGTGTGTTCATGTGGGTATGTGTGTACATACGCATATATGTATACAAATATATGTACATGTACACAGATACACAAATACATGTACACACACACACACACACACACACACACACACACATATGTGTGTGTGTTCACATATATACACACTCAAACACCAGCAAAAACAAATATGTAAGCAATACTATAGACATATAAAAACCCGTATATATATATAAAAAAAAACCCCTGACATATATAACAATGGTTTACAATTAAACAATATATATTCCATAAAATAGTGTGATGTGTGTAAAGTCTTCAGAGGAATGAGGAGCTAAAAGTTTAACATAGTTTAAATTGGCTCTTGTGTCGACATTTAAAAATTAGTTCCCTCCTCAGATTCAGCAGATCCAATTGGTTTTTGTGTTTTGTAATAGTGATTTTTTTCATCCAGGCATAAGCAACAGCAATTTTTGAAGTTGATGGGTGTGTTAGATCTTTTTAATGATATTCCATTTAGTCATAGGGGTTAAGTTATTGTCTTTCAATGACCAGAGATATTTTGATAAAGCTGTCTGGTTTCTTAGTTCAGGGTTGGAAAAGGAGTGTGTGATTGTACAATCATTGCTTCCAAGCACCCGCTGAAATACCAATGTAGTATTTCTTCAAGTTTGTATTTTCTTTTGGGTATATCATGGCTTGATATACCACCCCTTCTGTCATACACTCTCCACCCATAGGACACTCATTTTTGATTCTGCAATTGCATTTAGGTGTATGACTGTCATGTCCAGCTGCATCCCTTATGTCTGGTAAATTCCAGGCAACTTTAGGGTTGCTTCTGTTAGGAGTTGCAGAACTAAGGCTGGCTCAACTAGGAGTTGTTACGCTGGAGCTGGCTTGATCAATGGTAGTAGGTTTCGGGTTATCAGTTTGGTTTTTATATCTAGATAAAGTTCTTCTATTGTGGGAATTGATTATACTTTCTATATTTTTAGTGCACGAATAGCTAATTTTTAGGGTTTTTCTGTTAAATATTCTATGAAAGGGACTAGAACTGCTAAAATGTTTATTATATATATATATATATATATATATATATATATGCAAGGTCAATATTCATCTCTTCACCACCCTGACCCTAGTTCTTTCTTCACCACCCCGTATATCCTTTCCTTTCTCTCCACCTCTGCAATTGTCATCACACGTGTATTCCCTTCCTTCACTTGCTCTTTTCTAACTGTTTTGTCCCTCTCTTCACTCTCTTCTATTTAATCTTTTTACTCTTATGTAGCCCCCTGCACATCAGTGGTGCTACCGCCTTGCTCGAGGTAATATGATTTAAAAAAGGAAAAATAAAATATGTATATATATACATACACACAATTGTCTTTATTACAAGAGAGAGGATATATATGTATTTTTCAGTACTTGACAACATAATTATTGCAAAACATAAAATAAGACACTGTTAAGTAATGAACTTGTGCCATTCATGGATTTGCAAACCTACAAAATTCTCCTAAATTCAACATAAGACTTATTAAACAGAAATGATCTGACTTTTTGTTAAGTAATGCTATTTGATTTGATGTAAGTCTTTTTTATGAATGAGTCATTTTTTTTGTATTTTTGCAGAGATTACGTATCTTAGACATAAGGTTGAGGAACTGAAGGAGAAGAATAAGCAGAAAAATGCAGAAGTTCACAATGAAGTGCGAGAAGATTACAGCAAACTTATAGAAAATTTCTTCATTGCCTCTTCTGAGCTGCGGGAAAAATTTGATGTTTTCAGGTTAAAATTCGTTTGTTGTATTTTCCATAACATGATTACAATCAAGTGCTTCTGAGATCTTAAAAACTTTGTTGACTTTTAATTCATTTTGTTGTTATAAATCTAATTGGTTTTGCTCAAAATTAAGAATGACTTACAACATTACTACTACTTATATGAATAAAAAAAAAATGATGAAACCTATACAAAAGAAACACTTATTCAAAATTAATTACGACTTACAATATTACTACTACTTATGTAAATAAAAAAAGTTGAAATTAAGATGAACGAAATAATTGCTTATGATTACTAATGACTTACAATATTACTACTACATATAAAATTATATAAAGCTGAAATTAGGATGAAAGAAATGATTGCTCAAACAACTTACAATATTACTAATACTTAATTTCTACTTTTTTATCTATTTAATTATGATGAAAGAAATAATTCCTCAAAATTAATTACTTAGAATATTACTACAACTTACATAAATAAGAAAAGCTGAAATTAGGATAAAAGAAATAATTTCTTAAAATGAATAATGACTTACAATATTACTATTCAGTCAGTTAAGTGCCATACGTGATACACGCTTGGGCAATCATGTCTCAAAAAAGACATGACTGACTGGGCAGAAGATTATCCCGCAGTAGGTTGCCATTGCTTTCTGCGGTAGACTGGTTGCCGACCAAGGCTATAGAACCCAATCTGTCCTGTTATTTAACCCATAACTGGAAGGAATAGGCAGATTAATACCTTTCCCAAGGGTATTTGCGCATAAGTGAATGCAATGAATTCGGCTGGAATTCGAACTCGGCTCCCCGATTTCTCATTCCGAGCCAATATCCAATGCACCACAACACACATCCTCTATTACTATTACTTATATGAATAAAAAAAGCTGAAATTAAGATGAAAGAAATACTTGCTCAAAATTAATAATGACTTACAATATTATTATTACTTATAACACATCACTCAATAAGTACCGGGCCTAACTAATAAAACAACAACTTTTAAGCAAAATTTGACTTTGTTCATCAACATCGACTCCTTCTAGGGTTATACACTGATTCCAACGCTCCTCTAACAATTCGATGCCTTTTTGTAGAATGATTTGTCTTTGGCCTCAAAATATGCCTCAGTTTCTGCTATCGCTTTTTTCCTTGGAGCTAAATCTCTTTCCCTGGAGCATTCTTTTCAGGTCTGCGAATAGCCAGTAGTTACTGGGGGTCAGATCTGGAGAATAGGGTGGAAGCGCAAGTAATTCAAAGTGCAATTCATGTAGTTTTGACATCATTGCGATCGACTTGTGACTTGTTGAAGAGACTCTGCTCTGATCAACAGTCACATACTATTAGAGTATTTGTAGTGGCATGTTGGTGAATGATCACATTTTCCTTCTTCATTTATGGCTGTTTTTTAGTGATTACTTCCTTCAAGCACATCAATAATGCTATATAATATTTTCTATTGATGGTTCTTCCAGTCTCAAAGTGATCTTCGAGCAAAATACCTTGTGCATCCCAAAATATAGACCAACGCCTTGACTGCTGATGTTTGCATCATTGGTCACTTTAGACGGCTTTCACCTGCTGCTGTCCACTCAGTTGACTGTCGATTTGACTCCAGGGTGAAGTGGTGGATCCACGTTTCATCCACTGTCACATATTTATGCAAAACTCCTTCTTGTAGCCTTGAAACAGTTGCCAGCAACACTCTAAATCATCGATGCGTTTTTGTTTTTGATTGACTATGAGCAGACATGGCACCCACTTTGAACACAGCTTTCTCATTGACAAAAGTTCATGCAAAATAGTGAATACACTGCCTTCTGATATGTTCAATTCCTCTGTGATCTCACACAACTACAATTTATAATAGGCCAAAACAAGTTTGTGGATTTTTTTTTTTTTTTTAGTTTTCCAGGACAACTGCTGATTTTAAGTGATCTGAGCATTCAGCATCATTTGTGCTTGTACAACCATGTTTAAAGTCAGCATGCCACCTTTTAACTGTTGTTTCTGATGGAGAAGAGTCCGAATAGTACTTGTCAAGCCATTGCTTTGCTTGAACAGCGTTTTTCCCCTATCAGAAAGTATTGCTTTATCAACACACGAGATTCAGATTTTTCTATTGTTTTGAAAATTTGCAACAGTAGCTTCACTTAAAAAACTGTGATTTGTAAACTAATAATCCAATTAAGCCCAAATTTTGTCATGTAACATCTGAAGCTTAGTACTTCATAAAAATCATATGGATTTGTTATTATCTATATGTCAGGCCCAGGACTTATTGACTAATCTGTTATAAATAAAATTAGCAATTGCTCAGAATTAATGACTTTCAATATTACTACTAATTATATAAATAAAAAAGCTGAAATTAAGATGAAAGAAAAAATTGTTCAAAATTAATGACTCACAATATTACTATTACTTATAGAAGTAGATAAAGCTGAAATTAAGATGAAAGAAATATTAATGAAAAATCTCAGTAATAGCTTAAAACTAGAATTTAATTTTTTTTTATTAAGGTAAAAAAAAAAATTTGTTCTAAGCAAAAGTCTGAAATAATGATCACTCTCGTCTGTAGCAATGCAATCTGTCCAGAAGGTCTCAAATATTGGAGTATAAATTATGGTCCTAAGATTGTCCCCTAAAAATACATGCAGGGACACATACTCATGCACAACATGGCACTACAAATACTCTAATAGTATGTGACTGTTTATCAGAGCGGAATCTCTTTAAGCACTACCAAAGAGTTTGGGCTTTTTACTACCAGTTGGAAGCAGCAACCATAAAATTGCCAAACCTGGTACCCTCATAATAGAAAGTCAATGCCATTGATCAGGCAGACCAGTAAAAGCAAAGACAGTTAAATCATTATGGCCATGAAAGAAAGAACCAGTAAAACATATTCTAAACAGAAAATAACCCTCTACTCCTGTTCATTACCAGCAGCTAAATATAAACATATTAAATCTGTGGGAAAAATTGTGAAAACGGCTTACCTTGGAAACGCCAATGAGTCCGTGCGTTGTGTAAAATCCAGCTGCTCTGTGGTAAAAAGAACCAAAATGGCAGCCCCCATGTCTTATACCAGGCGGTCTCAGACAGTTAACACGAAATCTCAATGTCTCGTCATTCACATGCAAATTATGATCAGTCACTGACTGTATAAAGCAAGACTTTTTTGAGAATGGCAGAACGTGTTTTTTTTTTCTTGTGGACTGTGCTTGGATTGTTCAAGAAGAAACGAAAGAGACAACTTTCACCTGTTTTTTTTTCCCCTTTCATACCACAAAAACTTAAATATCTGTTTTTAATATCTAATTTCAGGTGTATTTGCTAAATAAAAAACAAAATAATATACTCCATTGTAAGTGCCACTCACCCAGATAGTGTCAGTATTTTCATTTTCACACCACTGCTTGTGAAACTCTTTTGGTTTTTTTGCTTCCCGATCGTCAATTATTGATCTTCAAAAATTTAAATGTAATGTCAACTGCTATCTTCTCTCTTCATAACTCTGTTCTTTTATTGTTCTCTCTTTGTTATAGTGTTTTTTTTCTCATATTTTCTAAGATTCAGTAACTTTGTGTCTTAGTGACTTTATTGCCTTGCTTGAGGTGAAATAATTAAATTCTTTTATAATTTGATTTTTTTGCTGCATTCGCATGTAATAAAATATAACTTTGATATCTGATACATAAATAAAAAGTCTGATCCAAACAATAATGTGTAATATTTAATTTCTTAAAGTTCTTGAGTTTTTGAATCTGCTTTTGCATGTAATAAAAACAATATTTTCCATTCCTAGACATGAACTAAAAGATGATGTAATGGATAAAATCACAATGATTAGAAGAGAAGCAATTGAAGAAATGGATAAAGTGAGAATGAAGAATAATCTTCCCGATAGTAAGTTTATTTCTTTTGAAACAGATGTCAAGAACCCCCTACTATTCAGCAGTCAGTCTTGCACTTTCATAATCTGTAACAGGCATATAAAAGGACTACTCCATTCACTATTTAATAAAACTATGTTTATTAAACAATGAATTTAAGAGAATGACAAATTTATAATGTTATGTGGTGGATTTCATATGTAGGGATAGAATATCCTATCCACCCCCTAATTACAATCCAGTCTTATGGAATCTTCCAATACTGTGCATTTAGCCAATCAGAGCAGGAGATTGTTACACAAGCAATCTCATTGGCTAAGGTAGAGTTTTGGTGCGTAGAAAGGGACTCTCAAATCTGAGCCGAACAGCCCTTTCTAACAACTATATAAGGAGCATATTTTGGCCCTTATCTTTAGTGATTCTTTCTGCCACCAGAATCCACGTCACTCGAGCCCTTGATTCTTTCACGCTGCACCATTACTTTCGTGTGCTTTTCTAACATCTCTTTCACACCATAATTTTCTCTATCAGGCTCGGATTCTGGATTCACTCACTCAATCACTCACTTCACTTACAAATTTTACTTGTTGCATGCACTATAATTCATACCTTTCCAAACTACACATACTTTTCCTTTTCAGTGAAAGACTTAAATTTCCTGAACATTATTTGAACACAACTTTGTTCTATTTTTTCTAACACAAACTCTACAAGACATTTTGATATTCACGTACAAAAGATTCACTGTTCAGACCTTTCATACAAACAAAGTTTCATTTCAAACGAATTAAATGAACCCTGAACAATGTCTATACATTAATGTGAATTTCCATCTCATATTTCTATATTCATATAATTAAAGGTATGTAACTCTGTTTTCTGCACATTACTATTATTCTGTAAATCCTGAACTATTTAAATTTGATGCAACTTATACATTGATTTAACTACGTATCTCAATAATACATCTGATACAGTTATTTCACCTGAACATTTCTGATTTGTCAAGTTTTCTAAAAGACTGTTTGACAGTGTGTTTGATCGCATATCAAACACTGTCATCTTCTAACTTTGGATTGTCGAGATAATATTTCCATCTCTTTTACTATTCACTATCACCTCAGTTTGCTTATTACTAAACATCCTTGTTTCTCAATTGCTGATATATAAAATCTGTTATTTTATCAACTCAAGTCTTGCATTATTTTATCAATATTGTTTGTCTGGGAATTAATCTAAAAATTTTATGTTTGTGGATGATTGTTTAGGAAGGACAAGCATAGCCTTAATCAC
Source organism: Ascarosepion bandense (assembly GCA_037127315.1). Taxonomy (NCBI): domain Eukaryota; kingdom Metazoa; phylum Mollusca; class Cephalopoda; order Sepiida; family Sepiidae; genus Ascarosepion; species Ascarosepion bandense. Next base: position 5,768,857 of record JBBBDQ010000436.1, on the reverse strand, counting down.
TATTTTATACTTAACAAAATCCAAATTGCACACATGCATCCATCCATAACACATACACTCAAACACTGTACAAGGCCCTGGGGGTCACTCAAGTTAAAGGATCACAGAGTAAGAGGCACAGTTTATGCAAATATGGGGGGGGAAGATAATGGTTAATGCTTGAACAGAGGAAAATAGTAGGGATCAGAGAAAAAATTCTTTTGGGAGTCAGTTCTACAGAGCGGTTGTCTCCAGAAAGAAGCTGCTTGAGTTGAAGTAGTGAAATATGGAGCTAATTAGCATGGTTTGTTACAATACACATAGTATGGTGGGTCCTAGCCATTAGTGTTAGAACTGGTGGAACTAGTTTGGCTGAGCACTTTCCATGGAATTAGCGATAGAGCAGTGAGAGGTTTGTAACTTCTTTTCTGTGGGGAAAGGGGTTACAGGGTGGAAAATAATTTGTCCCCCTACAAGGATTTAGAAATGCTTTCAGACTGGAAAGTGAGTACTGGGCAGCTCCTGCCCAAATATGAGAGCAGTACTCCTTCATTTTAGGCCTAATCTGACCCTTGTAAAGGTAGAAGATAGCAGCAGGAGTCAGGTATTTACTGGAGCAGTACAGGAAACTAACTCTTTTTACCTGCCTCTTTAGCAAGGGAACATACGAGTTTCGCTTCATGTTTATGTTGGGTTTAAGGCTTATGTGCATTGTGGTGCAGTGGATATCGACTCAGAATGAGAAATCAGGGAGCCGAGTTCCAATTCCAGTTAAGTTCCTCACATTCACTTACGCACAAATGACCTTGGAAAGTATTAATCTGTCTCTTCAGTTATGAGTTAAATAACAGGACAGATTGAGTTCTATAGCCTTGACTGGCAACCAGTCTACCACAGAAAACAATGGCACCCTACTGTGGGATAATCTTCTGCCTAGTCAGTCATGTCTCTTTCGAGACATGATTGCCCAAAGCGTGTATCACATATGGCCCTTAACTGAACTGAGTTGCTCCAAGCAAAGGGTGTCCTGAAGGGAACATTCATTCATTGTAACTTGATGTTCCAGAAAGGGATATATATATATATATATATCTGATTTGAGGTAGCTAAGCAGTTTAGGCAAATGTAACCAGGTAGGGCAATCTAGTATGCAGATGTAATGGACAGTACTCATGGTATGCAGTATCCTGAGACATAGGTGTAGATCTCTAGTCAAAGGCCTGTAGACCTGTAGACCTCTATGCATTCTTGCCTTCATCTGTATTTATGGCTGACACCAGCCAATCCCATTACTGTGAGGAGGGACCAAGGTGTATGCATATTCGTTACATCATAACTGGGGGTAGTTCAATGTCCAGTAAGTGATGATAGTATGCAACTATGAAACAAAAATGACTATGTATTTAAGGATACTGGATATTTATTACTGGACTTATACGTCAGCTAGTAGTCCTTGACTAGCAGAGAGCGAGTGTGTGTCCCTATTCATGCAAAGTGTCAGCATGAGGTTGGGGTCAGGGAAGATAATTCATCTAGAGTCTTCTATATTAGATATTATCTCTAATTAAAAAATCCGATGTTTTAAGATTAAACTCAGGTTAACCACTTTTATAATTTGAATTTAAAAAGCCACACTAAAATTTGGCTTTGTGATCTCTCAGCAACAATCAACCATAATTACAGTAAATTTGGCCTTCATTTAAGCTTTCATGGTCAAAGTGATTAGATTTGGTGGGATCTGTCTATCCAGGTTTTTGTTGCTATTTGAGTGTTGGGATTCTAAACATTTAACAAAACACATCTTTTAAAAAGGCTTACGGCCATATCACGTTGAATACATCAGTTTTCGCTCGATCACCGAAGTTAAGCAACGTTGAGCCTGGTCAGTACTTAGATGGATGACCGCTTGGGAATACCAGGTGCTGTAAGCGTTTAGTGACGGATGTGCGTTGTGGTGCAGTGGATATCGGCTCGGAAAGAGAAATCGATGAGCCCAGTTCAAATTCCAGTTGAATACCCTGCATTCACTTAAGCACTGGTACCCATGGTAAAGGTATTAATCTGTCCCTTCCCTCCAGTTATAGGTTAAATAACAAGGGTAGGACTTGGGGACCCTGCCCTTAAAAACAAATCCCAATGAATCTTGATACTCGAAAAGAATAAAGTATTACTAGACACAAAAACTTATATAAAAACAACAATAAATTATTGAAAGAAAAAGGTATTACCAATAAATAAACAAAAAATTTTAGTTGGCAATAAGTGACCCACCAAGGTTGATATGCCATAAAACAAAACAATCAACCAACATCTTTTAAATGAAACTTAAAAACATTATTTTTTGGAGGAAAAGCAGTACATCAGTTCAAATAATATTTACATTTTTTCAGAAATTTACAACAACAATAAAATGTTGAATTTCCCTTGCTGCGAAGTTTGTTTTATAAAGTAACTAGCAGTATAGCCTGGCGTTGCTCGGGTGTAATGAAAGCTTTTATATATATATTATCAATTTTCAACACTATTGTAAGAACTGCAACCTTGAAACTTCTGAATATCGTTTCTTATGTCTTTGTCTATGAGTGTATCAAATTTGATTAAAATCGAACCACTCCTTCTATAACCCGATTTTTTTGATTATCAATATTTATTGGGGTACCTCGACACAAAACCTAGCTAAGAACACTCGCAGACACTTATAGTACAACTGTGTAAATTTTCAAGAAAATCGGTTCAGCCGTTTTGGAGTCTATAGGTAACAGACACACACACACACACACACACACATAAAGTTACTTCCTGTCACGCTCATGGTTGTTATTATAATAGAGAGGATGTTAGCACTAAAATTATTGCATGTTTCTAAAGGTCACCTGTTCAAAGGTTTTACTGTTAGTGCCAGAATGGTGACACACCAGAAGTTCAATCAGGTAAAATTCTTTATTTCAAACCAGAATAAATCTCTTTCACCTCAAAAGAATATTTTTGTTAACTTTATATCTCCATGTTGTATTTCTATCGTTTTGTTCCAGATCTTTACTAAAAGCTCTTAATCTGATGTTGCAGGTGAGAATTGTTTGCAGGTAAACCTTTCAAGAGCTGAGGAAGTGCGACAACTTCAGGCTGATAACAATCAACTCAATATACTTTTGCTTAAACTGAGAACCATCAATACATGGCGACAAAATTTCAGCCAAGCCAATTACCTGAAAGCTGTGAGTAAAAAAAACCATCTTTGTTCCAAACATTTACTTCAAGAGAAAGGACAATTACGAATATTCTTAATATAAAAACTAGGGGTTTTTTCTCATCTCTTTTCATACGGACACATTAGATTAGTTTTAACAACTTTAATAGATTTACATTTTAAAAATTTAAATTTTAAAAACTTGTTAACTCTTTGTAATTGTAAAGTATTGAGCTGCTGAAGATCCTATAAATTGTACGAAAATTAAACTTTTTATTAAATACATCATAAACCCTACATACTTTTTACAACTGTTTTATTTTTATTGAACTTTTTTGGATAAATTTGGTTTAGTTTACTCTATTGAAGATAGCATTCTTTAAACTAACTGTATTTAATGATATTTAAGGCACCTCTTTCCCCACCCCCAACAGAAAATGATGCAAAAAATATCTCCAAGGCCATGAATAAAAATTTGAGATATCTGTTAAGCTAATATTTAACCAGATGCTGTAAAAAACGAGTATTTGTAATGAATATAACACAATAACCTAGACTATCAAATTATAGTGAGACTTTATATATTCATTTGTGACGCATGCTAACCTCCCTTGTATTAGATGAGCCAATCGATTTTTATATTAACAAGAGGCATTACCCAATGCCAAACAGGACTGTGTTAAAAAGATAACAGCAGGATATCTCAGGAATAACTAAGGGAGATCAGGTTGCTAAGACATTGCTTTTTATTTATTTTGTCAGTTAAAATTTATAAAATCTTTCTCTTTAAACAATTTTTCAGGAAAATAGGCTTCACAAGTTCAGTAGCTGTTTTCGCTCTTTCGAGTATTGATGGGGGTTTCCTGTCTAACCTTTTATTTAAAGTGATGTGGAATGTCAACATCTTGTCGGTTTAAATTGTCATTATTTTTTTTTTCAAGTTGCATTTTAGTTGATGCTGCGGTCGAAAGTCCTCAAGGGGGTGTGATTTCTGTTATCTGGCACTGTTCTTTGGGATTTCTGTCGCACTGTTTCACAAAAGTCCAAAGAAGGATGCCAAGACCCACACGCATCACTCACTCAACCATAGATCTGAGAAAGCAGTTGTATGCAGGTGACAGTTTAGATATTTCTGAATGGGTTTGCCACAATGCGTGACATTCATGTGACAGTCTCAATCTGACGAGGCTGTTTAAGAACATGAGTCTAGTTTTTAGGCTGATGTCATGATTTTGTTGAAATTTGTTGTTTTGGATGAAACTACTTCTAGTGGAGGCTGTAATTTTCTTTTCTCTTCTGCTGAATTATAAAAAGGGTGGCATAATTGTAAAACATCAAAATAAAACATGAAATATCATCAGATCCAAATGTCAAATAGTTTTTATTTGTATCTGTGTTTGATGATAAAAATGAAAAGGTATAAAATATTAGTAGGAATTGTATAGAAACCCATCAGAATTGAACAATGTTGAAAGGGAGTAATTGGTAAATTACAAAACTGTTAGAGGAAGCTAATTTCCTTCATTTATGAAGGATGATAACTTCAAATACAATTGAGTTATTTCTCTTGTCTGTGAAGACGAGCGAGCAACTTCCTACTTGAACCTGTCAACAAACTGATACAAATATGAAATTCATTGTTGCAATCCTTGCTGTTCTTATACACTGAATAAATAAAGGTTGTTTATTTATGTGCTAAAATACAATTGTTTTATTTTCATTTATTTTTGTTCATCTTAACAGCCTGACATATAACAAAAAAATATAAATCTTTTGCTCAAGACTAGATAGTTAAAATTAATTATCAAAATTTATGGAAAATATTATGCTCAAAATGGGAATCAGTTTAGAATATTTTGTTTTACAACATATCAACCTCAATGAATTTTTCAATACCGACAAAATTTTTAGCATAGTTTCATATGTATTCTTTGTAAGAAATCAGTTTATAGATCCGGTTGCATCGATGTATTTTTATAAAGAAGGTTTTTGTTGAGTCAAATGTATTGCTGATAATTTTTTCCTTTTTTTAAAAAATGTATTGCTGGTGATATTTTTGTCTTCAAAACAGTATCGCTAATATTTTCTTCTCAAAAAATATTGCTGAAATTTTTACTATAAAAGTCTATTTTTGTCGTGTTTAACCCCAGTTTTGAAGAGTTAACTATTTGCCCATAGCTTGGACCCGAACAGATGCTACCACCCTTGGTCAGAGTAGACCTGCAACAACAGCAGTTAAGAGGTGGTTCCATACTCCTCAAAACTTCCCAATCAGAGGCCTTGCTGCCGGATGCAATTTATCATCAAACTCAGGACTTTAATGGGGTTTAAAAATTTAGAATTACTTTTCTAAGTTAAAAATATATTTTATCAATTTTTCATTTACTAATTCAAAAAGGAAAGAATATTAAGATTTTTCAGTGCTTTCATCGTTTCATTTTTCTGAAGATTGTCTGTAAGTGTCATAAAATGTAGAGCGTCCTATTCCAAAATGTCAAGCAGCTTTTTCCAAGGGTTGTCATTCATCAAAAATAGAAATGAGATACTTGAATTTTCTATGTCTCTGGAGCCTCTTTTTGCACAACAATGACAACTTCATTTCACTAGGAAAAATACATACTGGCTTTTATATAAGCCAATTTGCAAAATTGCTTAAAATTGTTATCATTTTTTTTTTTTTTTAAATTTAAATTACAATCATCAGCTGTCACAAACTCACATCTGGACTATACCTAATTTCTTCCATAACGACTGCCATATCTTACTAAGCTCCTCTATTTCATCTTTCTATCTCATATTCGTTCTTTCCAACTGTTTGTTATTCAGAGCAAGGCTGGATTATGATGTTTTGGAGCTCCTAGGCTAATGAATTTATGAAGACCCCTCAGATTGAACCACTAACTTGCCCACACCTGCTTTGAATATTTTTTTTACTCTTGATTTATTTTAGTGACATTTACATAACATGAAGTAAACTTAATGCAAATTATTTAAATAAACTGGAATAGTTATCTTTTGTCTGTCAAAAATATTCTTTAAGAAACACCACAATTTCACTATTTATTGCAAACCAAATTAGCACAGATTTCAACACAACCATAGTAAAAAAAAAATATATGAGTTTGTTATATTGATATTGTTTAGTTTATGAAACTGTTTAGAAATTATAGCATCTAGAAAATGAAAATCAAGCTTTTAAAATTTCTTGAGATGTTTTCAACAGTGTAATTTTAAAGATGTGTGTTGTGGCGCAGTGGATATTGGCTTGGAATGAGAAATTGGGGAGCCGAGTTCAAATTCCAGTTGAATTCATTGCATTCACTTACGCGCAAATACCCTTGGGAAAGGTATTAATCCATCTCTTCCTTCCAGTTATGGGTTAAATAACAGGACAGATTGGGTTCTATAGCCTTGGTGAGCAACCAGTCTACCGCAGAAAGCAAATGGCAACCTACTGCGGGATAATCTTCTGCCCAGTCAGTCATGTCTTTTTCGAGACATGATAGCCCAAGCGTGCTTCACGTATGGCACTTAACTAACTGACTGAATTTTAAAGAATTTTAAAATTACTTTTGTTTCTTTTTTTTTCTAAATTCTCGCATATCTACCTTTTCATAGATTCTTCAAATGTTAAATCACTCTATTGTATCTGCCTTGTATATTGTTTTCAGCATGTTGGGAGTTGCTATATTTTGTGCTTTGTTCTGCATTATATATTGAATATTCAACATTGTATGCTAAATGTTGTCCGTTCTGTTTTGTGTGTATTGGTTTATTTTGCATACAGATCAACAAATTAATGAAGGATGTAAACAAGCTAAAAAGAGAAAACATAAAACTAAGTTTGTTGTCGAACAAAGAGAACCAGTTGCTTAAACAACAAGTGACAGCATTGCGCCATGAACTGACCAACACCGTTAAAGAGTTTTCATCTCTCAGAACTCAACTTGATGCAGAGGTAAGAAAATAAAATGTTCAAGAATTAGCTTAAAAAAGAACAAACACAGATGAGGTCTGGTTTTAAGGTTTTCTTACGTTCAAATATAAGCTGCAATGGTTGAGGCTCCAGTCAACTGCTATTGAGAAATGTTCAAAGTTTAGTATCAAGTATAAGCAAAGAAATGCGTTATAGTTCTTGGTGCAATATTATAACAGATAATTGAGAGACTGGCTGAAGCTTCTTTAGTCTCAGAAATAAACTATGATTCAATTGGTTTTTGAATTATTTGTAGCAAAAGTTAAATGTCATTCCAGTAAATATTATATTTTTAGATCTAAGTGTCAAAATAAGTGAGGGTTTTTTAAATTAAATAGGAAGTATTATTTTGAAATTTAAGTTTTATGGTCTGCACAAAAAAGTTTTATGCAACAAGCATTTATTTCTTTATTGAATCGTTTCTTTAAGGAAATTAAGGAGGATTTAAAAGTTATTGGTGTTGGGGGGATGAGAAAAAGGAGCTCAAAGATTGAGTCACTGTTTTCATATATTATTGATCTATAATTTCAACTTTTGCCAGCGCAAGGAAGTAATTAGAGTTATCTCCCTTTCACTGACAGCACCAAGTGACAGTGTTTTTGTGACAACAAAGAACAGTTCAAAAATTGAAAGACCAATTTCGCAAAAGTAAAATGCAACAATAATTAACAAAGAGACTAAAAATCTCAAAATGGTAACAACAGTAAAATGGTGTTAATATAAAGATGTTAAATACTGTATGGCGGGGGGGGGGGGGGTTAAATAATAAAATAAAACAATGCAATGAATAAGACTTGTAACCATTTGTCATCCATGATACAACTGAATGGATTATTCTATACCAATTGTTGTACTACATAACAAAGCTGCAAAAATTTTCTTGATTTCTCTTTTCATCTCTCTGTCTCTCTCTCTCTCTCTCTCTCTCACATATACGTGTTTGTGATTGGAAAGAGTCTGTTTACTGAACACTGCCAAACCATTTCATGTAGAATCCTCAGGTTTTCTATGCATACTTATTGAATCAAGGGAAGTCTTTACTCTAAACATTTTTCATTCCTCATGGGCAAAGGTAAGTTCTACTATTTTTGCTATGAAGATTTATATTTAATGATAACAACTGCTGTTTGCAGCCACAACATGTTAGACTATAATTTGTTTTTTATTATTTATGTCCAGACAAGAAAAATAGATTTTTGTGCACTGAAGAAATCAATTTTACAGACAATTTTTTTCTCAAAATATATATTTTTTTAAAGTTTTCATCATGTTTCTTTCTTAGAAACTTAAAGAAATAAAGACTGAATCTATTTTGTTCTTCTCTTGCACTAAATTGCTTTTGACTAGTGTTGCAAGAAATGAAACTAAATCCATGTGAATAATGACAACAAAAATTGTTAAACAGATATTTCTTAGTGACCCATTTCATTTCTTTCCCCTTCGTATAAAAGTTGTGGAGCGAATTTAATCTGCTTTTGCTTTATTAAATAGAAATTTCGTCTACAACAAACAATATGCAGTTATGCTTTACTTATACTAGCAATCCAAACAGTAGGTGTCTCTTAGTTGCCTAATAACGCATGAAAAACCAATAGGCAATCGGTTTCCTTGGCCTTTTTTCCCCAATCAGCAATTGAGTTTGGGTTGCCTCCATTTTGTTTCTCCAGTTTAGCCAAGAAGTCGTTAGAAAGTAGCTGGAAAAAATGGGATACTTCTCATCTTTGCTTCCCTTATCTCTCTTTTCTTCACAGCATGACACCATGGGGACCTTATTTCCAAGCATGCGGATATCTTTCCCTTAATGACTGTACTTTGGCACACAAACACAATTCCTAACATTCAATGTCTTCTTTCTTTTACTTTCATACTCGGATATTTTTTCTTTTTTTTTTTATAACTCAGTTTTACTGAGTTATATAAAAAAAAAAAGAAATATCTTATCTTGTCGAAATTGTCTTCTATTTATTTGCTTACGCTCATCTTTTACATGTGCAAAATATAGCAGTTGCCACTGCTTTTAGCCTGACTAGAACTAGTAACCCCAACAATTTGGCGATCGGATGTGATTTCAGCATGCGCCGACTGCAATAAGACAAGATTAAGCAATGAATTGCAGTGAAACTGGTTGTTTATCTATGAACATGATTTCTTTTTACAAAAAAATTCATATTTTTCTTGACTATATCTATTCATCAGTTTTGTATAAGTCGATTGTGATGGTAGCCTCACCATCAATGCTAACATGTCACTTTACCGCCATTATAAGCATTCTGACAATTTACCCGGCATAGACATCCAGTCTATTAATAAGATTGTTTATCTTTAATATTTTTCATCTTTCAAGTTTAAAGCAAATGAAACTTAATCTCTGTGGTTGTGAATCTGAAAGTGACCTTAACGTGCAAAGGGTTGGCTTAATGCAGTCGTATTTTTAGTTTTTCTTCCTACTTGCTTTTTTTTTTATCTCTGTTGATTTGAAATTCTGCAAAGGTGGCTGCACCTGTAAAAGAGTTTGATGCACTATGCATCATGATATGCAGCTATCCTGGTGGGAAACCCATGACAACCAACATGCTACCTATTGTGTGCATCACATTGACAGTGAAGGATCCAGATGCTGCATGTCATGAAAATGACGATGTTATTTTTCATTCAGACCTGATAATGCCAAGCAACCAAGAATTGAATATTTTTGTGTTTTAACTTTAATATCAAACAAATAAAAATACACATACAAGGTTATTTCTCGTTGAGTAATTTGTTTTCATTATAAAAAACGAGAAGAAATAAATTTAAATAAGGAAATAGCAAAAAAAACATTTTCTTAAACAAAAAAAAACAAACTTTCCTTTCATCATTTTCACTGAAGCATATTTAAGATGATGTCTGCCCCCAATTTTGAAAACTTGCAAAATATTAAAAACAAATTTCAGATAAAATACACCAGCAAAACTGCATGTAAAATTTCAAAATTTCATAAAGTATGGACTCGTTAGCTTTCGAGTTTAGAATTTCAAAAGGAAAAACTGTCTACAAACAAAATGTGCAATGGTTAGAATATTAGCTTTGAGATATTGAGTCCTTTAAAATTGACTTTCTAGTTTATTTCACAGTGATTACATTTTTTTTCCTACAGATTTCTAAAATGTAACAAAAGGATAATTTTGTTCTCTATTAACCTTTGTTTTGTTTTTTGTTGTTTTTATAATCGTTTCATCCACAACTGCCACTGGTGTGCAAGGGGTACATAAAAGAACAAAAAGAAAGAGGTACAGGTTACAGGGGGTGTTGGAGAATGGATAAAGGAAGGATTGGAATACTGGTGTGAAAAGAGTTACATGAGAGTAGAGTGAAACGAGAGAAGAACACGAGATACGAAGAATGTTGGGGAAAGGATAAGAAAGGATGAGAGTCAAGGAGATAAGAGATGGAAATTGATGTTGCATTTAAACTTTTGGAGATTGCAGCTATCAGGGAAGCAAGAATACGGAAGGGAGCTCCACATGCAAGAAGTGTGAGAAAAGAAAGTGGCAGCTACATTGTTTTGAGTGTAAAAAGGTGGGACCTTGTTGCCAGTCTAGTAGCTTGAGTAAATTCATGTAAAAAGGGGGCACCAGGGAGCTAAGCTCGTCAGAGCAGAAGCTGTGAAAATATTTGTAGAAGAGATAGCGTCAAGTCACATCTCATCGGTGAGAAATTGACTGGAGTCAAGCTGCCAGGTCAGGAACAATTACATTGCAGATTCTCTTTTTGATTTTGTCAAGAACCCCGAGTTTGTTGTTTATTTAATATATCATAGGTAACATTTATTAATATCAAAGGGTTTTGTTCATTCTAATGATTACATATATGGCATGACAAATCCATTACAACTGAGTAGTGAGTATGATCTTCACTTAATACTCTCTGTATTTGGCCTTATACCACATCTAAGCTACGCTTAGTAAATCGCTATATCACATGACAAATTTTAGTTGGAAGAATAGAAACAATGACCATATCACCTTTTTTAAATACCATGTGGACAATATTTTAACAATATTTATTACTGCCCACTGCCTTTACTTTTACTCCACCATTCCTCTGTTTAGCATTAATCATTTCCCAGACTGACAAAGTTTTTTAGAAATAAGAGAAAAGAATTTGCTAATTAAAGAGTACAGGTTACAAATTTGGGTTGTCGAACTTTGTGAAAGTTTCAGCATTCAATCTGTTTTCTAATTGAACAATCAAGAAGAAAGCAACTGTTTGGGGGTCAAGAATTAAGACAAGAATTCTTATCAGAATAGGAGAGTTATATATAAAATGTCGATTACCTACTGAGGCTTCATATACATTGAATTAAGAGAATAAAGGTAAGCACTATATGGTGCCATTATTGGTATATTTATTAATTTTTTTGTTAACGAAAAATGTTTGCTAAACCCAAGTTAGTTTATGATTTGTAAGCGAGGAATCCATCTTAAAGACATGATTGTTTCTTCAGTAAAGTACCATACATGATACACGCTTGGGCGATCATGTCTCTTTCAAGACATGACTAAGTAGAATATTTTCCCACAGTAGGTTGCCATTACTTTCTGCAGTAGACTGGTTGCCAACCAAGGCTATAAAACCCAAATTGTCCTACCATTTGACCCATAGCTGGATGGTATTTGCATGTAAGTGAATGCAACAAATCCAACTTGAATCATTTTCTTGGTTATCCTAACATATCCGCTGTAAATGTCAGGAGCTAAATACTGCTTGCCTTTAAAAAGCACTATGAACACCTTTTGCAACAAGCCATTTATAATTTGTCTAATGATCCACAATTTTAAAAAGCTCAATTGATTCGCTTTTTATTGCTTTGTTTCACTTCTTAATGGGATTTGATCTTTGCAGATTTTCAAATTTCTATCCACATTTCAAGCCATTTTAAGCTTTGTGACACATTTTTAGACATTTGTCCACCTTTTTTATTATTTAAAATGTCATAATTGGCAGAGAATTTCCTCATTTATGAATGACATCATCCAGTATTACAATTTTTTATTTAAACTTATCTTCACCAACTTGCGTAATTGTGTAATTAAACCAGTGATGTTCCATTATTAGTGTACCCTGAATTTTCACCTATCACCATGTTTTTCCTCTCAAGAAAGCCTCCCTCATACCTTGAGCTCCTATTAGGACTTAAACTTAATTCTGACCTCAAGTGGAACGTGTATATACAATCCATTGCTAAAGATGATGCCCAGCCTTGTGGGTGATGAATTATTTTCCACTGTACAACACCTTTCCCCACAGATCACAATCCTCTCACTAGTCTATCACTATTTCCAAGGAAAGTGTTCAGATGAACTACATTCACTAGTTCTTACCTTCATGACTAAGACCCACCATGCCCCCCCATTCCCTTTATATTCCATTTCACTCTAGCAGCTTCTTCCCGCAAACTGGTGCTTTGTGGAACTGACTCCCAAGAGGATGCTTTTCTGATAACTATATTCTTTATTTTTTAAGTCTAGGGTTAACTATTATCTTCCCTACATATTCTAATATAATGTGCCACTTACTAAGTAACTCACTATCTCGAGTGGCTCTTGGGCCTTGAAAAGTATTGTTAAAAAAATAAATTATTACTGAAAATATGTCAGAAATCAGCAGTGTTGTAGAAATGCAAGCAAGAATCTGCTAAAAAGAAAGAACATGCAAATTTTTTTTTTTAATCATTTCACCCCGAGCAAGGCGGTAAGACCACTGGTGCGCAGGGGGCTACGTAAGAGTGAATAGATTGGAAAAGAGAAAGCTGGAAACCACATCCTAAACAGGGAACAAGGGATGAGCCTCTTAACCTGTTCAATAGACATGGGTGGAGTGTGAACTGGGTCTATCAGTCTATCTACTCTAATAAGAAATGATTAAATGAATCCTTAAAGAAGGTTTTGTTGGATGTGAAGAAATATCATCAAATGGTCACTATATGAAGTTATAGATAATGAGGATATTCAAACAGGGTTGGATGACCAACCACCTGCTTATAAATGGCACAGTTAAGTGTTTCAAATATCTAGATAAAGAAGCATTATAAATACATATCAGGATAAAGGAGAGTCGCAAATGCAAATCCAAATCATGACAAAAGAGCATTATAAATAAAAACAATTGCACTTAATCATAAACTAATCTTAAACGTTTTTTTCCATCTAATAAGAATATAATGTTTTCTGTCTTATTCTGTTAGATTTCTTTAATTTTTATAAAATTTAATCATTTCTCAGTTCTAGTATTAAAAAGCTATAACTTAAATTTAAGTGAACAATGCTTGCACTTCTAGAAGACCTCTCAAATTCTCTACTAAGACATCAATACCCAGCCTTACACTCCTTTCAAAGTCCACTCTTCTCCGGGATCTTTCTCCTTATAACTTTCTCCTTGTATCTTGTAATGAATATCATTTGATCCAAAGGAATGTTTTAAGAAAATATAAAATATTTCATGTGTGATTCACTTGCATTTGAAGTAATTTATTTTTCAAGCAAGTTTATTACTAGAGAAATTTGAAAATTATTCAAGCTGATGAGATTATTATGTTTAGGCATTGAAAGCAGTAAGCATGAAAATTATGTTCCAAATGAGTTGAAATTTCTGTCCTGTGTGTTTGAACTGATTTTAGAATTGATATTACAGTATTCAAGCCACAAACTTTAAAAACATGGGTGCAATCTCAATTTCTATAAATCTGAAAATATAATCTTTTTTATTATCCTTATAATTTTCAGTTTGTTAAATTCTTCCATTTGTGAAACAGTTCAAATGCATTTCTTTTAAATGAAAATCATTTGTTACATCCAGGAATCAACAAAATTATTTGCCAGTTTTTGTAGTTGAACAGTTGCCTGTATTTCAACAAATGTTCAAGCCTTGATTTAAAATGCTAATGTCTTCATTTGAACATCAATGAAACAATCTTCCCATACCTCTATCCCTCCCCCTCCCACTTAGCCTCGACTAGACTTAAACTTGGTAATTAACCATAAATTTGATGTTTTTATCCGATTATAACTGATTTCATGAAATGAGTTTTGTATTGAACTGAATATCTCTAATCTAATCGATTCAGCTGGTGAATTCTACCAGAAGCTTGTAGTCAGGAATATATTTTTAAAAAAATGGCCAACAGGCAGCAAATATAACCAGAGAATCATGGAAGAAGTAAGAAAGTAGCTAGAATTTGAAACTTCCCAAGCAATATTACCTGACAGAAGTCGGCCATAAATATCTGCAAGGGATTCCAAACACATTTCTCATTGAACCATTCAAAAAATAATTGTTTGTTTTTATTTAATAACTTTTTCCTTACACATAAAAATTAGACAGAAATACATTTTAATTGGTTGAATGTAAATATGATTTTTAGATATTTAGCATCATATTTTTTTTCATTTTGATTTAATTTTTTACAATGATGTTCACCTTGTACAAGACCCAAGAACCACTTGAGGTAGAGGGTTACAGAATAAGAGGCACTGTTTATGCAAATATGTGGGGAAGATTATCATCAAACCTAAACTTGAACAAGTTAGTATTTTCCTGACCAGTACAATCTTATCTTGAGTGTCGGTTCCACAAAGCAGGGGTATGTGTTTACCTTGAAATAAATGTTTTAGAATTTTTTCTAATAACAAAAGAAGCTGCTAAATGACTTTCCTTGGAATCTATTCAAATGGGGTAAGTGGACAGATGTGAAGATTGATAAAGATTCAGAAGGATATTAAAAACTTTAAAATGAGTTTCACATAAAAAATAAAAGCAAGAATGAAACAGTTTTAACATAATCATTGAATTTTGTTTTGTTTTAGTTGCGATTGAAAGAAGAAAAACTGCATAGAAATAAACAGGATTTGGAATACGAAATGCAAAAAGATCAAATTAAACAGGAACACATGGAAAGATTGGTGAGTATTGAATGCATGAAGAAGTAGATCTCTTCAAATTAATGGAGGAATTCATTTTGAATTAACCGTTAGTAAAACAAATGACTCGGAGATCTCAAACGCTACAAGGAACGAATGCTTTAAAAAGTTTCCTGCATGGTTTTCAACGAAATCTTTTATTTGTATATTTATTGTATGTGGCTTTTGTTTAGACTAATTTCATTATCGTTTTTTGACTACGTACCATCTGGCCTTTCTCGGTTGTTTTCAGCGAAATCTTTTATTTGTATATTTATTGTATGTGGCTTTTGTTTAGACTAATTTCATTATCGTTTTTTGACTACGTACCATCTGGCCTTTCTCGGTTGTTTTCAACGAAATCTTTTATTTGTATATTTATTGTATGTGGCTTTTGTTTAGACTAATTTCATTATCGTTTTTTGACTACGTACCATCTGGCCTTTCTCGGTTGTTTTCAACGAAATCTTTTATTTGTATATTTATTGTATGTGGCTTTTGTTTAGACTAATTTCATTATTGTTTTTTGACTACGTACCATCTGGCCTTTCTCGGTTGTTTTCAGCGAAATCTTTTATTTGTATATTTATTGTATGTGGCTTTTGTTTAGACTAATTTCATTATCGTTTTTTGACTACGTACCATCTGGCCTTTCTCAGTTGTTTTCAGCGAAATCTTTTATTTGTATATTTATTGTATGTGGCTTTTGTTTAGACTAATTTCATTATCGTTTTTTGACTACGTACCATCTGGCCTTTCTCGGTTGTTTTCAGCGAAATCTTTTATTTGTATATTTATTGTATGTGGCTTTTGTTTAGACTAATTTCATTATCGTTTTTTGACTACGTACCATCTGGCCTTTCTCGGTTGTTTTCAGCGAAATCTTTTATTTGTATATTTATTGTATGTGGCTTTTGTTTAGACTAATTTCATTACCGTTTTTTGACTACGTACCATCTGGCCTTTCTCGGTTGTTTTCAGCGAAATCTTTTATTTGTATATTTATTGTATGTGGCTTTTGTTTAGACTAATTTCATTACCGTTTTTTGACTACGTACCATCTGGCCTTTCTCGGTTGTTTTCAGCGAAATCTTTTATTTGTATATTTATTGTATGTGGCTTTTGTTTAGACTAATTTCATTATCGTTTTTTGACTACGTACCATCTGGCCTTTCTCGGTTGTTTTCAGCGAAATCTTTTATTTGTATATTTATTGTATGTGGCTTTTGTTTAGACTAATTTCATTATCGTTTTTTGACTACGTACCATCTGGCCTTTCTCGGTTGTTTTCAGCGAAATCTTTTATTTGTATATTTATTGTATGTGGCTTTTGTTTAGACTAATTTCATTATCGTTTTTTGACTACGTACCATCTGGCCTTTCTCGGTTGTTTTCAGCGAAATCTTTTATTTGTATATTTATTGTATTAGGTCGGTGCAAAAGTTTTTGCCGATTTAAAATTTCATCTTGAAAATGAAAAATTGTGTCTTTGAAAATCTTTATTCATAACAATAATGACCTTTGCTCTCTATAACTTGATTCCATCTGTCAACGAGCTTATAAATGCCTCGCTTGTAAAATTCTTTAGGTTTTGATGCTAAATATGAATCTAACTCCTGTTTAATCTCTTCTCATGATGTTAACCTAAGGCCATCTAAATGGTTTTGTAATCCTCGAAGTAAGCGATAATCCAAGGGAGCGAGGTCAGGAGAATATGCAGGATGAGGCAAGATGGCACTTCTCATCACCTGTGGTGTCTGAAGGTGTCGTGAAAGCAAAGATTCGCAACAAGAAACATGTTGCATTTGTATTGGAACCTCTGTGAAACTCAGAGTAGATCATGCCTAATGTATTCTTTAGATGGAAAGAAAATGGGTGAGAATATTGCAGAAAAAATATGAATGATGATTTAATAATCTGAAAGAAAAAGTTATAAATTAATCATGGTGATATGTTTAAGTAATAACAATATGCATAAAATAAATTACAATGATTTAAAATACCCCTTTTACAAATCGGCAAAAACTTTTGCACCAACCTGATATGTGGTTTTGTTTGGACTAATTTCATTGTTTTGGGTTTATGTTTCAACCATGTACCATCCAACCTTCTTCAGTTGAATCTTTTGCTGAAGAATAAATAGATCCTGACTTGTATGTATTGTATCTAGTTTTTGCATCTCTCATTTGTATTTTTCTTAACGTAATAGACACCTGAAGAGAACCGGAGAGTACATGGTATATACATACAGGCCTGTTTCACACACACACACACACACACTTGTGTGTTAAATGTTAAATCAACCATCTGCAAATAATACATTACGTATAATTTGCTCATGTTAAAACCATTTTCCAAGTTTCAGAATTTTTCTTATGGTTTGTAAACAATGTACTACAGATGAGTTATTGCACAACCAATAAAGACCTTATCAAAATTCTGACACTTCTAAGATTTCTTTAATCTATTACAAAAGATGATATCGAGAACATTTACATATGAGTGCATTGTCTTTACAGTTTGCTGCTAAAATTTCTTTTGGCAAATGAATGTCAGAAAATGAAACTTGAATTCATGCTGTGAATATTATTTCATTTCAATATGTTTAGGTTCATTATGAACTAAAATTTCCCCAGAGCCATTTTAGGTGTCAGTTTCATATTTTCTTTAAATGATTGCTGTAGGATGTTCACAAAAAAAAAAAAATGTAATTTAATGACTGTTGAGAATATTAAAAATTGTGCCAGAATACTTTTTTTTTCTTTTTTTTTTTTTAATAATATGTGGAGAATATTAGGAAAAAAACTACTTTTACATGATAGTATAGGATGTTCTATTTATTGAAACTGAAAACATTATTCATTCTTTGTTCAATATTGTGGCAGCTCTTCATCTTTGGCTGGCAAAGCAATGTTTTTTTTTAAACTATTTACAGACTTTTATGGTTGGTAGATATTTGTTTACTTATAATATTCTAAACTACGTTTTTGTAGTTTTCATAAGAACAGTTTGGCCATACGATTATATTGTATACTTTTCACTGATCTTCTTGACAATTGTTTTACTCAATTTTATTTCTAGAACATCTGTTTCTTTATTTGTTTATATTTCTCAGATTTACCTTATTTACAGTCTTTGGACTGTTGTCCTTATCTTTATTGTCACATTAACAGCGTTTCGGCCGTTGTACACTTCTACCTTTTTCAGGTGACTGGAAATTTGAACCGAACACTTTATTTCAGTCACTGAGGTAGATTGTTCTTGTTCCAAAGTCATGCCACTTCTGGATGCCTTATCACCATTTAACTCTATAAGATTTTGCTTGCTACCACTGTCAACAGGTACTGAACTTCCAACTCTTTGAGTCAAATCACTGGATTCAACCAATGCTCTTATCTACTGAGCCATGTGTCCTGAGAACACTCTATTTCAATTTACTTCTTTTGCTTAGACTTACAATCATATCACCTGCAAAAGGTTGATAAGCCATAAAAAACTAATTAATCAATTCTTTGTCATTTCATAGGAACATGATCTACTTTTGGACAATAGCAGAAAGAAACCCAAATTTGTCTAAGCAAAAATTTGATTTGTTTTTAATGACTAATCAACTTTTTGCAGGTTATTTAAAGCCAGAAAATATTTTTAGATTGTAGGAATTTTTTTAAGGTAATAATGATTCACTGATACACAAATTACTAATTAACCCATAACTGGGGTAAAGAAGAGGTGTAGCCATACTTTTCTCAAAGGTATTAGGAATATAATGAACCTGACTGAAATTGGAACTCAGTTCTCCAATTTCCAATTCCAAGCTGTTATCCAATATACCACCCACACATCCAAGCCCACAACACTTGATATTCCTAAGTGGTCACCCACCAGGTTCAGCATTGCTTAACTTTGATGATCATGCAGGAACCAGTGTTTCAATGTGATGTGGCCATAAGCCGGACATAAAGAAGTAGGCATTATGAATTTATATTGTCAAAATTTTTGAACATTCCCAGATTGCAAAAATAACCTCATATGAACTTTTGGGTAGGAATTCCAGTAGTTCATAAATTTCAGGAACATCTAATTGTGATTTTGAAGTGGCACATAGGTGTACGGCAGGTTTTCAGGATGCTTCGAATGATTCCAGACAACTGCATCAAGAGTCAAAGCACTGAAGCGTAAAGTCTCATTTAAAGCTGGACCTTGAACATCAAGTCAAGCAAACATAGAAGAAAGTTATTTTGGGTTCTGGAATGTTTAAAATATATTTTGGTATTGTGAAATGATCAAAGAATATCCCCTTCTAAACTAACGGCAATTGCTTCTTCACTTTACACGATTCCAGATGGTGTAAGAAAATCTGAGCAAAGCAGGTCTTTTCTAAAAGGGAAATGACTTCAAGCAGAATTTCAAAAACTAGATAAGAGATAACCTCTATTGCTTGAGTTGACATAGAGATTAAATCTGGCATAATTATGTCTAATCTGTGATGGAATTCTTTGTAAATATTCAACTAAGGAACAGAAAGATTTGGTTCTATATCAGCCTTCAGCATATTTTCCAAATTTGTTTTCAATTTCAGAACCAATAAATTCCAAGATATTGTATCTTATTTTTCTGCCAGTGCAAAACTATTCGCTGAGTTTTATGTCTTCAATCCAACAACAGCTTTTATCGTAATCAATTTATTTGAAAACCACTTAGTCATTATAGACAGCCTAGTCAGAAGGAACAAAGGGTTGTTTTTGTGGTCATTTAGTAAATGAACTTCAAAATGTGTCTGTCTTGTTTTGAAAGATGGAGGAACTTAGCCAGAAAGAAATGAAAGTGAAAATGTTCTGTAAAACCCAAGAGCAGAAAAGAATGGCACTTGCCGAAAGTCAAAGCAGAGGTGCTGTCAATTCTCTCAAGAAATTTCTGGAACAAGAAAGAAATCTAAAACTGAAAGCTTTCCAAGAAGTTGACCGTCTACGAACTTTGGTAAGTTTTTACAAGCAATAAAATTGCTTATTATCAGGAAATGTATGCATGCAGTCTTGATGTAGCAGTTTTTTTTTAAAGCATTTATTACTATACAAGCACTCTCTCCTTCATCAGTGATCATAGCATATCAGGCAGAACATCTTTTCAAAGTATCTGATGATTGGATATAATGTAAGGAGAAATAAATTCATGACTTTCTATAGGATATTTTTCAGTGAGTCTTGGCTGCAATTTTAATATGGTTTGCCGACTACCCTGTGCACCATCTTCAAGAGACACAAGAAATTATCAGAGTAATCCTGCTAAGTAACAAAAGTTAGAAAGTCTTGCTTTTGTGTTAAGGCATGATTAATTTGAACAACTAATTATAAATTCAATCATAGTAAATTTTTAAAGATACAATGCCATTGAGTAAGTTGTCAGTTCCTTAAACATTAAATTGTTTTAACCTCTTCACAATTATCATTGCATTTGCCATCCACAAAATACTGTAAAGGCATGAAAAGAGAATAATTGGATGGAGGCAAGGTTTAAAGAGTAAGGTGGATCAGGTAAAACATCCTGATTTGTAACCAAAATCTTTTCCTTTGTGTCCATTTTGTAATGTGTAATTTTGCAATGTGATGCAAATATAATGTATCCTTTCAATTAATTAGTGGAGCTTTTTTTTTTTTTATACAAAGAACTGTATTGTGCATTCAGTGAACTGCACCATATCTCAGAACTTTTTAAAGCATAAAAACAATGTAAAATGAAATTACTTTTGATTTATTGCTATTTTCAGGTTGATGAACTTGAAACCCCCATTATCAGCCAAAGTCGACCCAAATCTGCAATTCCTGCATGCTCATCAACTTCTTTTGGTGCATGTAAGTGTCAACATTTAATATTGTCTTCTTTACGAAATTAAAATTATGTGAGTTTTCCGGATAACAAAAGTGTTCAAGAAGAAAATCCTATTCTAATTCCACTCATTCCTTAGCACATCCACTTTGATTGTGTGCAAAGATAGAAAAAGCATATCAGATACACTGTTTGGTTTCAGTAAGGAAAAAGAAAGTACAGGGTTTCTTAAAAACAGGAATGACATATGAGGGCTTCTAACAAGCAGGAAAGCAAGAAGCAGTGAGGAAATAGTTATAGAGTTTGGAGAAGACAAGAGCCAGCTCAGGGGCACATTTCTTTAAGATGAGACCTGGAATTCTTTCACCTCTGCTAGCCTTACAGAAGTGACGCTTAGAAATGATGTGCGACATCATGGATGTATATTTCATTCAGTTGAGTCTCTGTTCTAGGTCGCCCTGTTGGTGGGGCATCAGAAAACGCCAACTGCCCCCCTGCAGAGAGTAAAAATCTCTCAATGGGGCCACCTGTTGGCCGTGGGTGGTGACCTGTGTCGTCTAGAGATGGGATCCTGGTGATTGAGCAGGCCATGGCCCGGGTGCAAAGAGGTCATGGTCCTGCAACACATCACTTCAGCCCTTACCTGGGCTAGACGGGCGGTCGGAGAGGACCGATCTGATCAACCGGCTGGTCAGGTCAAGCCCTAACGTCTACTCCCAAACATACTTTCCAAAAACATTTTCTACCAAGACTGAGGTATCTTACCATAAATATTCCCCAGCCAAAAAAAAAACAAAAAACTACCAGACCATGTATAAGAAAACTACCACCAGCTTTCTATGAATAGATGTTAGAAGGCGCTGGCTAAGGGTCAATCGGCGGTGCAAGATACATAGGCCCGGACATAGCTGCAAGCCATCCAGCCAGCTGTGCACCTACATCATGGGGCGGTGCACAGAGGGAGGAGACAGGTGCTCCGGGTCTCTCGTGCCGTCGAGTATATTGGAGGGGAAGTCCCTAATCAGTCAGGGCAAATGGGTTTCCCCCTGACAGATTCCATTCGTGGGCTCCAGCCTGGTTTGGTGGGTGGGGATAACCCTCCAATGAATAATATATTATATAGTATGTCTAATAAATATTCCAAATGCCCCCATATAGAATCTCCATCAGACTCAGAAAGTGAGTTTATTATTACAAAACATTTTCCTCAGTTTATTGTTTTGGAGTCGTTAGAAGAAAAACAATTAACAAAGATATCCCCATTTGTTATTGAAACCAAAACCAAACAACTTTGGAAAACAAGAATGCCATTTTTGCAAACTCCTACTCAGTAAATTATCAAAACTTACATCAGAAACACTCCCTGCTTTCTTGAAAGAAATTAATCCACTCACTGAATCTGACAATAACACTGAACCTTCAAGCATGGAAAAACCATCAACATCAAATACCTCTATGGTGGAACAAAAACCTCTTCCCCA
This sequence comes from Ascarosepion bandense, assembly GCA_037127315.1. Lineage (NCBI taxonomy): Eukaryota > Metazoa > Mollusca > Cephalopoda > Sepiida > Sepiidae > Ascarosepion > Ascarosepion bandense. Next base: position 5,746,474 of record JBBBDQ010000436.1, on the reverse strand, counting down.
GAGGGAAACTATCCAAAAAAAGTCGACTTTATGGAAGGAATCTAAGTCCCCTCCTCCAAAGAAAGTCACTACTACTCAGGAGCAGACTGTACAGAGATCTTCTTCTCAACAAAGAACTGTAGTGGAGAAAAACACCAAAAAACAAAACAAAACCAATGCACATCTGTAGATTCAGAAGACATGGAAATGGTGAGTATCCCTCCTGTAGAAAACAACCACCTCAATTCTCATAAAGATAAACGGAAATCAAATACATAAAATTTAACCATGTCCAGCAAAATAATTCAATGGAATTGTCTGAAAGCATTAAACTCTGCAACTTCTCTGAATGCAACTACATTGTAAATAACCCAAGTAGAGCTTCCGGAGGAACATCCATTCTTATCAATAACAAAATAGCACAAACCCAGATAAATTTACAAACTACTTTACAGGCAATTGCGGTACAACCACTTTACATCGGACTGTCACAGTTTGCTCCATTTATCTACCTCCAAATGACCCTATAGACAAAACAGAAATAGAAAATCTTATTAACCAACTCCCTTGTCCCTTCCTACTATTAGGTGACTTTAACAGTCACAACACTAGCTGGGGATGCTCAGACACATACAGAAGAGGAATCATAATAGAAAATGTTATCAACAATAACAACCTATGTATATATAATAATAAGAAACCAACTTTTATTCACTCTGCTACAAACACATTCTCAGCAATTGATCTTTCTATAAGTGATCCAAGTATCTTTATGGATTATGACTGGACTGTTCATGAGGATACATGCGAAAGTGACCACTTCCCAATAACATTAGAACATACTGGCCCTGAAATAATATCAAAAATACCTCACTGGAACCTTAAAAAAGCCAACTGGAATAAATTCAAACAATTATGCAAATATAAACTCCGACCTGGAAAACATGAGAAAGACCCGATCACTCATTTTACAGATACTATTATTTCTATAGCTGAGGAATGTATCCCTAAAACTTCTTAAACTAAATATAACCAGTCTTGGTTTAATGACGATTGTAAAAAGGCTAGACGAGATATTGTATGAGTTCTTAAAACAACTACCTGATCAATCATTGAAGTATTTACTATCTATTTTCAACGACATCTGGATCAGTGGTAATATACCTGCCATATGGAAACAAGCCATAGTCATTCCTGTAGTAAAACCCGGAAAAGATGCATCTGACCCCGCCAATTACCGCCCTATAGCACTAACAAGCTGTGTATGTAAGACTCTTGAAAGAATGGTTAATAACAGATTAGTTTGGTTTTTTTGAAATCAATAAAACAATAACCAATCTTCAATGTGGTTTCCGAAAACAGCGGAGTACTATGGATCATTTAATAAGACTGGAAACTTTTATTAGGAATGCCTTTATCCAAAAAAAACATATTACTGCTATTTTCTTTGACTTGGAAAAGGCATAAGATACCACATGGAGATATGGTATCATGAAAAATCTCAAAGAAGCTGGACTGATGGGAAGACTACCTATTTTCATCAATAACTTTTTAAACAACAGATTATTTAATGTTTGTGTAGGAGCATGCCTCTCGGACCCCAAGGAACAGGAAATGGGAGTCCCACAGGGGAGTATTTTATCTGTAACATTATTTAATTTAAAAATCAATGATATTGTTGGATGTATAAATCCAGGTGTGGATTGCTCACTGTATGTCGATGATTTTTTAATCTGCTACAGCTCAAGGTATATCCACATAATTGAGTGGCAGCTTCAACAATGCATTGACAAAATAAAAAAAATGGTCAACCAAGAATGGATTTAAGTTCTCCACTAACAAAACAAAATGCATGCACTTTTGCCAGCTTAGAAAATTACATCCAGATCCTCTGTTAAAATTGGACGGGACTCAGATTCCCATTGTAGACCAACATAAATTTTTAGGACTAATACTGGATAAAAAGCTCACCTTTATTCCACACATCAAACACTTAAAAAAAAATGTAACAAAGCTATCCAGCTGATGTGAGTTATTGCCCACACAGATTGGAGAGCTGATAGACAAACCTTACTAAAGTCATATAGATCATTAGTGCGATCGAAATTGGACTATGGCTGCTATATATATGGCGCCGCCAGAATGTCATATACAAAGTCATTAGACACTGTTCATCATCAGGGGCTTAGACTGGCCTTGGGAGCCTTTCGAACTTCTCCCATTGATAGTCTATATGCAGAAGCCAATGAACCGCCATTATCAATTCGCCGCAACAAACTAGCTTTACAATATTTGACCAAAATCCTCTCTTGCCCATCCAATCCTGCCTAAGACTGTATTGTAAACCCATTATATCACCCTCTCTATGAAAGGAAAAAGAAAACAATTAAAATATTTGGCCTAAGGATGAAAGAAATCATCAGAGAATCCAATATAAACTTGGAACGAATCCACGAATCACTCATTTCAGAAAGCCCTCCATGGGAAATCATCCAACCAACAGTATTGCTAAATCTCACCAAATTCCCTAAATCAAAGACCAACCCTACTGATTTCTACGAAGAACTGAACAAGATTGTCGATAGTTTACCTTCCTATAAACATGTATACACAGATGGATTGAAAGAAGGTGAGAAATGTGGATGCTGTGTCCTACTAGATAACGTCACAAAAAAAAGACGTCTACCCGATGGAGCATCAATTTTTAGTGGTGAAGCCACAGCTGTTGAGCTGGCATTTGATCTAATCACTGACAATGTAAGTGACAGCTTCGTTATATTCTCTGATTCACTCTCTGTACTATTGTCCATCCACAACAAGAATCTCAATAACCCGATTATCGTTAAACTTTTAAATCGATTAAACGTGATGAACAAAACCAAGAATATTGTCTTTTGTTGGATCCCCAGCCACATTGGCATTCGTGGTAACACAAAAGCGGACATGGCTGCAAAGGAGTCTCTGAGAGAGGATATCTTCAATATGAAGGTCCCATTTACAGATCAAAGGCCTGCAATAAAAAAGTATATTCAACTCAAATGGCAAAATGTTGGTCGACCTGTCAGAACAACAAACTCTTCCAAATTAAACCAAATTTGGGAGAGTGGAGAGGTGCATTAAGGAAATCCAGAAAGGAAGAGGTAATACTGGCTCGAATTAGGATAGGACACACCTTTTTTACCCACTCCTGGCTGTTAAGAAGAGTAGATCCGCCCAAATGCTCTAAATGCCAGATGAATAATAGCATAAGACATATACTAATTGATTGTACAGACCTGGCAAAAATTCGTCAACAGTTTTATAAAGTACAGAACTTAAGATCTTTATTTGAAAACATCAACATGGACAAAATACTAGCCTTCCTTTGGAAAATTGACCTATTTAATAAAATTTAACTTTATTATATAGCTTCAACATAGGCATATAAACTATAACATTTCCTCCTAGCTATGGGTAAAATAGCATGCTGTGTTCCGAATATGCCTGTTTCCAAGGAATAACTCTCATTTAAAATAAAAATACGCTTCCGGCCTTAAATGACCCTTGAGATGTTGATAAGCCGTTAAACAGAAACAAACAAACAAACTGTTCTAGGTGGGAAATTTTCTTAGTGTTAGTACTCCAGATGAGTCAAATGTGTAGTTGGAAAAGAATTTGGGAGCAAAGCATTCAACTTTGTTTGTTGTAGATGTGAGGACTTTGAATTGATTGAATAGAGGACGGATCAAGGATTTTGTTGTCGTTCAGTACACTCTTGCAGAGCTGCCAGTAATCTTTGGAACTGAACTTGCAAGATGCGATATGATTCTTTATACTATCAGCAAACAAAAGAATGAATATAGGTTCAATTCCTCATGAAAGGTGCATTTTTGTTAATAAGACATTAATTCCACTTTAAAAAGACAAAGATTTCTACTCCAGCATGTGTACCCACTAAATATATAATTTTGAGCAATAAGAAACAATATCAGAAAGGAAAAAAGGCTTGAAAATTAATTTATTTTTGGTTTACAAATGTTTATAGGGTGACTTTATAAGTGCAGCTAAATGTGGCACAAGGCCGAAAGAGTGGAGCACCCATTGAGGATCAAAGTCACTACTTAGTTGTAATTGATCTAGCAAGACAATTTTCCTAACCTTTACACCATGTCATGAAATTCTTACAAATGTTTATATGATTAATGAAAAAGTTATTCTTCACAAGAGGCAGCCATTTAAAAACTTTTGTTCTCATGTGCAATTCTCTTCTGATTAATTAAGTTTTTTTTTTTTTTTTTTTAATCATATCACCCCGAGCAAGGCGGTAACACCACTGATGTGCAGGGGGCTACGTAATAGTGAAAAGATTGGAAAAGAGAAAGCCAGAAACCACATCCTAAACAGGGAACAAGGGATGAGCCTCTTAACCTGTTCAATAGACGTGGGTGGAGTGTGAACCGGGCAAAACACATTAAAAATATATGTGATGACAGATATGTCTTTGGCATTCTTTATCTGTGTGCTTTGTCCCTTCAAGACATAGGCAATCATGGTTCTCCACAACTTCACAACTTTATATCTCATGTGGCTCAATCAACAAAAGTATGTATGGAGAATTAAGAGACAAATATTGTGAATGTAAACCAGTCTACATAAATGGATATAAAATCCTAGATAGAATTGGTGCAACAGCCACAAACAGACAAATTCTTAAACAAATCTGGCTACACAATAAGGCATCCATCTTATTCAGCTGAACTACAAGCCATTAAAATGGCACTTAAAATGATAGAAAATTCAAGAGATAGGAAGTTTATAATCTTCTCAAACTCCTTATCTAGTTTAACAGCAATTAAAGAAAAGAACACGAATCATCACTATATTAAAGAAATCCTAGAAACATGTCATTGGTTAATAAAGCACAAAACAATAATATTGGCTTGGATTCCTAGCCATATAGACATAAAATGAAATCATGAAGCCGTCACATTGGCAAAAGAGACAATGAAAATAATTGACATCAAATTCTCATATACAGATTACAAAAACAAAATTACACAACACATCAAGGCAGAAGCCACACCTTCGTGTAGCCATTGCAACCTATTTCTCATCATCAATCATATCTTGATAGAATGCAAGAAGCACAAAAAAATTACCCAGCGACTATTATCAAGTACAAAATCTTAATAAAATCTTAAATCTTAGAAGTTTAGCCTTTATTTTTATTAAAAATAACATGATTTTGCCATCCCAATAGAATGATTACTGGATCCTTGGGTAGTAAGGTAGCTTACAACTCTAGAAGTAGCACGTTTTGAAGCTAAGTATAAATATTAACATCTAAATAATTCAACAGACTATTATATATTATATATATTATATCCAATATGGTTTTTTCCACATTATTTGCTTATGCTTGACCTAGCTCATACGACTCAAGTTGATTCTTGCACCTGCAATTCCTAAAAGGTCACTCATTTAAAGACTGAGCAGAATCATCTCTGCTTAACTTCAATGGTTTGCCAGGAACTTCTAGCAAAATGTTAAATCTTTTAATCTTTTTCGCTATCGCTGGAATAACCACTTTTTAGCTTTTGGATATGCATAAAAAACGTGCTGTAAATTTGCAGAGGCTAGCTTTCTTTTAATGTGAGCTGAGATTGGGATAGGATGCCAAAATTCATGCTCTATGCACAGTGGCTACACATGTCTTCGATTATACAAATCATTCAATCTCTAATTCACCAACAGAGAAAATTCCACATTTTCTTCATACTTTTTATAGAGACATTAAGAACATTCTTAGAATTTTCACTTTTCTTTCAGGAATATTCCTTAAAATTTTCTCCCCACTAAAATGTTCTCAATAGAATAAATATTGTTTTCACTCTTTTGTTTGTTGATTTTCTCAACCGATTATACACTTTTAGTTTTTGTTTGTTACTGTCAGCATTTTCTCAGAATCAAACAATGAGACCTGACTTAATAACAAAAAAATATCAAAAATGTCATGGGAAAAACAAGGATTGTGCCACAAAGCCGTTTTCATGAGAAATATGATTTTTTTTTTAAAGTTTTGATACTGCGGAGCTATGGGATAACTGGACATCTGTTTGACCTCATCCAGTCTTTCCTCTCTAACCGCACATTGAAGGTGGTATTAAATGGGCATGCCTCCCAAAACTACCAGATGAACGCGGGCGTCCCTCAAGGTTCTATCCTAGGTCCCACGCTCTTTCTGATCTACATTAATGATCTCCCCGACACCATTAGATCCCAAGTTGGCATGTATGCCGACGACACAACAATCTACTCCCGCATCGATCAGAAACCAGGTCTGGACGACAAAGTGAACCTTGCTGCCGTACTTGAAAGGGACCTCCAATCCGTAGTGACCTGGGGTAGGAAATGGTTGGTAAATTTCAATGCCTCCAAAACAAAGCTGTTATCAACTAATCACCATAGACAATCGCATCTACCTCCCATTAGCATGGGACAGGCTAGCCTCCCAGAGAGTAAAATACTACGCCTCCTTGGCCTTACACTCTCGGCGGACCTCAAATGGAATGACTATATTGAATCCATTGCCAAATCTGCTGCTATGAAAGTGGGCTCCCTGTGCAGGGCCCGGAAATTTTTCCCACCTGAATCTATTCTGCACATATACAAATCTACCATCCGCCCGTGTATTGAATATTGCTGCCATATCTGGTCGGGTGCCCCTGCTGCTCTCCTTGGGCTTCTTGACAAAATACAAAGGAGGATCTGTAACGTGGTTGATACTGACTTGGCAGACCGGCTGCAGCCGCTCTCACACCGGCGTGATGTGGCTTCCCTGTGCCTCTTCTACAAGTACTTTCATGGCTTCTGCTCCGATGAGCTTAGATCACTGGTGTCGCCTAAGCACGAATTTACACGAGATACTAGATTAGCAACTAGGTCCCACCCTTTTACAGTTAAACAAATAAGATGTAACCGTAAATTCTACTCCAACAGCTTCTTTTCTCGCGCTTCCCGCCTGTGGAACTCCCTTCCACAAGTCTGCTTTCCAGACAGTTACAATCTCCAGGTGTTTAAATGTAGGGTCAATAGACACCTCCTATCACACTAACTCCCAACTATTCTCACAACACTCTCATCTACCCAACCCTCATTCTCGGTATCCTTACCCGCCTATCACCCACCCTCTGTCATTTCCTATATTTAATCAGCCTTTCTCCACTCTACGTAGCCCCCTGCACAGTAGTGGCAGTGACATGCCTTGCTCGGGGTGAAACGCTTATAAAAAAAAATGTCTTGCTCTTACAATTCCAGACAGGTCAAAGTCAAGGCAGAGTTCTGGTCGATCTACTGCTCTTCCCAGTCATTCCTTTTCATCCACAAGTGACGGGTCAACACGAACAGGTTGGGCAAAGAAACGATCTCTAACAGTAGATCCCAGAGATTCGCGAACAATTGAAAGACGTAAAATGATACAAAGACCCAAAACAGTAAGTTTTTTTAATTTAAAATTTTCAAATATTTGTTTTGTTTTTTTATTTGAAATTTTAAAATATTTTTGTTTTTTTTATTTGAAATTTTCAAATATTTGTTTTGTTTTTTTTATTTGAAATTTTCAAATATATATTTTGTTTTTTTATTTGAAATTTTCAAATATATATTTTGTTTTTTTATTTGAAATTTTCAAATATTTCAGTTGAAATGATTATTAGCAAAACTAAAACTAGAAATTATGTTTTTCCTAAACAAATTTTCTTTTTCTTTTCTTTTTCTACTATAGAATTTTCATTAAAAAAAAGATTTTTGCTGTTCTGTCTCTGTACATTCTCTAATCAACAATACTATTTTTTTCTTTCTATGAGTTGATGTTTATTGTTACATTTCTTTAACCTAGATTGTAATCTTTAACTTTTCATCTGTCTTTTCCATGTAAATTTCCAACAATTAGGCAACAGTACTGATATTGTTTTGACGAATAATGAATAACACGTGAACACACTAGCTATCTAATAAAAAGGAAGTGTCTTTATTGTTTATCTAAGGGAGGCAAGCCTACAGAGCCGGCCTCGGAACTATATACATCATAAACAGATACTATATTTTTTTTTGTTTTCTTTAGAAATATTCACTTCTTCCTTAAAGTTCTTATTAAACAAGTATTTTGTTAATCTTCAAAGAAAATCTTTGGCTAAAACCAGCTCATTTACAAACAAAAAAATCAAATCTAAATTTGGATTTTAATCAGCCATTCCTTTTTTTGTTATTAATTTGCTTGTAAAGTTTTTTTGTTTTTTTTTTTTACCTTTTTTTCTAATTTTTAATTCTGAGTCCATGAAAGACTAAACACTATGAGAAATATATCAGGTGAGGTGGAAAAAAATGATGTTTTATCTGGGGATGAAACAAAAGATCTATAAGTCAATGCCTTTCAGAAAAAAAATTACCCTGAAAATTCACCTGATCATTAGATATTGAGCATGATCATTTGTGATTTTACAAACATTAGATTTTGACTAAACTGTTCTTTTGTCCAGTGACATAATAATAAGCATGATTATCAAAAAAGCATTGAAGCAAAAATTTAACTATTTAAAAAATGAAATAAAAAAGCATATATCCAACATTCGTCTCTTATATTGATCTTATATTTGGTTAAAAATCTAGACATAATTAGTATTATATAATAGTAATACCCTCGTTCTGTGTCAATCTGTAACACTTGTCTTAATATCTGACTGTTGATGATTCCTACTGTCTGCAGTTAAATATCGACATTTATTTGCACAAATTTAAGTTAAAAAATTAAAAAAAACTCACTACTTAATCATTTCTTTTTTATTCCTTCTCATAAAAAATATTTAATTAGTGCAGAGAATAACTGGCAGGAGTTAATGGTAAAGCAGTGATAAAAAAAAATATAGTTTACCTATTTGTACCAGGTTCAACTTTAGTTATTGCTAAAATATAACCGTGATCATTGATTCACATTTTTGCTTTCCACTATTGATTCATTGTTATTGAATAAAAAATTTGAATGGCTTTATTTCATGAACCTTGTTCATTAATTTACAAGTGATATAAATGGTTAATTTGTAATGATAAATCAATTTTATTTTTGTTTTATGATTGAAATTGATTTTTCTTATATTTTTTTTTTTTTTTTTTTTAGAAACACTTGTTTTGTTTTTAAGAATTTGCCAATCTTTTATAAATTAAAACAATTGGAAATAATTTGACATTCCTTCAGGCGGATTGATTAAAATCTCTCAGTCTCAAAATAAATGCTCCCTACACACATCCTCAGTCATGAGAAATGGTTAAAATGTATAATTATTATCAAATTGATATTGATGATAATATTTTTACTAAGTTAAAAAGAAAAACCGGGATGTGTGTGGGTGGTGCAATGGATATCGGCTCAGAATGAGAACTTGGAGAGTCGAGTTTGAATTCGTTGCATTCACTTACATGCAAATACTCTTGGAAAAGGTATTAATTCAGTTCTTCTCCCTCCATATATGGATTAACTAGTGGGATAGATTGGGTTCTATAGTCTTGGTTGCCAACCGGTACTTTGCCTTGAGGATAAAGGGGTTTGCATAGGGTCAACACCCCTACCTGTAAAAAAGACAAGTTACAGAAGCATCAACGACCCCCTCTTGTCAATAGTGAGGAGTCTTTGATGGCCTCTGCTCCACTGAGAGTGATGGGGCTTAGGTTTTAAAAAGAAAAACAACTTTATGATCATTGCTATTTTTTCATATAACATCTTTCATTTTTGATTTTCATTCTTTGGAATTGAATCTTTCTTGCATGTTTAAATTCTATAAAATAAAAATAATAAAATTTCTGGTTGTCATGTGATTTTTCTTTCCTCTTCTTAGGTAACTGGTCAGATGCAAAGTTTCTTCCCTAGTCAACTGACAACGCAAGAAGATCTTTACCAACTGTCAGACATTATAGATTCAGGAGATAAATGAAGCATTGAAGAAATGGCAGTGAAGAAAAAGAAAAGACAAACTGCTTTGCTAGAGAATTTGTTTCTAGTTATAAACTTATAAGCAGAGTAAATATGTTGAAACTACAAGGGAAAGATTTTGGCCAAGACAAATTTTTATTCTAAAATAGATTTTAATTTCCCCTGTCAATTTGAGAAAAAAGATCTTTTGTTTCCTTAGAATTAAACATTTTAATATTTCTTCTTTTCAAAAATTAATTTCTTTTTAATTCATTTTATATTTCGTCACCTTTCTTTGATCTTTTACCAGCTAAACATAAGCTATAAAGCATAAGTGTTTGGTTCTAGGTTTAAGCAAAATAGCTTCACTACTTTGTAAATTTTTTTCTAAATAACAACTTTTGGCAAACATTCTTCAACCAAAAATATCACTAGCCACTTTTGTTTTTGCTTTGCACTTTATCGGGTTTTTTTTTTAAATATTTAATTCTTTTTTTATTTTTTTGTTTCTGCCAGGCACATCATAAAAAAACGTTTAAACTTTCTATCAGTGCCAATTTCTTCTCTTGCTATAATTTGTGTCCTCCTTTTACAATTTTCTTGTTTTTGTTTGTTGTTTTGACTTCTTTTTAGTAGAAATCACTTTGACAGTCACAGTTACCAAAAATATACTTTACTATTTCATTTTGGGGAGAGAGATTTATCAAAACTTGGACTATTGGCTGTCCAATGCTTTAATTTAAAGAACACCTCCAGCCAAATAAATGGTATCATTTATGCAAGGGTGTTGATTTTAAGCCTCGTTGGAAACCATTCATTTTTTATGTATTACTGTTTATTCTGTCAAAGATTCATTGACCCAAAGTTTTGTGATAACTAGGAATGATAATAAAATAAAAGAATAAAATTATCTTGAAAATGTTTCATCAAAAAATTTTTCAAAATCATTTTAATTGCAACAACAATGATGTGTGTTGATATAGCAATAAGCATTAAAAAAAACTTATTTTGCATAAAAAAAGTTTATTTTTCTTAACTTTGTCACTGCACTTAATTCAGTCATGAATATTAATCACATTGATTCAACATTATACAGTGAACATTCTAGATGAAAATTTGACCTAGAACTATGTGCCTGGCTACAGCTTATTGATTGCCATGTTGGATAGTTAGCCACTGAAAAAATTAATTTCCCATTATTAGAAAATTGTTTCTGATTTTCTCCTCTTTTAAGAATTGGATTGACATTTATTTTAATTCTAAATTTGTCTGGAATTCATTAAAGCCTCGACTGCATAAACTGAAATACACTGTCACCAAAATGTGGTGACATGAGATCTCCATTTATGTCATATTACCTGACACTGGTGACGGTTATATTTTTATTTTAATTTGCTCTGCCAAATGTCGGAAACACTCTAGACATATTTCTATATAAAGCAATTTCTTTGGCTTCCTGTAAAATTTTACTTTCATTCTTTGAGCAAGGAAAAAAAAAATCTGAGGAAAACAATTATCATTTCAGCTCCAATATTAGTAATATTTGCAGAATATGGTAACATGGCCATAATTAGATGATAAATGTAAATCACATTTATATCATATAACAATGTTTCTTTATTTCCTGTGAAGCATCTAATTTTTAGAAAATAATATATGTATATACATATACATATATATATATATATATCTCATTTGAAAAAGAATATGCACACAAAGTAACCATCACTGCTCGTTGGTAACACAGCTTCTGAGGTTAGGCAAAAAAACTTTGTCAGACATTTCCTTAAAAAATTAACTTTTATTGAGACCTCACAAAAATTTAAAAAAAGTTAACTTTTACAAAATATTTTGTTAAAAATATAAAGAAAAAAGAATAGACCCGCTCCTGACTTTACTCATTTGGTGTCGGCAATTAAGAGATCTGAAATTGTGCACAGACCAATTGGAACTGTGATATTTTTGTGAAACAGCCAGTGAGAAAATATTTTGTCAGTTATTGCAGAAAAATCATTGCTTTCACTGCCTTGATAAGCATTTATGAATTGTTTCAATCCCTATCCATTTTATTGCTCAATTTTATTGCTCAATTAAGAAGACTGGGTGCAGTGGATATTGACTCGGAATGACAAATCGGGGAGCCAATTTTAAATTCCACTTGAATACCTCGCATTCACTGACACACAAATACCCTTGGTAAAAGTATTATTCTGTCTCTTCCTTCTAGTTATGGGTTAAATAATAGGACAGATTGGGTTCTATAGCCTTGGTTGGCAACCAGTGTACCACAGAAAGCAATGGCAAGCTACTGCAGGATAATCTTCTACCCAGTCAATCTCTCTTTCAAGATCTAATTGCCCAAAGCATGTATCACGTATGGCACTTAACTGACTAACTGAACACAAATGAATTCCTTGCCAGCCATTTTGTAGTGATGAAATCTGAAAAAAGAGAAGTGAGAATTTTTTTAGATCTTTGAGTTTAAGTTGTTTTGAAGGGAATGAAGTGCTCTCGTTATTAAAAAAATTTTTTCCTGTCAGCTGGAAGTAAGTGACACAAAAAGACTTAAAAGAGAAAAGTTAATTTGATTTTCTGCATAAAGAAATTTGCAAAACAAACAAAAAATTACACTTACTTCTCTTATCCAGAAAAGGGGCAATAATCACGGCAACGACAAGGCTCTGGGATGTGCTAAACAAGACAATTTATAAGCTGATACAAAACCAAATAAAGATTGAGTTGCTTTAAACTTCCAAGTTGGGGTTGAGGATCTGCTTATCTTGAAAATAAATGTCTCTGAAAAATGATGGCTTTGGGCTTAAACATCAACTGCTGACATGAAAAAAACCGACAACTACTTTCTTGGTCAAGTAGGACAACACAATAGAACTTGATTAAAGAAAAGAAAATATAAGATTAATTTTTGAACTCTTTAGATTTTAAAAATACAAATAAAAGCATTTGCATATTTTGTGAGTTATCAAGAAGAGATAAATCACCTAAGATAATAATTCTGAAGCAAATTTTATAAGATAAACTGTAATAGCTGTTCCTTAGAATATATTGATGAAACTTGCAGAAATTTAAATGAATTTACAAACATGAAGATTGACATAACCAATGCATTAATAACACAAAGAAAGAATTTCAACCGCAATTCAAATCTAAAAAATGCTGCACTTATTAAGAGAAAATAACTTAGACAAAAAGTTCTTGAAAGGGCAATTATCAATTCTTACCAAAATATTAATTTACACTTGAATTTTTTTAAATATCTCTTTCCATAAAAGGAATACTATTTTCTCAAGCTAATATACTTATGCATGACCCTAAAAAAATTAAAAAGAAAATTGTTAACTCAAAAGAAAGTAAAATAAAAAAGCATATATATATATATATATATATAACAGCAACAACATTAACTCACTTTTATTATTTACAAGGCTGAAAAAATTAAAATTGCATCACTTAGCATTCTTTATCATTTACCTTTCCTTACTGAGTAAATTTTTAGAATATTTTAGAGCGTTCTCTAGTTCAAAATTTGAAAGCATAATGATATTCTTTCTTCACATTTGTGTATAAAGATTACAAAATAAAACTTTCCTCAAAGAACAAAATGTATCCGTCATAAAATGTTTTCTTGTCTTTTATTTATATCTGAATTTTCGCACACATACACACACAGACATATATATATATATATATATATATATATATATATATATAATACAATTTTAAAAATATGTGAAAGATTGAACACCTGGTCCTGAAGAGCATTTTGATGCAAAGCTCAGGAGTCAATTTAATTTAAATGAAATTCTGTCGGATTATCATCCAACTTCACTCACTCCCACATTATGTCAGAATGCAGTCGGTCAATTAGTTGCCACATGTGTCTCTTTTGATCAATGACTCACTAGGCCGAAGATTTTCCAGCAGCCAGATTCTATTAATTTCTGCAATAGACTGTTTGTGGGTAAGTAATAAATGAAACAAAGTCGACTCTCCAATTTCTCATTAAACCACAATGCAATTTAGTCATCACTAAACCAATCATTTCTTAACAGAGTGAATAAATATTTTTAATATTTTGCTGCATTTGTTTAATAAATCCTACCTGTGATATCTCAGACTTCATAAATAGTTAAGATGCAAATTAGATACAATTTTTATTCAAGTCTTATTCAAAAGTGTTCCTAGCATGACAATTTACTCAGAACGTGTTTTTCTGAGAAAAAAAGTTTGATCATTTCTTGTCAAATTTTTAACCAGACACCACGTTAACTTGAAGCACAATGTACTGTAGACAGAAAGCATTTATATTTTAACATTTATTCAACTTTTTTTTTTTTTCAGAAAAAGAAATAAAAATAAAAAAATCAAAGGCTAAAATTCATCAACAATAAATTTTACATGTGAAAATTTCAAGGTTTTTCTAGTTAAATTTTCTAATAAATCCTAATTCTTATGTTAATGATTAAATAAACTCCTTGCATGTTCCACAGCTATAACAAAAATATCAAATTTTCTTTATTGCATATAAATATATTAGCTTGATAACTTTTTTTAATCACCACCAAGCAAGACAATAAAGCCACTAAGATACAAGGATTAATGAGTATGAATATATTAAGGAGAGAGAATAATAAATGAAGAGGAATTGAAAAGTCAGAAGATAATGATAAACATTACATTTAAATTTTTGAAAATTAAAGTTGCCTTTTGAAGTAAGAAACTGAAAGAAAGTTCCACAATTGAGAAGAAACTCTTAGCATAGAACTTAGTTATATCTAGCCAGTTCATTTGTGAAATGATGAGACCTTGCCACCAATCTAGTACTGCACTTAAATACATAGTTTATGAACTGTACTATACTTATCTGCCCTTGGCATTTTGTTAATGTAATTACTTCCCTTACTTGCATTCGTCAGTTGACGAATTGCTTAGTCAGGAAATGTTTTGTTGATTAAATCCTTGTTAAGGAAAACCAGTCTTGTCAACTCATTTCAATTTAATCAACAAAACATATTCAACAGTATGGATAAATACTTGAAGCCGGAACGTTTGGGCACCCCTCCTAATACAACATCCTCAAGTAAGCACTTTAATCACTGGCTTCGAAGTTTCTCGTCGTTCCTACGTAAAATTGTTGACCCTAACATCCATACTGATTTGGATAAACTCGATATACTGATAAACTGTATTTCTTCTGAGGTATACGAATACATTGCTGAATGTGATACGTTTGATAGTGCAGTTAACCGTCTGAAAGAACTGTACATAAAACCCCGAACGAAGTTTTCGCCCGGCATTTACTTGCCACTTGCGGCCAAAAAGAGGAGGAAAATATTGACGAATACGTGCAAAGACTACAGTTACTAGCGAAAGAATGTAACTTTAAACCAGTTGATGCGATTCAAAACCGAGACGACTGTGTCAGAGATGCATTCATCACAGGTTTACGTTCAAACGTTATTCGACAACGGCTACTTGAAAACAAAACACTGCATTTAAATATAGCTATCGACCAAGCTAGAGCGCTCCATGCAGCTCAGAAAAATTCAGAAGCATATACATACACTCAAACACCAATTGTGGGTGCAGTTTCTCAGGAAAATAACTGTACCGGTGTCCAGTCAACGGTCCCCATTAATGCTTGTTGTGCAGCTTCGGCTAACACCAAGTATACGTGTTTTTTTTGTGGAGGACCTCGTCATAACAGAAGTGTGTGTGCAGCAAGAAACGCTACCTGTTTTAAATGTAAAAAAGAAGGCCATTTCTCAAAAATGTGCCGTTCGAACCCAAATACGACATCTGCTGCAACATGCTCTCACAGACTCGCGACAATGTTGATATCCAACACTACGTCTGCCTCCTTAGGATCCCTAAAACAGGCTGCATTATACGTATTGGTCGGGAAAAATGGCGCCGGTACGGCGCTAATGGATACGGGGAGCTCAGGATCCTTTATCTCCCTCGGTTATGTGAGGAAACACAAAATACAAATAAAACCTGCTACTGGTAACGTGTCCATGGCGTCATCATCACTTAAAGCTTCTATCAAAGGTCAGTGTACGGTGGATTTGAACCTTCTGGGTGAGTGGTATCCAAATGTAAAACTTTCAGTTCTACCCAACCTCTGCTCTGATATTATTTTGGGCAAAGTTTCATGTCACAACATTCCACTATATCTTTTGCATTCGGTGGCTCTAAGAAAGATCTTGAAATCTCTCATCCTATCTCCTGTAGTGTGCCCTCGGCATTAGTGGACACACCATCTTTATTTTCCAACATTGATCCAGACTGTAAACCTATTACAACTAAATCTAAAAGGTGTGGAGAGGGTGACAGACGTTTCATACAGACTGAGATTGAGAAAATGATCAGAGAGGGTGTAATTCAGGAAAGTACTTCCCCTTGGAGGGCTCAGGTTTTAATAGTAACAAATGAACGTCAAAGAAAGAGACTAGTAGTCGATTATAGTAGAACAATTAACAGATTTACTAGATTGGATGCTTATCCATTACCAAGAATGGATGACTTAGCCCAGGAAATATCAAAATTTAAAGTTTATAGCTCATTGGATCTGAAGAGTGCATATCACCAGATACCAATAAAAGAAGAAGATAAGCCTTATACAGCATTTGAAGCTAACGGTAAACTTTACCAATTTTGTAGAATTCCTTTTGGAGTGACCAATGGTGTTGCATGTTTCCAAAGGATAATAGACAAGATTATTAAGGAAAATAATCTAACGGGAGTGTATGCCTATGTAGACAACATTGTCGTAGTCGGGAAAAATCAGCAAGACCATGATGAGAACTTAGAAAAATTAAAAAAGATTATTACCCAGTATAACCTCACTCTCAATGAAGAGAAGTCCGTGTTCTCTAAAACATCCATTGATTTTCTCGGCTATAGTATATCACAGGGCTTACTTAGACCTGATGCAGAACGTCTACGGCCATTAAGAGAGTTACCTATTCCTCAGAACAAAACCTCTCTGCGTCGAGTGCTTGGATTATTCTCTTACTACTCCCAGTGGATACCCAAATTCTCTGATAAGATTAGACCCTTGATAACAGCTAATTCATTCCCCCTTGATCCAGAATCGATAAAAACATTTGAAATCTTCAAGGAGGAAATTGAAAAGGCCTTATTGCACTCAGTCGACGAAAAGATACCTCTTGTAGTAGAAACCGATGCCTCTGATACTGCTATTGCAGCCACTCTCAATCAAGCAAACCGTCCAGTAGCATTCTTTTCACGCACACTTACGACTACAGAACGAAAACATTCTTCCGTAGAAAAGGAGGCTTGTGCAATAGTAGAGGCAGTTAAAAAGTGGTCACATTATCTATCAGCACGACGTTTTGTGATAGTCACAGATCAACAAGCTGTGAATTTCATGTTTGATGCAAGAAGGCATGGAAAGATCAAGAACAGCAAGATCGAAAGATGGAGAATGGAATTGGGGTGTTACGAGTACGATATCATGTACCGACCAGGGAAAAACAATATTCCAGCCGATACGCTCTCGCGTGTCCAGTGCAATGCACTCGACAACATGGGAAGATTGCATGAAATACACGAACATCTTTGTCATCCGGGTATAACCAGGTTAGCTCATTTTGTTAAAGTAAGGAATCTTCCGTACTCTATTGAAGAGGTTAAGAGAGTGTGTGCAGCATGTGCAGTGTGTGCCAGATGGAAACCACGCTTCTATACACCAGAAGCTGGACGCCTAGTCAAAGCTACACAACCAATGGAACGACTCAGCATTGACTTTAAGGGGCCCCTTCCTTCAACTTCGAAAAACCGTTACCTATTAACGGTTATAGATGAGTACTCACGTTTCCCTTTTGCTTTCGCATGTACAAGCACTAATTCAGACTCTGTAATACAGGGTCTAAGTCAAATATTCATAGTATTTGGCATGCCATCCTACATCCATTCGGATAAGGGTGCATCCTTCTTATCAAAGGAAGTACGTGAATATCTCACCAATCTCGGGATTGCTACTAGCCGGACAACGCCTTATCACCCGCAAGGAAACGGTCAGTGTGAAAGGTATAACGGGATTATATGGAAACACACATTATTAGCCCTAGCCTCAAGAAATCTCAAGGAATCGCAGTGGGAAACGGTTTTGCCTGAAGTGCTACACTCCATAAGATCTCTTCTTTGTACCGCTACTAATGCCACACCACATGAAAGACTCTTTTCATATCAACGGCGAACTCCCAGCGGCCATTCCTTACCCACTTGGCTATCTAAGCCAGGGCCTGTTCTTTTGCGTCGCCATGTCCGAGCGAGTAAGTACGAACCATTGGTTGACGAAGTAGAGTTACTCGAAGCAAATCCCCAATATGCACACATAAGATTCACCAATGGTCGCGAATCTACAGTCTCTGTAAGCGACCTAGCACCAGCAAGGATCTCATTACAAAGCGAGAATGTTGTAGATGATATCCAGAAAGACCTAAATGATTCTACACCCACTAATGAATCTCCCAAGGAAAAAGTAGATAGTAACGATTCACAAACTATCGTTAACTCAGAAATTGTATCTTCTCCAAGTGATTTAAATATTATTCCTCCTCAAGTAATGTCAAGAACTCCTGATATACCCAGACGATCCCAACGGGAAATTCGTAAGCCAAAGAGGTATGATGAACCGTAAAAAAAAAAAAAAAAAAAAAAAAAGGAGGGGGAGAATGTACTATAATCTGCCCTTGGCATTTTGTTAATGTAATTACTTCCCTTACTTGCATTCGTCAGTTGACGAATTGCTTAGTCAGGAAATGTTTTGTTGATTAAATCCTTGTTAAGGAAAACCAGTCTTGTCAACTCATTTCATGAACCATAGAGGAAAATTCATCAGAATAATTACCATGAAAGTTTTTATAATCATGTGTGTTACACCCTGCCATTACTTCAGATAAATCTATTTATAGAAAAGGCACAGGGAAGCAAAGTGATGTCATTGGGGAAATGGCTGAGACCAAGGTTCCAGGACCGATAAATAACATTGCAGACTCTTTAGATTTTACAAAGAATCTCTAAATATAGATGTAGACTTTTAAACATGTAAAATAGATTCTGACAAGAAAAATTGTCACAATGAACCAACCTTCCTAGCAACAGACCTGGCAAGTGATTCAATCTAATCTTTCCACTTTGTCAGAAAAAAAAAAAACAAAAAAAAAAAAACGTTACTTCGACAAGGCACAATAAGTCACTCGTCCTGGAGGTCTGCAACATTTATTGCAGCAACAATCATAAATATGAATGCAGGTCATTAGCTAAAGGTTAGAAACGAAAAGATTAAAAACTAACACAATTTTTCATTTCACTGGAGCATACGTTAAATGCATGGGTGCATTAGCGTCTCCTCTACCTTTACTTTTTATTACATATATTTTATTTTTCTACATTATTTACATTGTTCAGACTGTTGTCCTCATCTTTATTACCCTGTTTACAATGTTTCAGCCGTTGTACACTCCGGCCTTCTTCAGGTGTTAGGAATATTGAATCGAACGCTCCATTTCCATCAATGGAGTATACTGTTCTCATTTAATGTGTGATGCCATTTCTGGGTGCCATGTTGTTATCTCAACTCTCTAAGTTATATGCTGTAGCCAGATATTGAACTCACAACTCTTTGGGTCAAGTCACTGAATCCAACCAATGCTTATATCTACTTGTCCATGTGTATTTTTCTAACTAAAACCAAACAGTCTCTCTTATATATTTTCTGACCTTCCTCTGCAAGGAGTAAGCTATTATTTATCAGAAGTAATGGCTAGGTATAATGCACGTGCTTAGTAACTTACTAATTGAGGAACAAGCACAATTAGCAGATGATTCTCGTTAAAGTCAGTTAGTCATAAAATCACAAACATCAGTTGCGTCACCAACAAATGTTTGTGTCAGGCGATGACCCTGAGATCCAGCTTGGTTTCAATGCTGAAACAACCCAACAGTATCTTAAAAACTGTAAAACTTCCCCCCTTTATATTGTGGGAATACCAGATACAAATTCATTTATAAAATGTTATTTCAATGATGTAAAATTTGAATTCCTATTAATCAGCTTTTGTTTTCCCCCCAAGGTTTTCAAGTTCTATTGCTCATGAATGTCAGTGTTAAAAGAAATTCTGAACTTAGCCAAATCATCAAGCCATCTTGCTTTTTGCTGACCACACTTTCGCTAATGACTACGAGTCATCTACCTGTGTCCAATTTTTGTCAGATTTTCTTGCAATATCGCCTGTCCATTGTCATTTGCCATTGTGATGCAGTGGATATTGACTCAGAATGACAACTCGGGGAGCCGAGTTCGAATTCCAGTTGGATTCCTTGCATTCACTTACGCACAAATACCCTCGGGAAATGTATTAATCCGTCTCTTCCTTCCAGTTGTTAAATAATAGGGCAGGTTGGGTTCTATAGCCTTGGTCGGCAACTAGTCTACTGCAGAAAGCAATGGCAACCTACTGCAGGATAATCTTCTGCCCAGTCAGTCATGTCTCACGTGTATCACGTATGGGACTTAACTGATTATCATTTAAGTTTGCCAAGAATGGCTTCTAGAATATCTGTTCTCCTGATATTATTATTATTATATTATCCAATTTAAACTGAATCGGCTGATTTCAACTGATATTATTATGATATTATTGTTACACTGTTCTGCAATTACTTATGAAAATAACGAAAGAAATATGAATTGTTTGGCCATATTCAATCGAATCGGATTTAAATATAATCTCACTTCATGTCATAATGCATTCTTTCTTTTTTTTTTTTCTCTTTTTTGTTTAACTGTGGAGCACCCACTCATACGTGGTAAAGAAAACTAAAATTGTCCAGTTTCTTGGAAACGAATCTCCTGGTAGCAGAGGTTCAGTTTAAATTTAATTGTTTTTATTTTGAAATATTACATTTCATGCGACACGAAGCCAAAAGTGTGAGGGTCGTCACTGAATATCCTACACCGAGTTAATCTGGTTCACGACATATTTATTCATTACAATTTACTAATACGCCATTCGTCGCCATTCAATCGAACATATACCGTAATACTGCATATTCACAGAGATCATACTAACCCATGACATGAAAATATGTACAATTTTTTTTTGTGGAAGTGGGGAGGTAAAATGCATAAAATTATGAAATAATACCCAATAACGAAAATAAAATACAACAAAATATTCAAACTAAAATTGAAATATGTTAATAGGACCCGTCCAATCCACAGAAAAATAATAGCGCCTATTGTATTCTGTCGCTAAGTAGACTCAACAAAATGCTCACTCGCGAGTGATAAGGAAGAGAAATTAAATTACGGAGTGGAGAATCGTCAAAGGCTGATTCAGTCAAAATAAAAGACCCCCCCTCCTCCGTTGTGTCAAAAGGCGACTAAAAAAGAAAAGTTTGTTGAAATCAGCCGATTCAGTTTAAATTGGATTGTAATTTAATCCAATAATAAAGACGTTCAAATAATGGACTGGTCTAAACTAAATGAATTCTTCCAAAACACGTCATTCCTTAACGCCGTTAGAGTCAAATGTGTTTAAATGCTTTTTCAAATGAACGCAATTGTTTGATCGAAAAATAATGACGTCCATTTGGCTGGACAGTGTTTCCTTTAAGTTAGAGGAATGCTTTTACACAGCCAAAGATTTTGGCCTCTTCAGAGTGCTTATAGTCCTAGTTTCGTTTCTTTTTTTTATTGACACGAAAAGCATCTTGAAGGAATGTTATATTGAATTTGTAACTTCTTGGAGGGTCTCTCCTTGGGCACGATCTCTGGCCTCAAAGGTTCAAGACAATAAAAAATATCTTTTCTCGTTTTTGGACTTTCCGGTTTATTCATGCTTAACGGGAGTTCAACCAGGTAAGAAGCTACAATTTTCAACCGAGAAAGACATTTCTCGAAAGAAAAATAATTTCTGGGTTATTCCAGGAATGGAAAATTCGTTTAAAAAGTGGTTTATATTCACAGATAAAATAAACAGTGATAAAACGACACGATACGATAAGAACACTTCGCACCGCAAATGGTTAATGGAAACAATTATGTTCTACTTTATGGCGTTGAAAAACTATTCACCGTTCAAAGATCAGAAATTATTTTATGGAATTCCCAAACTGGACAACGCAACATTTTACAAATATAAACAATCTTTGTTAAAAAAATACGGAGAAATGCAATTTTCAAAATTCTATTCAACTCGTAATAAAAAATCTGGAATATCTTGTAAACCACCCAACGGAATATACAACCATCTGAACAGGATTTCTGAACCTTCACGAAACTGTGTCTTCCCTAATTCTCTTGGACGTTGTTACAATGGTCTCCGGAAGGGGAAACGAAATGGAATATTAACGTCGGTGCCATCCCCAAATACTACATTTCCTAAGTTGCTGACTCAATATCAAGATGCAACAAAAGGCTTTCTTGATACAGATTTACTAAGTCTAACTTCTTTCTTGGAGTATCATCCTCAGATCGGATTTAAATGTCCATCTTCGTACGATTTTCTGACATCTTGTCATTGCCAATTCGCCGGCCATTCGTCCCTGACTTTGATTCTGCCACTGACCAAACGAATAATCTATTTTGATCCGTGTTTTCACGAATCTAAAGAGTACCAAAAGAAAATCCTCAATCATTTATTGAACACGGTCTGCCAACGTCTTCAGAAGCCTGGTGACACGTGGACCATTCTCTCTTTGAAAAATCCACCCAAGACCTTCACGAAGGAGGAATGCGAGACCCTGGTTAAGGCCTTTGCCGAACAGGTCCTTCACAGATCTAAATCGTTCACAATCAATCCGAATCTCTTAAAAGAGAAACAGGCTCAAATGCTAAGTCTCTCTAGCCTGTTAGGCAAACCTGTTTTGGCGTGGAATATGTCTTGAAATGAACAAATTTCGATCTGAATAGCAAGCACTGTTGCCTAGAAAGGCATGACAGTTATCTGAAGTCTGCTCATAAGAAGAATAAAAAAAATAAAAATACATATTAATAAAAGTATTGTTTGATTAAAAGGCTAACGATTAAATATATAGGAAATTCCCATTATATAAACAGAAAATATGAAGCTGTATCAAAAATATTTTCGTTTTTTACAAACTTTTGACTCCAAAGCTTATTTCATGTCAACGACTATGGAGAAGAAAGAGGAGCAGATGATGATGATGATGATGATGATGATGTTGATTATTATTATGTCATTTTTCATCATATTTCGATTTCTGCTATGGTCGCACTACCAACTAAGTCTGCGGGAAGACCTAAGGCAGGTCGTGGCGTGTTGTTATGGCTCCATTTCATGTTTTTCTATCTTCCCCATCATCCCTAGCGTTACATAGACAAAGTTCTCCTTAATGTGTGGGCTGTACTTAATAAGACATTTTTTTTTTGTATGTCTCTTAAGCTGGGGTTTCTTGGGATTCTTTCAATGTGTTGTTTTGTTCCATTTTTTATCATTCCAAGTGCACCTACTATCACTGGCACAACTCTTGTTTTCAATTTCCAGGTCTTTATATTTTGACAGTTTTTCAAATTCCTTGGTTGCTATGTTGCAATCAGCTGGACAAGCCATATTAGTTAATAGACAAGTTTTTTCTTTCTGGTTTTTAACAGTAATGTCCGGCCTCTTTGCTTCATTTATTATTTTACTAATAATAACAATAATAGTAATTATTATTATTTTTCTTTCTTTTTTTTTTATAATCATTTCATTCCAAGCAAGACAGGACCGGCAATGATGCGCAGGGGTTTACACACACACACACACACACACACACACACACACACACACACACACAGAAAAAAGGGTACAGGTGATGTCGAAGAAAGGATTAGTAGATAGATGGCAACTAACTTTGCATTTAAAATTTTGAAGATTGTAGCTTTCAGGGAAGCAAGCAAACAGAAGAGAGTTCCACACCTGGAAGTGCGAGAAAATAAACTTTTAGAGTAGAAGAGACGATTACATTTAACTATTTCAACGGTGGTACCTTGATAGCAATCTAGTAGCTCGAGTAAATGCATGTAATCAGGGCCCCAGGAAAAAAGTTCGTCAGAGCATTTGCCATGGAATTTCTTGTAGAAAAGACAGAGGGAAGCCACATTACGTCGGTCAAACAGTGACTGAAGGCGGGCTGCCAGGTCAGGATCGATTAAAATGCAGATCTTTTTTCGGATTTTGTCGAGAACCTCGAAATGAATAGCAGGAGGATCCGACCAGATATCAACAGATAACAGTATTCAATGCATGGACGGATGGTAGATTTATAAATGTGCAAAATGGATTCTGACCTGGCACAGTGACCCAACCTTCCTAACAATTGATGCAGCTAGAGATTCGATATTCTGCTGCTGCCTTTTCTTTTTCTCCTGTGCAACCCTGAGGTCAGGCGAGGTAGTAAATATATGCACCCTGGTGTTAAATGAGGCTCAACAGGTACCATTTATACTCTCGTCACATTGACGAGACTCTCAGAAGTAGATGAACAAATCTAAACACTGCAATATTTAAAAAATGTCTTGTTCACAGGCGCTACCAAAGATTTGTAACACCTTCATCATACAGGTTGTGATGCAATGGATATCGGCCCCGAATGAGAAATCGGAGAGCCGAGTTCAAATTCATTTCATTCACTTACCCACAAATACCCTTGGGAAGTGTATGAATCCATCTCTTCCTTCTCCAGCTATGGCTAGAATAGCAGGACAGATTGGGTTCTAAATCCTTGGTTGGCAACCAGTCTACCGCAGAAAGTAATGGCAACCTACTGTTGGAAAATCTTCTGCTTAGCCAGTCATGTCTCGAAAGAGACATGGTTGTCCAAGCGTGTATCAGTTACGACACTTAACTGACTGAGTGATTATCACAGTGGATTGAGGCGACCCCATGTTTTCAGATTCAACTTCATGTTCCTTATATTTGCTTTTTTTTTTTTTTCGTACTTTTGTCATCTTCTTCAAAAGGTAATTTTTTTTATCTGATGCCTTTGCCATAAATATGAAAGGACATTTTTTATGTAATCTTCCATCAGCGTCTTGCCTATTCGGTTTTATATAATTGTCGATATCAATGGTAAAATCCCAAAGAATATAGTGACTTCATTTCTTCTTCTTGACAGTTCTTTTATTTTTTGTTTGTTTGTTTTTTGCAAAGATAAACAGAGGAAAAGATATCAAAGACTTGGTTTTCGAGTAAAGAAAGAATAAAAAGGACGATAACACTGTTATGTGTTTAACGTCTGCTTCATTCAAACGGAAAACCTTGTCAGTTTTGAATTTTTCATTTGTATCCTCTTTTTTAAATAACGACCTGCCGCCATATTTATTTATTGTTATTTTAATATTTTTCTAAAGTTGGTTACCTCAAATATTTAATAAAGCAAGAGGCGAATTTCTACAGGTATTTTATAGTCGTAGAAACTGGCTTTGCGCTTATTCAATCATTAACTTAAGTATAAGGATTCATAAGAAAATCCAAATATCTAACCCGCTAGATAGATTCGGATGAAACTGTCAGGGAAGATTGGCCTCATGACTGGCATGAACTGATTAGATTTTTGGTTCGATCCGGTACGAGATAAAGTTTTTGGGTTATTTTTCCGGTTTTATTAATAAAATTTAATTTTTGCCTTTCAAATGCAAAATACTGAATTACCTCACCTAGATTGTTTTAAATACTGAATTACCCCCCCCCCCCGTTTCCTTTTAAGTGTACATTTAATTTTGAGAGCGACCGACTTAATTTTTTTCAAGTTCATTGCAGTTGTTCTTTCTCATTTTAATAACCATCTCTTATTAATCGCTGAGACTATGTCGGTATTGCTTTGGTGGAGGTTTGCTGTCTTTGACTGTTTTTTTCTAGTTATTGTTAGTTTCATTATTTAGAGTTGTTTTGTTCAAGATCTCTGTCTTGCTTTTTTCACTCATTGGTCTTCTGGATTCTTATATCGTGATGTTGCCAGGGATTTTGTCAGCGTATTTTTCTTGGTTAGACAAAGAGCATCTATTACCACTGATACATTTAAATTTCACTGTGTGGATAAGTTAATTTATAATTTATGTTGATGGAATGAAAATTTGCTTAAAATTAGAGCTTTAGTATCCGTAAATGAATAACTTGATGAATCCAGCTTATAATTAATACTTAAAATTACTATTGTAAACATTCTCGTATTTTTCTCTTGTTTTTATTTTATTTTTTATTTTTTTGCATGCAGTCAGAAATTTAATGTTTACGTGATCATTATAAAACTACCTTCTTTTACAACAAACTGACCTAGCATTGCCTCTTTCTCTAACCTGATATTTATTTTTTCATAGCTTGTTAGAATAATTCTTGTATATAATAAAGTTCATACATTTTATAAGCAACAGTGACAATTAGCCACATTACTTGATATCTTTGAGAAAATGAATACTTTTTGATAGGACATTCATTTTTTTTAAGCAAGAGTTTAAATTTTGAATTCCATATCGCCCGGTTCACACTACACCCACGTCTATTGAACAGGTTAAGAGGCTCATCCCTTGTTCCCTGTTTAGGATGTGGTTTCTGGCTTTCTCTTTTCCAATCTTTTCACTATTACGTAGCCCCCTGCACATCAGTGGCGTTACCGCCTTGCTCGGGGTGAAACGATTATAAAAATATATATATATATATCTGTATAGTCTTCATAACCCACAATCTCTCAATTTCTTTTCTTTTTTTTTTTAATTTTTTTTTTTTTATAATCGTTTCACCCCGAGCAAGGCATTTCACTGCCACTATTGCGCAGGGGGTTACATAGAGAGGAAAGTGGTGAAAAAAGATGGTTAGGTATAGGGAATGTTACATAGAGGGGAAAGTGGTGAGAAAGGAGGGATAGATATAGGAAATGTCAGAAGGAGGGTGATAGACGGGAAATGATACCGAGAATGAGGGTTGGGTAGATGGTGAGTGTTGGGAGAATAGATGCAAGTTAGTGTGATAGGAGGTGTCTATTGACCTTACATTTAAACTCCAGCAGATTGTAGCTGTCGGGAAAGCAGGCATATGGAAGGGAATTCCACAGACGGGAAGCGCGAGAAAAGAAGCTGTTGGAGTAGAAATTACGGTTACATCTCATCTGTTTCACTGTAAAAGGGTGGGACCTAGTTGCTTCGTACCTAGGCGGCACCAATGATCTAAATTCGTCGGAGCAGATGCCGCGAAAGTATTTATAGAAGAGGCACAGGTCATCCACGAAATCTTTATACTCGAAAAGTTATGCAGTTGTTCAGGATGGCATTTTATTTTGGCGATGAACAGAAAAGTTCTTTAATTCCTGCCATTCACTACGATATCAAAAGATGGTAGCCGCTTCGTTTTCTTAATTGCTCATGTTCATAGTATTTGTATTTGATGTCATCTCGTACTTGCAGACATTTACACCGAAGGTATGTTATAGCCAAATGGTTTAATGTTTCTCGCTTCTCCTGCACATTGGGTTAGTATTGTCTCTTAAGTTTTGTTTAATAATCGGTCATACATAATACTTTGGCAATGAGCAATAATAACCTTTAGTCTGATATATTAGGTCAGTTGATCTTAGCCATTCGGTTCGATCTTCATCTTTATCATTAACTAGTTTTGGATACGTCCCGTGTAATCTTTTTTCTTCCCGTTAGAAATTTATGGCTGGCTCGTTCTCTAATATTTCAAGATCCGCTAGATTGAACCTTTCTAAAATTGACAGCTTCATGGGGCACACCGATGATGTTTTTCTTTTATAGTCTCTGGCAATAACAAGGAAAACGATACTCTTTACTGCTCAAGTAGATATCAAGACTTGATTTGCATAAGGTGCATTCCACCTAATGTCCTTAGAAGGCAAAACCTATCAACATCTGTCATAATGTGATGCATTTTTCTCAGTTCACTGCGGTTTTCCTGTTATGTGTCCTATAATCTATCTTAAACATTTATAAATCTACCATTCATCCATACATCGAATATTGTTATCACATCTGATCTGGTACTTCTTCTGTGTATTTAGAGATTCTTCATAAAACTCAAAGAAGAATCTGCAATGTTATTGGTTCTGACTTGACATCTCGGTGTCAGTCATTTTCCACCGCCGTCGCGTAGTTCCCCTGTGTCCTTTGTATAAATATTTTCAAAAGTAATTCTTCTAATGAGCGTTCCTCTTTGGTATCGAGATTTTACAAATTTAAACCCAGTACTAGATTGGCGATAGTCTCGTTATATTAGGGCTGAAATGACCAGGCAGTGGCGTGCAAAGGAGAGGGTTGATGAGGCGGTGGTCCTGAGCGGCACTTCCGATGGAGTATATTATTTTTGTTTTTATTTAGCAAATTCACCTAAAATTAGATATTAAAAATAAATAGTTTTTAATTTTAGTTCTAAAATGTTTATATATGGCTGTTGGTAATTTGGCCAAACCTGTGATGAAAATTTTAGATAGGGTTCAAATGACGCCAGCATGTTTTTAAAAAATATCTCTAAAAAGCGCTGCCTGACAGTGGGGATGGACCCCATTCAATGATGAATTTGGGCTGCTCATCAAGTAGACCACATTCAAAAGAAAATAAACTAAGGATACTGTTGCGATTTTGTTTGGGGTGGAGGTAGGGGCGCCAGTCACAATCTTCAGCCCAGGCGCTACCTGACCTCCGTACGCTACTGGCCAGATGTAACAGTAAGTTCTCTGCTAACGTTTTCTTCTCTCGCACCTCATGCTTGTGGAACTATTTTCCGGTTTTTTATTTTATCCAGTCGACTTTGATCTTAAAAATTTAAATGCAATGTCAATAATTATCTTTTGTCGTCTTCATTCCTATTCTTTTATTTTTTTCTCTTAATAGCGTCTTTATTTTTCTCGTATTCTTTCACACTCAGTAGCCCCTTGAATCTTAGTGGCCTTATTGTTTTGCTTGTCGTGAAATTAGTTTTTAAACGTTTCTTTCGTTCTTCGATTTTCCATTTGATGTTGAAGCTGTGAGTAATGACTGTTACGTGGGGGTTGTTCTCTTGGAGATATCCAGTTCTTATTTAAGCACCAATCATATTCGTCTGTAGTATGCTTTTCGAAATTTCTGTTTGATCTACTATGAAGACGGTCATAATGTACGAGAATTATAAATATGTCTACGTTTCAGAAAATTGCTCACCCTTTACAAAAGCAAAAATCACAGAAAATGTTTAATAAATTAGTTTGGCACCAACCAACATTTGGACAAGTTCTGTATTGTGACGCCTCAGGCCGGGCTGGCCGTCTGTCCAATGTGACTCTCGTTCTCGCCGACGGTCGTGACGTTCCCAGTTGCGACACTGCCACCCGGTTGTACGGTTGGTATGATCGCTGTTGCTGGTCGTGACGTTCCCGTCCGATGATGTCGCCACAAAAGCTGGATTACAGGACGTCTGTTGCAACAACGGGCCAATTATTATTTTTGTCTTAAGCTCACATCGCGTGACGCAATAGAACTCTAATAACATTGCCAGTATCGGTTTCTCTCTCCGTTGTTTTAAACCAACCAAAGGAAAGTATCCCCGCGGGAGAAGGGAAAGTATCACCGCGGGAGATAGTATCACAGTATACATTAAGTTCAAAAGGAAGATCTCATGGTTGCAGAAAGAGAATGGCAATGATGAGATTAACCGTTTCCTTATAAGGAAGCATTCAGCATTCTTTGACCAAACAAATAGCATTACTCTTGGTTGGAATTTATAAAATCTTTCTCTTTAAATAGTTTTTTTAGGAAAATTGGTTTCTTGGGTTCACTAATTATTATCGCTCTTTCGAGTACTGATGTAAGTTTCCTTCCTCACCTTTTGTTTAAGGTTGTGCTTAAATTCAGCAGCATGTTTATGTCCTTATTTTATTTTCTCGTTATATGTGCTATCCATTTTGCAAAAACTGTATTCATATATTTACTCTGAAATTCAAAAGCATATACAAAATTAACTTTGACTTGAAAATATGGATTAAATCCGATAAAATGATTGAATAAAAACATGTACGAAAGGTTTTATAAATTTGACATTTCGCTATTTTATTTTGATTTCATTAGAATTTGATTTTCAGAAACAATTTCAGGTGAAGCTAAAATAAAACGGCGAAACATGACAAATTTATAAAAGCTTTCTGACTTGTTTCTTATTTAATAAAAACTGGCTGTATAGCCCGGCGTTTGCCGGAGTTTTTTTTAGTGGTTATCTTGAAATGGTAAGGTCAAGTGCTTATTCAAAAACCTCTAGTATGAGGTTGCCGTGACGCGTAATTTAAAAAAAATGTAAAGTATTAGTTTTTGTTGTATTTGTAAAACGGGATTCCTGCTTTGTCAGTTTTGCTAATAAACAGGAATGATGTGTGTACAATTGGAAGAATGGGGGCGGGCTTTACGGGAGCATGTAATGTGATGCAATGACATTGTGACACATAATGTTCCTGCAACGTCGGAAGGGGTTGACACCTTGTAGAAAACGTGAAATTGTTATGGCATATGATAAGGTAGAAGTTACAAAAAAAAAAAGGGACCCGATTTTTGTTGGAATGCAACTAAGCGTTTCGGAGAAATAAACGATCGCAAAAAGCAACATTTTCCATTAAATTTTGCTGCACCCTGTGTGTCAATTAAAAGTTTTGTTCGGATATCAAGGCATCAGAACTTCATCTACCAGTGACTCGATTTTGGTAGAGTTTGAGTGAAGCGTCTTGGAGAAATGTATAAAAGTCCGCAAAAGACCAACCGAAATTATGTTGTCATTGATTTTTGACGAACCCTGTACAAGTGTATATTGATTCGAAAAAAATGTGTGTACTTCAAAGGTTCGGATCTTGATCTAGAAGTTACCTGATTTTGGTTGAATTCGTATAAGGCGTCTCGGAGGAGAAGAGTTCGTAAATTCTAAGTGTTCCGGTGATTTCTGCCGTACCCTGTAGTGTAAATCGAGTCGAAAATTTTTTGCGTACATGAAAGATTCATGTCAGGATCGACAAGTGACCCAATTTCGGTTGAAATCGGACCAAGGGTT
This sequence comes from Ascarosepion bandense, assembly GCA_037127315.1. Classification (NCBI taxonomy): domain Eukaryota; kingdom Metazoa; phylum Mollusca; class Cephalopoda; order Sepiida; family Sepiidae; genus Ascarosepion; species Ascarosepion bandense. Next base: position 5,715,487 of record JBBBDQ010000436.1, on the reverse strand, counting down.
TCGGAGGAGTAGGGTTCGTAAAAATGAACACACACACACATACACACACACACACACACACACACACACACACACACACACACACACATTTTTATAAATATAGATAAGTATTTTTTTAAAAATGCGAGTATGTATATCAAGTTGATGTGAAGGTTTCTGGCGGTGGATTTTTCAATAATATATATATATATATGAGTTGAATATACGGATCGGAATCAGAGAAAATGATAGCAATAAAGAAAAAAGAACAAATATAAAACTATCTCAGTCCAACATGTTTCACTTCTTCGGAAGACCGAGAAAAAAAAAAAAAAAAAAAAAAAAAAAACAAGAACAAAATGACAGTATTCTGGAACATTCAGTTATTTATTTCCTTTCTAAAATAGGCATCACTGGTCGTGGTTTAAAAAGCGCTTCGCACCGAATTTGAACAATGGTACAGAACGGGTCAAGTTGGATTTGGTCGAGATCAAAACAACAAGCGAACAAAATTCGCGAAACATCACGATCTAATATGGGCAAATGAGATATTTGTGTGGTTTTCTTCTTCCTTCAGGAGCGCGTTTGGAAATTTCATTGCCGATACAAACTGCAAAGAGGAACGATCGTTTTATTTACTTCTTTATGAGAATATACAAGAGGGACAATCAACAAGTTTATCTTCATACCCTGCCTGGTGGCAAACGCTGCTGGTGGCGCCAGGGGTAGCGGTCCCGCCATAGCCACCGAAACCGTGACATCACCCCTGGTCGGCGGCTCATGAAGACAGGGTATTTATTGCACGTGCTAACACACGTTGTATGTTACAAACAAAATGCTATGTTGCGATATAGGGTTAGTTCTCTGAAGAAGCTTTAATAAAATGAAATATGTTAGACTGAGATTTATTATTCATTGTTAATGTTATTTTCTTTTTTAATCGTATCACCCCGAGCAAGGCGGTAACGCCACTGATGTGCAGGGGGCTACGTAATAGTGAAAAGATAGGAAAAGAGAAAGCCGGAAACCACATCCTAAACAGGGAACAAGGGCTGAGCCTCTTAACCTGTTCAATAGACGTGGGTGGAGTGTGAACCGGGCGATAGTTTGGTCTATCAAATTTAGTCATATATATGTATTTTGTATAAAATTTATTATTGTTAAACAGCGTCATTGAATTATGATTATTGAATATTGACCGTGTGTCATGAACAAAAGCTAAAATCTTTGCAGAGTTTTACACGTAACCTAAATTAAATTCCTTCTAATGTTTAAATTTTGTTTATCGACCCCAAACTCCGCAGTCCAACCCAAAGAAAAACCAACACATCACAACCCCTTCCTTTACCTAAACTAACCTCTGGGCTTAGAATTTTCTTCATTCTTTGTTTAGAAGGGGTCGGAAGAATGCATGCCATAAAATGACACGTTGAAAATGGCTATTTCCCCACTAAGTTTCATCTGAATTTACAGATATATATATATATATATATATATATATATATATATATATATATATATATATATATATATAAAATTAGTTACGACCAAATTGCCGTAGCATAAAATACATTAAAAAGAAAAAATTAGATTTGTCGTTAAAAAAAGGTATGGCCAAGTTTTTTCCACCATGACTTTTTTTATGGCCTAATGATTCCGCTACGCAGGATGTGCGTTGTGGTGTAGTGGATATCGACTCGGCATGACAAATCGGTGAGGCGAGTTCGAATTCCAGTTGAATTCGTTGCATTCTCTTACGCACAAATACCCTTGAGAAAGGTATTAATCCGTCCTTTCCCTTCTGTTATGGGTTAAATAATAGGACAGATTGGGTTCTATAGCTTTGGCTGGCAACCAGTCTACCGTAGAAAGCAATGACAACCTACTGCGGGATAATCTTCTGTCCAGTCAGTCATGTCTCTTTCGAGACATGATCGCCTAAAGCGTGTATCGCTTAACTGACTGATTCAGATATATACTTGATTTTAGATGGCGAATTTTTTTTTTCTTATTTTTATTTGTTTATCATTAAATTCCCAAATGAAATTTGAACTCAGACCGACAAGTTTGTTTGTTACGTCGTCCTCACAGCTAGCTACTTTACTAGCAACTGTTAATGTTCGTGTGCCACTAATGACTATCGGAACGGAAAATGGAATTGGCAAGCAGAATTCAAGTTCTATTCGGGATTATTTAAGTTCAGTTTTACACTGAAAACATGAATCCACCACTTCTCTCCCCAGCTATGAGTGAAATGTAGAGTAGACTGGGCGATGTAACCTTGGTAGGGCAATCAGCTTCTAAAAGAATATTATTTTTATGCTCAATCTTTTTTTTTCTTCCATTGCTATTAAGGTTATAGCTGAATAAAGTGATAAGAGCGAAGCGGGCAGTTATCGTGGAGTAGTGGTAAAGACTGTTGGTAAGCCGCGACAGTCACAAATGTGACTTTGGTCTTGTCTGGAGATCACGAGTTCGATGGGAGACGGGAGAAAACAAAAATCTCGAGTTCGAACGGAGATGGCGAAAACCCCGCATTGAATGTCTGTTTCAATGCTATAGCAGATTCCAAAAACAACTATAATTTAAAGAATGTATATGTATTTTTTTTTTTTTTTTTTTTTTTTTAGACTAAAATTTCATTATATTCTTATTATGGGCAGCAACTCTTCACTAAAATTAGATATGAATTATCGGCAGCAACTCTTCACTAAAATTAGATATGAATTATCTCCCTTGAATTCACTGTTCGTGGACATGAAACAGGCAGACACTGAGAATCGAACTCACTACAGTAATTTCTGATAGTTTCAGAGCATACCTATCTAACCATTTCACCACAGCTGAAGCACACAGGAACGCGTGTCTACTGCACACTATTTAACCCTGATAAAAAAAAAAGAAGTTTATTCCCATACAGAGCTGTCATCAAGTTCAGAGGTCATCACCAGGAATTTTTCTATCTCCAGAAAAAAATTTAAAAAATACGTATCAAATACGAAAGCTATTTGAACTTAAAAGATGGTAGATTTCGTTTAAAAATAAATTATCTTTAACCTTATATATCTAGTAGTTTATAAATAAGATTTTTTGAAAACTTTTATGAAACTTAGAACTTTATTTTAAAAAAATTAATTCATCGCATTTAGTTTTTTTAATATTTTCTTACCTATTTGATGCCATAAAATATTTAATTACATCCGAAGAGGTATTTATTTAACTATTCTGGTTTTGAATTTACTGAACTAAAGAAAATGAGAGTAAATTTCCCTCAATACAAGGCTTGAGCGCCACCCAAGTTAGGGAGTTACTGTTAAAACTGTTCTGATAAATTGAGTGTGTGATATAAATCAAAGAGAAGTGAAGATTATGAGGGGATAGGGGTTAGGCAATAATTGACTCTTGACTTGAAGAGAGTAAGATAGCAGCAATTTGTGTTGATAGACGGATTTTTTTTTTTTTTTTATAGCTGAACAACCTTTTTGCAAGTTATTTAAAGCCAGAAAATATTTTTAGATTATTTTTTTTTATATAATTATTTCACTCCAAGCAAGGCAGTACTGCCACTAGTGTGCCAGGGGTTACATAAGAGGAAAGTGATGAGAAAGAAGAACAGATTACAGGGGGTGTCAGAGAATGGGAGAGAGAAGGATAAGAACACTCGTGTGAAGAGAGCTGCATGAGAGAAGAGTGGACGGGGAAAAGAACATGATACAAAGGTTGTCAGGGAAAGGATGTGAGTCAAGGAGATAAGAGATGGTGACATTGCATTTAAATTCTTGGAGATTCTAGCTGTCAACATTGCAGATTCTCCTTTGGATTTTGTTGAGAACCCCAAGATGAATAGTATGGGTACCCACCAGATGTGACGGCAGTATTCAATGAATGGGCAAATGGTAGATTTATATATGCGTAAAGCAAGAAGGAAAGCAAGAAGCAGTAGTTGTAGAGTTTGGAGAGGTCAGAATAGAGTTCAGGGGCACATTTCTTCATGACAATGATTGAGATTCCATCACCTCTACTAACCTTATGTGGGTCATGCTTTGAAATTATGTTAGAGGCCAGCGAGGAGGTAATATGAACATCACTAAGTTGAGCCTGTTTTAGGTGGGAAGTTGAGTGTGAATAACCCAGATGAAGTAAATGTTGAGTTGGTTAAGATTTTACGAGCAAAGCACTCTGCCTTGTCTACTGAAGATGTGAGAAACTGATTTATTGATTAAATGAGTGATTGTTGTTGTTTAATACATTTTTACAGCACCACCACCACCACCACCATCTTTGGAACCAAACTTATGGAATCCTATACGCTGCTTCATTCTGTCAGCAAGCTACAGTTTAGCATTATTTGAGATCCTCTTGCACCCATTATGAGCAGAGGCAAAAAGGTGCTTATTATGGTCAGACATGTGGCACTGATAAAACCAGAAGTGATTCCTGTGGGCAATAGCAGCCAAGCAAGCAGGAGAGAACCAGGGGGATGAATGGGGTTTAAGTTGAAAGTTTCTGGCTGGGATGAAAGCATTGATGCCAGCTTTAATTCAAGAGGAGACCTCGGACGCAGTCTTCAATGGGAAGACTAAAAACTTTGTTCCAAGAGACATCACACAGGAAATTGCAGAACAACTCCCAGTTAAATCTTTGATAGCAGTAAGATATTCTGCTGGTTAGAGGTTCCTGGGGTGAGGGAGAGTGGAAGGAGATATTAATGATCAGAGTTGCCAAGAGGGCAAAGCTGCATAACATGGCAAGAGCCAGGGATAGAAGTGGAACAGAGACCCTAGTAGTGAGTCAGTTCCATTAGTGTTATTAGAGAAATGCATGAAGAAATCCACCACTTCTGTAAGGGATTGAATGATTGAAAAGTTAATGTTATGGTCACCAGCAAGATCTGTGAGTTTTCCAGCCACTTGGTGTGGTGGGCATTAAAGTCTCCAAACACAAATATATGAGTGAATGCATGTTAGGAAATGGCCTTATCTATATTGTTCGAGATGCTGTCAATTATGAAAAAACCAGGCAATTAATGGCAGTGGTAGAGAAAGAAAAGATAGCTAACCAAACTTAGTAGAGAAAGACAAAGACACATGTAGAAATTATCTGGTGATTCAAGAGAGATCCTCCTATCTAAAGAGAGATGTTTGCTGACATAAATGCCAAATCCATATGTATGGACACTGGAGTCCTTCCTAAAAAGGGGAAAGTAACCAGGGATATAGAAATCAGAGAAAGGGATAGAAGGATCAAAGTTAGTTTCACAGAGAGCTAAGATGTCAAGTGAGTTTACGTGGAGGAAAGACTCAATGCTGCAAAAGTTGGTATGGATACCATGGATGTTCGAGAAAGAGATGTTAATGGGTTTGTAAGGTTTTGAAGATAATGATTTACTGATACAAGTTCAACTACTTAATCCATAGCTGTGGGGAGAAGAGAGGATTGCATACCTTTCCCCAAAGTGAATATAATGAACCTGACCAGAATTAGAACTTGGTTCTTCATATTCCAATCTCAAACTGTTATCCAACACCCACATGTCCAAGCTTACAGCACCTGGGATTACCAAGTAGTCACCCATCTAGCTACTGACCTCCCTTGACATTGCTTAACCAGTGATTGTATGAGAACAAGTGTTTCAATATGATATGGTTGTAAGCCAGTAGCAATAGGGAAGTGTCTTTTTAGGTGTCGGTTCCATAAAGTTGCAATTCTTAAGTTCTTTCAGTGAAACTCTCTTCTTACATTTGAAACACGGGGTAAATGAGGGGTGATTCAACTGTGTGGAAGCAGCCTTGTTTATCATAGCTATAAATATCTGAAATGATGGGAACTGAAGAATGGATTTTATCAGACGCTTGCCAGTGAAATAGCAACAGAATGGCAAAAGGTTTGCCATGTTGCATTTGTGGGAAAGTGGCTGCAGAGTTGAGAATGTCTTCCCTCGCACAAGCACACATAAACAATTTGTTGCATCACATTTGTAACATGAGGACAACCCAAGATTTTTCTGTTTCAATGTATTGGAACAGATAAGACTTTACAATAAACTTCTAATTTTTTGCAAGTTATTTTCATTTAAAAAAAGTTTTCTAATTCATCAGTTTTTGAGTTGATGTTTCAACATGAAAGAATCGAGCAGGATAGTAACCCAGGTTTCAATATCTTAATGCATGAGGGGCGCCTAATGAGAATGCGAAGGGAAAACTGTCAAAAAGAATAAGGAAAGAACAAATGGATTTAAAAGAATTATTAGAAGCCATAAAATTAGTTCAAAGAAGATTTTAGGGAAAATTTGAATATGAAATAAACCAAGAAGAATTCATTATTTCCATTGTTTGAAATGCAGTCCTCATCTTTGTTGCCAATTTCACTTACCACTGTCTGGAATTCAAATGCTCGGACCTCCAACATAGAAAATCCGGGATGACCAAATATCCTACATTAGGGTGTCATCTGGTTATATTTTTGGAAATGTGTTTGTCACACCTCTGATATATAATTACAAGCATGTTATTTACTTAGTAGACATTTCTGACTAGACATTAATAGCAGTCAATTTTATCAAGCTTTGTAATATTATTCCTGATATTGTGCACCATTAAAAAATGTTTAATTTTGTCTATTATTATTAAGTTTAAAAATACTTTGCAGATACACCTACACACAGATGACAAATAGAAAAATACATGTGTGTGTATGTTTGTTTGCAATATCTCTGAAAAGAGGAGGAAAGGAATAAAAGAGCGGATGACAACTTTAGAGACACTTCTCAGATTTTCCTCTCACTGTGCAAAACCAGTGCTGGAAACATTTGCATCAATCTAATCATACTTCTATTAAAAGCAGCTTTTTAATAACTAAATTGACCAAAAAAAAAAAAAAAAAAAAAAAAGTTATGTTAATTCCCAGAATATGATATCATTGACTTTATTCATTAATGAGCCAAGGTAATTTGGTAATTACCATTGTTCAAGGTGCCTCATAAATTCAATTCAATCCCTGTTGGGTAATATTCATTTTTTAGGCCAGTGGGTCCCAAAGAGTGCAGAAGTGAATAGCAGGTGAGGCGGAATGATTGAAAGACAAAGATTTAGAAACAGATCATAAAAATTCCTATGCCAAAAATAAATATTTCAAAATTTAAAATATAATTATAGATTACTTGTAATTGCATGCATGAGTCCAGTATAAAAAGTTATAAATAATTATTGACCGGTTTTATGATTGTGATATTTTTGCATTATAGCAAATATGAAGAATATAATAACTAGGGTTTGCAAATTGAAGGAGAGAGTTATCAATGATAATATTCTGAATGAAGATCAATGGTTATCTCCCTTTAAGCCTCTCTGTTTTTTTTAAAGTGTACTTTTTATCACATAAAATTTGGTGATGTGCGACCAAATTTTCATTCTGAAAATGCAGTCTAGAGAAAAAAGTTTGGGAACCACCGACTTAGATGAAGAATCATCAATTATTATTTACATGTATGACTCAACCACTTTTTTTCCCTTAAAATGTGTGACATAATATCCTCCAGGTTTTGTATGCAAAGCTAAAGTATCTAGCAGAATAATATTTACCGAGATGCTATATAAAATAAGTACATATTTTTTCTTAATCTTGAAATTATTTTGAACTTTTGTTCTCATCTTGGTTGATAGAGGTGTTATAATAGACACAACGTTTAGACCAAGTATGTGCGTTGTGGTACAGTTGATCTGGGCTCTGAACAAGAAATGGGAGAGCCGAGTTCGAATTCCAGTTGAATCCATTGTATTCACTTATGCGCAAATACCCTTGGGAAAGGTATTAATCCGTCTCTTCCTTCCAGTTATGGATTAAATAGCAGGACAGATTGGGTTCTATAGCCTTGGTCAGCAACCAGTCTACCGCAGAAAGCAATGGCAACCTACTGCGGGATAATCTTCTGCCCAGTCATTCATGTCTCTTTCGAGACATGATCGCCCAAGCGTGTATCACGTATGGCACTTAACTGACTCTTTGGTTATCATCAGGTGTCCATAGATTGGCTGATGTGGAATATCTCATTGATTATTGCAAAATATCCTGTTAAATCAATTATTCTTCTTCCATGTCGGAATTTGGTACTTTCACCAACATGTCTGAGAGTACCAAATTCCAACATGAAAGCATAATAATTGATTTAACAGGATATTTTGCAATAATCAATGAGACATTCCACATCAGCCAATCTATGGACACCTGATGATGACCAGAGGGTACTTGGCTGAAACGTTATGTCTATTATAACACCTATATCAACCAAGATGAGAACAAAAGTTCGAAATAAAACCAACATTATTGAAAATTACTCATCTCAGAAATAAATACAAATCATATTTTTTCTTTTTCTACGTACCATGTTTCTTCAGAATGGGGGTGACCAGGACTCTCTAGCTTTTTGTCCTTTGTAGCTCTTAGTAAATTTTGTTTTTTCATAATTTCTTCTAAAGCCTGTTTACCCAAGCTTGTTAGATAGTTTTCCGCTGCCCCTCTCGCCTTCAATCTGTCCTGTGAGTATTTTCCATCTTTCTTCACTAATTTCAACTCTCTGATGTCAAGCATAAGTGTCCTTTTTGTTTTCATTTTCTCTAAAACTTAATCGTTGCTCACATGTTCAGTCCATGGCATTCTCAGTATCCTTCTGTAAAAACATTCCTGTTGCTTAAACCTTCTTCTTCAACTACTTAATCCATAGCTGTGGATTAGGAGGACTGATATTACATAACAGTTCAGTAATATTTCCTTTGTAACAAAATTTTCTTGTTGCTAAATACTTGGCTTAGCTTTTGGAAAGCATCTCTCCCTGTTCCAATGCATCTTTGGGTGTCAGTGTCAAACTAAGTTTAAATTGTTGTACATGCTTCATTTAAGTATTTCCAATTTGCATGTTGGGCTGTTCCTTTTTTCTCTGTTACCTTGACTTCCATCTGTGGGAGTTCCTACAGCTTCTTTTCTGTGACTGCTATCAACACTGTGTCATCTGCATGTTCTATGTTGTTAAGATTATGGTCAATAATAACGAATCATGGGAGGACTTTTCTCTCAGAATTGCTGCACTGTATAGGCAGAGTAAGTTCAGTGAGAGAAATACATTCTTGTCTTACACTTTTCTAATTTTGTATATTTACTGAACTAATAGTTAACCAGATTGTTGGAAAGATATATTTCTGAAATGCAATATATTTGACAGGGCCAATGGACAGTCATAGGTCCTGCAAGAAAGGGTAAAGTCTTTTCATTTGTCTTTGAATTGACAAATCATCATCGAGCCAGAAGGCAAAATTTCTGGGTAAGTAAACTTTTTTTAGTGAGTTTTTGTCTGACTAGTTATTGAATGGCTAAATAAGTTGGTGTCAGGAAATTCTCTCACTCACTTTTGCTGGTTGTGACTTCTGACAACTGGGGCAGTTGGGTAATAAGGAAATACCCTTTGATCCCAAGGTAGGGTTTTTACTTAAATGCATGAGGAGCGTAACTTATTCATGTGCAAAGTTAAATTGATGAGCTGAGTTCAAATTCTTGCTTGGTTGCATTCACTTTCACAGATTTCCTTGAGAAAGGCATAAATCAATCTCTCCCCCAGCTAGGAGGTTAAATAGTATGGTAAACAGAGCTCTGGTGGTGGCCAATATAGATGAGCAAATCTGAATGGGAAACCATTATCTTTCCCAAGAAATCATGATAATTCATGGATCATTAGAAATTAGAATCTGTGGAGAACCATAATCATCTCTATTCCGAATGGAGAACATGGTGGTATTTTAAAGAAAGTGGTTTCATTTGTGGGTCAAATTTTTAATAGTTTTAATTTGAACATGAATTACATAATTGGACATGGCACATAATTGGATTGTCACTTAGATTGGAATAAAAAATCTGCCAACCATTAGATTTTAATCAGGAAAAATCATCTATGATCCAAAATTATCTTTTTAGAGATGAAATGGTAATATACTTTATCTTTCTGATATAAAAGATTGTAACTTAGACCCTATGGTCACTGATCCAATTCTTGACCACTGAAAACAATGAAGGTGCTGATGCAAAAGTGAGTTGGAGAAAAGATCAACCAAAAGATAAAGAAAAAAGAACAAAACATACTTTTAATGCTTGTCAGTTTACAAAGCTCAAAATTCATGTAAAGAAAAAATTTGAAAGGTTTCAAATAATGGTTAAAAATTGGGGTAATAAAAACAAACAGAAAAAAGGTATTGGCTCACATAAAGTTAATAATTTAAACAAGAATTTTCAATACAGAAAAGCAAAGAGAAGTTTTGTCTCCGTGAAAAAGACACTTCCGAAATGAAATCTCAAATTGTCTCAAACTGAAAAATAAAGCAGAACGTCTTATTTCATTTCTAATCTGCTTTAGCAAATAGAATAAAAATATCAACAAGTGATAGCTGCCATTGTTTTCTATGTCGAAAATGTTTAGATTTGACGTGCGACTTTCTTCAGAGAGATAAACAAATTTAATAACAGAATATTCATTGTAAAAATTTTATTTTTGAGGCACAGATCTTGCTCTTTTTTTCTGCCAACAAAAAAAAAAAAAAAAAAAAAAATAGAAATTTCAGAGAAAGACTCATATTATATCACAAAAAGAGGGTCAATAAAGAATCTTGTTCAAAACAAACATTTTTAAAGGTTCAATATGAGGCAACATAAATAAATAAGCATTAAACTCAGTATTATACAAGGATCCCTGGTTGGCCATCACTTCAGCACAAAGCTATACACAAATTCATGGGGATAAAAATGTAAAATTATTTAAGAATAAAATAAAAAGTAACTTGTATGATTCAAATTTATAGTTTTGAACTCTTTCAATTTCCATATAGAAAATAATGTTTTAAGACTCATATGTGGAGACAAGGATGTTGCTAAGAATTTTATATCAGGACTATTTAGGCGGCAACAATTTAAACAAGTTTTGTTAAATTTAAAAGTGTTTATTTTTATTGTATTTCTCCAATTTATAAATAAGTTATTGCATATTAGAATTAAAATTGTTGATAAATTATCTAAAGTTTGTTTTATTCAAATACTTTTGACTGTTTGTCATAATGAAGAACTAGGTCTTGTCAATAGTAGACAAGATTTTGTTGGCTATGTCCTGATATATTTTTTGGAATGGTAAAGTTCGACTTAATCCAAATTTTATCATAAGTGATGTCATGTAAAACAGTCACATGGAGCTATACCTGAAAAGAATTTATCAATTATTTGTGCGTACATAGTACTATTATTATTATATTATTAAATAAGTGAATATAAAATATGTAATATGCATGCAAAATAATACGTATAAATATCTGATACAATCTATTCCAGTGTGGTCTAGCTCTGTATAACTTTATATTAAATCATTAAAACAATACGTACATATTTGAATCAATTTGAATTCTAACATTTCAAAAATTGTCAGGATAGAGGCAACAAAATCTTGTCTACTACAGCCAGTTCTTGATAATGACAGAGACAATAAAAAATATTTAAATAACAACAAAACATGAACTAATGGAAATATTCTTCCAATATGAAACAACTTATTAAAAAAAATTGGTAAAAAAATAAAATAAAAAATTGAAGAAAGACTTTTAGATGAATATACTAAAACATGTTTGGAGATTATACACACCCACACAAAGCTCTTTTAACACTTTCTTTCATAATGTCTATGTATTTATGCATATTTAGAAACAGAAGCCTGCTTGCTAGCTGAGGTAGTTGCATATCCCCGACTGGTACCAGTGGTCAGTGATTGATCCTATGTAAATGCTTATTTTCAAATCAAGCAAGCCCTTCCTAGAGAGAAGACAAGTACAATAGTTTTCTTACCTCCCCACATACACACACACATTCTATTTATCCCATAGCTCAGAGGTAGAATTACTAGCTGATATCAATTCTGTCGGGTTTCAATCCTGATTAGAAGCAATTGGATGTCTAACGGTAATGATGAGCTGTTATACAGCAAAACAGATGTCTGCGGATGACTATATATATATATATATATATATATATATATATATATAAAAACGAAGTGGAAAATTATTTTTGTGTGATGTGTTTTATCCTTTAGGACTTTCGACTCAGTTTGTTACACTCGTGCAAATGAAGGGATGCTGTGAATTTTACAGTTTTTAATTTTTTTTATATAACCTGGCCAATTTCATGTAGAAGCAAAAGGAAAATAAATCTAAGTGAAATCAGCTACATTATATACACAAAACATTCCACTATCCATCATTCTTGTGTATATATAGCCATATCAATTAACAAATTTAATCCAATGAAGTCCCAAAGGACAAAACTTGAAAACTTTTGCCCACTTTGTGTGTGTGTGTGTGTGTGTGTGTGTATATATATATATATATATATATATATATATACACACACACACACACATTTTTTTTTTTTACTGTCAAATTCCCTTTTTGCTTTGAACAATGATGAACAAATCATTTTTCCCTTTGAATCCATTCTAACTTCAATTTTATTCATTCTAAAGTTTCCTTAAACAGAATTCGTGTCATGATGATTGTTATTCAGGCCCTCATACTGGGTTGTCTAATTGAGCTACAAGTAGGCAGTTTGACTACATTTAAAATTCAACACTACTAAATTTTGAATTGATTTCTTATTCAGTAGCAGTTAATGTTGGACCAGCTTAGTTTAAGCCCAAATTAATATGATACAAGATTTTATATTAAAAGAAAAAAAAAGAGGAATAGGCCCTGTATCTTATTGGGTGTATAAAATATCCAACAGGAAGACACAAACTTATAAACAAGATTTAAATAACAAATTTAATGAATTCTTACTATTAAATCAGGTAGATTGTTGGAATCTACTGTTAAAGTGCCTCAATGTAAAAAAAATTCCGCTAGAAATTTCTTAGTGGTTTTTCTGAAGAAAGGAACTTTAAAAAACTAAACAGTAACATGTCTTTTTGATTAAAGTCCTTTGAGGATATTCTAGCAAGAAAGTCTTATACCAACCTCAACCAAGTAATTAAAATATGTTGATTCTTTAAATTAAAAATAAGGTGGATGGTAGAGAGGTGGGTGTTATGTATATCCAAATTCAATATAACAGCACTTCCCCACTAAAAAATATACAATAATCAACTTTCCAGCCTAACATCATGTTTTTGTCTTAATTGTTATTTATTTAATCATGGGGCAAGGTGAGTGCTTATAAAGTATCTGCAGCATCCACATTAAACAACTTGGAATGGAAGTTAAGAAAATCTTACAACTATAAGTTTGATTTTAAGTTTAATACCAATAAATATTTTTTTAAATCATTAAAATTTCACAAAACCTTCATCATTAAAAAAAAAAATCTATTTACTAATCTCAATTTAATTTTCTAGAAAGCCTCCATTTTGAAGCATCCTGCCAGAGCCTCACTCACTACAATAGTAATGATCTGTACAATAAGCTTGAGAATCGCCACAATCCTGAATTTGAATTCTACAAGTTATATAAAATGGCTACTTTTGTACAAAAGTAGCCATTTTGTTTTGACACTTATATATATATATATATATATATATATATATATATATACACACACACACACACAAATGATGAACTATAAAGAAAGAAAAATCTTATTCAGCAATAAATGATGACTGAGCAGATCTATAACTATGCCTTTTTGTAAAGTAAATTACACACCAAAGACAAAAAGGTCAAATCAATGGAAATTCAGACTTAGACAGAATCATTTGGCTAAACAGTTTACTGTTAAAGTGAAAAAACATTTTTTTGATTGTGTGCTGAAAAATTCTCAGTCTAACTAGGACTGGTTCCTAAAAATAATCTGATGTTCAGTCATTTGGTCAGATTTTTTGGAAAAGGGTTGTGTCACAAACTTTTCAGCACACAAACCAGCCCTCTGTAATCTTCCCTTTGGTTCTTTCTACTGTGTTGCATTCACTGATGTACATGATCCATCATTTAGAAAGATTCTCTAGGAAAACAAATTACAAGCAGTAAACACCATTTTTAACATTGTTGTTTTTTTTTTAATCGGTCAAAATAGTTATAACAAAAGCAACCAGATGTTACAATTTTAATTAATCTACCTGCAGTCTTTGTTGGTCTCCAAATTTTAAGCCATGTTTTTGAGTGTACAACTACAGATCATTTTCTATTGAAACAATGGAAAAATTCTATTTTATTTTTCCTCTCAAACGCAATCATAAAATGTGTGCCTATACAAGAATTGTTGAAAAGATTTCTTACCAAAGCTGGTTTACCAGATTAGTAGACATATGTATAGGTGTATATTTACATCTGTATATGTCATACGTAAATTTTTGATTTTATTCAAGACATTGCATTCAGTTTTGCATCTTGAAAACAGAAATAATATGCAGCACAGTTGTGACAAACCAGTTAAGATGAGGAAAATATCACAAAATCACTTCTTTTCTTGCTAATAAATAAAAATTATAAAAAAGGAAAGTATGTTTTGAAACAATTTTTTAAAAAATTTTGTTGGATTCCAAATTTTATTTATGCCAAAAGAAAAAAATACCCTATCGACCAAATAAAAAACGTGTTTTGATCTTTTAAAAAAAAAAAACAAAAAAACTTAAAAACACTTTTCTTGAAAATGAAAATAATAAAAATGTCAGTTATCCAAACAAGGAGATAAAATACGTCCCAAAAACACACATATATATATATATATATATATATATATAACAAATTTGTTTTGGCTCCCCACCCTGCCACATCAAGATCAGAAATGTCAGCTTTTTGAAACAAAATGTCTTACTTGATATACCTGTCTTACATTAAAAAAAAAAAGAAAGAAAAGCAATCTCTGTACATGTGCAGATGTACATGTTTGACACAAGGTAGCAGTAACAAAGCATTAAATGAGGATTGCCCTTGTTGTCAGTCTTTTGCAAAATTAGCTTGCTTACTACTGTTCTAAAATGGCACTCGTATTGGGTGTGTTTTTTATATAGGGTGTGGCAGAAGTATCTCCCACATATACACTGTCATATGTTAATTCAAAATTCAGCAGTATTTTAAACTATGCACATTTCACTACTTGTAGCTCAATCTGGTAACCTTGATTCAAAGTGATTAATTCAAAAAAATAAATAAATGCAAACAAGTTTGTTTTTTTGTTTGAAAGAGCAATAAAAAATAAATAAATGAAGTAAAAATTCTGAAGTAATCATTAAAAGCACTGAAATTAAAAATTATACTTTGATGTTGTCCAACTCCAAGCAAGAAAAACAGTTCTAAATTGATTAGCTAATCTCAAATATTTTTAAACTGAGATCATTTTCTCCAACATTAAAATCTCTCATACTTTACAAACAAAAAAATAATCATGTAAACAAAGTTTTCTTTTTCTAAAAACAAAACGACAATGAGTTAAATGTTTATGAAAATTTCATATTTTTTGATTTTCAAAATGCAAGTTTCGTTAATTTTTTTTTTTAAATACAGATTTTAATTTTTTTTCCCCCATTATTTTAACCAATAAATTTTAAAGTCTTTTTCACATGTTCTGTTTGCAAAATTTCAATAGATTTTTAAAGAATTGATCTGAGGAATTTATTTTCAAATTTCTTGTTATAAATATAATTATCTTATTTCTAAACAAAAAAAAAATGTATAAAAAATTGTTTAAAACCAAAATTGTTTTTTAATTTCATGAATATTTGTTTACTTTATCAGCAGATTAGTTTTAACAAAATTTAACCCTGAATTGTTCCAAGTCAACAATTATTTTGCAACATTCCTTTTTTTCTCTCTCACATTTCAACCACTTTATTGATTGTAATTATGACTGCATGAATTCAAGTAATGTCTTCGTTTTTGACTATATTTATCAAGAAAGGATAAAGCAACTTTTATGAGTTTATACAGACTAATGACATCTTGGTTTTAACATGTGATGTTTGTAGAATATAGAAGTTGATTGATGAATTGACCAAGTCACTAGCATTTGTATATTTGTTTATAAATAACAGTTTATTAAGTTATTTTTATATTGTTACTCTCTAATATTAAATATCAAGAATTTCAATAGAAAGTGGTCAGCAAATAATTGTTTTTGTATTCTTTTCTTTATTATTAATTATTCAAATCTTAACTGAAATAAAAAATAAAGGATTTGTTTTGTTATGGCAAAAATCATTAAAGGATTCAAAAAAGGTTTTGTCTAGTTTGATCAACTCATTTTTACTCAAGTTTTATGTTATCACATCTGCAGATCATTGTGTCTGACAAAGCAGTACATCAGGTCTACTTAGTAAAAGTTGGAAAAACATTGTGATTTTTTATTTTTTTGTCTTTTTTTTTAAAGATAAGCATACAAGAGATGAGTAGACTAACCAAAAAGAAAATTACAATGTTTTAAATATGTCTTCATATTTAAATGATTCTAATTCAAACTAAAAGTATAAAAAATAGAAATGAAACATGGCACAATTGCCTTTGAAATGAAACAAAATATAGCAACAATGCAATGAAACAAAAATAAAACAAAAACAGTATTTATAACAGTGAAGTTTTTTGATTAAGGGGAAAAAAAAAAAAAAAAAAAAATTTCTTTTACAAGAGGAAAGACTGAAAATAAAATTCATAACCCAAAAGGAAAAATTTCCATAATGACTGTCACCAATTGAAGAAGGCAACCAAAGACCAACCAAAAGTATTATTATATACCACTAAGCCTGGTTTGTAATTTACTAACGGTAGACTAAAGCTTTCTTAGTGTCACAGGCGGGCACACACTTCGTTAGTATACTCTGAACATTTGGCATTACCTCCAAGGTCCTTGGTAAGATACTGCAAAAGAAAAAAAGGGGTTGAAGAGATTTTGGATGAGGTTAAAAGAAAAATTCATTCACTTGAAAAAGTCAAGTCTTTAAATTATTTTAAATTATTTTCTAGCATAAACAAGATGGCAATGTTTCACAGCATGATTAACTATAACACCATGATGTGCACTGTGGTATAATGGCTGTGGGCTCAGAATGAGAAATCAGAGAGTCAAGTTCAAATTCCGGTTGAATTTGTTGCATTCACTAATGTACCCTTTGGAAAGGAATTAATCCATCTCTTCTCCCACCAGCTATTGGTTGAATAGCAAGACAGATTGGGTTCTATAGCCTTGGTTTACTGTAGAAAAATCTTCTGCCTAGTCAGTCATGGATCGAAAGAGACATGTTTGCCCAAGTGTGTATCACACATGGCACTTAACTGACCAAACCTTGTTTCAACATTTTATTACAATAAAATACCTAACGACAATTTTGAAAGTAGAATTTATTAAGATTTACAAAGACTAGATCTTCCTCAATCCATCCACTTGCTTCCAGGGTAATGAGACAAAGATTCACGGTTTTCTGATATTTCCCAAATTCCAAAGAAGAAATTTTGATTTTGGGTCTGTACTGATTCTTCAATATTTGTCTATACTTCTGAGATGAGGTATTATTAATGGTGTAAATAATTTTTGATTTGTTTGTACAAAATATTTTATAATGTTCATTTAATTACTGAAGTTCATATTTGGGGATCAGCCTGACCATATTCTAAAAAAAAGTCATGTGTTACTTTAAGTTTATATGAACATATCAAAAAAATATACAAGAAATTAATGTCAGGGATGCACAGCAGAAATATCTTAACAGTAAAACAGAGAGAAAGACAACAATAGGCAAAGCAAATGACAAGAGGAGGAAAAAGAGAAGAGTCCATAATCGGGTTTCACTCTACTTCTGCCACTACTAAACTTACAGACATGAGGCCAGATAGACAAGAATCCAGTGTGAGAATCAAAGTGCCTCGTATTGCTACAAATTACAGTTAGAAAACTTTTCTACCGAAATGTCATCACTCAGCCTACATTGAAAAATTAATAATTCCTCATGTGCTTTGAAATTCTTCTGTTTTCATTAAACACGTTGTTAGCTACAAAGAGTTTGTTGGTTTGATCAGTAGAATTAGTTTTCAGCAGACAAAGAGGTTATCACAGGTGTCACACCTAAATACTAAGTGGGAATTACAACCACCACTAGGAGAAATCACCATAAAACTTGGTTA
Source organism: Ascarosepion bandense (assembly GCA_037127315.1). Classification (NCBI taxonomy): domain Eukaryota; kingdom Metazoa; phylum Mollusca; class Cephalopoda; order Sepiida; family Sepiidae; genus Ascarosepion; species Ascarosepion bandense. The sequence goes on along the minus strand of JBBBDQ010000436.1, from coordinate 5,697,392 downwards.
CCTTCCTGAAAACTAATGTTTACATGCGATGATCATGAAAATCAATAAGACAACCAAGAGACAATGCCAAGAATATTACGTTTTTGGTAATGCCGGGACCAAAAGAAGGGATTAATTGTGTTGGTAAGATAGGAAGGAGGGCTTGGAGAATATGATGCTCACAGGACAGATAGATGGGGAGAAAGACAAGGGAAAGCAATACACGACATACTTGATGGACTTGAGCAAATAAATAGTGAAGGAGGGATTGAGTGGAATAACAGAAGGGATATTAAGAGCAACAAGGGATAGGGAGATGTGAAGGGCCATGATTGCCTACGTCCTGAAGAAGATAATTTAAAGTTATGAAATGCCTGTTAGTGCTTAAAAATATGAAGGCAGCACCAAAAATTACGCTTGTATTTTATACAGTGTAACCCTGATATAAGAGAATTGTCGAGACTGGATAAAAGTTCTCTTATATCCGGGTGTGTTCTATTTTATATACATTACCACAGGCTCCAATTTGGGACCAGATAAAATCTCTCTTATATTCGAGATTTCTCTTATATCCGGGTTATACTGTATTTGATTAACAAGAATTATTCTTAGCCAGTATTGATTATTTATAATTTTCTGTTTTTAATGTCATTTTTAATTTTGTTTCATCTCTTATGGTATAGACCTGACTTTAGTGTTGTGAATAAAAAGTTGTGTTAAAAAGGCTGCACGATAAAGGCAAGTAGAATGAAGAAAAACAAAGTGGAGTGGGGGGCTTACTTTGTTTTCTTTGATAACATCCAATGCACTTCTTTCAATCCTGGCTGCATGTTCGGTAAGGCCCATGTGGCGGAGCATCATAACAGCACTTAACAAAAGTGCCGTGGGATTGGCCATATCCAAGCCAGCAATATCCGGGGCTGTGCCATGCACCTGCAAACGCAAAATTAAATGAGAATAGGAAAATAGAGATGTGTAATGATGAATATATAAATTTTAATTATTTTAAGATTTGATCACAGTATTAAAAGAAACCAATGACAAAGATGTGGTTAAATGCCTTCCTTGGAGAACATAATTCTTGTAAAACAAATTTTGCCAGTTCACTGAACGTTTGGTGTGGTTATATTTTTTTTTATGTACGCTTTTAAGAAAAAAATTATTGTTAAGTCTTTTAAAAAAAAAAGACTGTTTCCTGTACTTTCTATGACCTTTTGGCTGAACTGTGCCTTATATCCTAAAAGAATGATCCTGATTTTGATTTAATAACCTCCTTGTGATCTTAAAATGTTGGAACATTTTAACTTTCTAACAGTTTAATTAGACAATCATACTAGGTTGTGTACAAACATTAGGGTGAAGATTCTGACAAGAGAAAAATGGGCTCCACATGGAAAAGAGAAAAATTGTGTCTAAATAGAGGAATTTTTTGTCATTTCAATCTAAAGAGAATCTACAGGATCTTTGGTTTTATTCAAAGAGAATTCTTTATGATTTGCTGGAATTCTGTGCATTTACTGCATAATCCATTTTTAGGTTGCAAATTCAAATGAGGTTGGGATGGAAAGTTCTTCCACAAGCGGCAGATTCTTAAAACCGACCATCTTCCACATATTTTGTTTCATGTGCGTTCCAACAATTTTAAGATCACGAAAAGTTAATTAAATCAAAATCAAGATCATTCTTTTAGGACATAAAGCACAGTTCAGCTGAAAGGTCATAGAAAGTACGGAAAACAGTACATTGTTGGCTAAATAACAATGCTATGAATTTAAATGAATAAACAATTTTATCAAAAATGCTGTATCTAATAGCGACCACTATATTTGACTTGTTTTCACTTCTTAATATTTTATTCTGTTACAAAGAATATTTTAGCACCAGCTGATGATGGTATCAGTTTTTTGTCTCCATCTTTTAGTAACTATTAAGATCAAGATAAAATAAAAATCATCACTAAATACATTACACAATGAGTATAACAATGAGTATAACAATGAGTAGGAGTTTTATATCAAAACTAGAAATGCTTTGTAATTTTCAGTAAAAAATTATGAGAATTTTTGTAAATTCATTATCAGAATAAACATACTGTTTTTGTTTGAAATCAGTTCTTAAAATGGATCTTACAGATTCAAAAATGGCACCATCTTCACCAATATTTCCACTGGGAGTCACGCCTAAGCCACCAATGAGACCAGCACACAAATCACTAAAATAATAGAAAGGGGGAAAAAAAAAGTCAATCTCAAAAAAAAAAAAAAAAAAAAAAAAATCAGCAAATATCAAGAAAAATACTTTATACTAATTATTTTCTTTTTAATTATTTGCCAGGTTTTCAAGATTATACAACTATGTTTAAAGGAATAAGAAAATAAAAGCTTAAAAAGATTACAAAAATGACAGCCATTTACAAGAATCTTTTTAACTTTGTATAAAAAAGCATCAGAACCAAAGTAAAAAAATTACATTTAATATACCAAATTTATGCATAATTCTTTTGTATGTGAAAAGCATAAATATCTTATATTTTCATGAGACCAATGTACAAATGAGACATTGGTATTTCTGGTGACTGAAAGGGCAAAGTGTTTCCAAAGGTAAAGGTTTCTGACGGAAGAAGAAAGCCTCAGGCCAAATGTATTGGGAATCCATTGATAAGAAGATTAACACTGCAAGCTGATTTAACCAAAAGTGCAGTTGCATAAACAGGTTTATAAGAGGAGACATTTTTAAGCAGGAATCACTGTACAAAACTGTTACTTCAATGATAGGAGTAAAGAAAATTCCCTACAGGCAAACTTCCCCACCGTATTTTGATTTTTGATCTGACAAAAGAATTTTATAACAAAGAAAGAGTGGGGAAATGAATGACGAATGGAATTCACTTTCCATTTTGCCATCCACTTTAATTATATATTTTCTTGTTTATGCACATACGTATATATATATATATATATATATATATGTATATATGCGTGTATATTTAAAACTGATTAATATTTTAATTAACATTAATCTAATCTAAACTTATTTATAAATGGAACTGTGTGTGTGTGTCCCCGTTACCTATAGACGCTGAAACGGCTGAACCAATTTTCTTGAAAATTTACACAGTTGTACTATAAGCGTCTGCAAGTGTTCTTAGCTAGGTTTTGTGTCAAAGTACCCCTGATAATATCGAAAATCGATAATCGAAAAAATCAGGTTATAGAAGGAGTGGTCCGATTTTAATCAAATTTGATACACTCATAGACAAAGACATAAGAAATGATATTCAGAAGTTTCAAGGTTGCAGTTCTTACAATAGTGCAGAAAATCGATAATATATATATATATATATATATATAAAAGGCAAGATGTTTATGTGTGTGTCTGTTTCTCTGTCTGTATGTCCTTTATACAAATCCATAATTTTTATCCGATTCTCACCAAACTTCACACAAATATTCTTTAGGCTGAGCTCCAAGACCATGGATTAGTTTTAATGCTTTCACACCTAAATACTAAGTGGGAATTACAACCACCACTAGGAGAAATCACCGTAAAACTTGGTTACCTTCCTGAAAACTAATGTTTACATGCGATGATCATGAAAATCAATAAGACAACCAAGAGACAATGCCAAGAATATTACGTTTTTGGTAATGCCGGGACCAAAAGAAGGGATTAATTGTGCAATTCCGGGCTATATTGCTAGTGCACCAATAAATTGTTTTTAGGGTGTGTTGTTGTGTTCTTCAAATTAGAAATTACTTGTATTTTGATTGGTCATCACAGACTATGTAACAATGTCTCCCCTATTGAGGAGGTTTGGCTAGTCTTGAACCGTTCAAAACTTTTCAACTCGATATCAGTATCATCACTTGATAAGACAAGAAGTGTCAAAACAAAATAGCTACTTTTGTGTGATATTATAACATACTTATGTAATAAATTTTAAATAAATATTATATATATTTAAATCCAAATCAAAAATGGCATGTAGGTAAAATCCCAAAACAGATCCTATTAATATTATTCTCATTAATATTAAAAATTATCCTGGTAGAGGGCTTGATGCAAATCGTATTATCTATTTACAGAGCCAATGTAATTTTTTGAGTTTTATTTGAATATATATAAGTATATCTGATCTGTTATTGTTTAGTGTGTGTATGTATATATTTTAAATATATAACTTTGATCCAAAAGGAAAAGCAGGTAGGTAAATCCCAAAGACTCGATCTTACATTAATATTAAAACTGATCAAGGTGGAGGGCTCAATGTAATTAATACTTAAATTACAGAGCCAATTATAAAATAAAATAAATTCCAATGTTCAAATCAGTTGTATGGCCATTTCTACAAGAAATTCCTAAAAAGAAATCTCACATATCATCAGCAACTGTCTATTTCAAAATAAACTAAGATATTTTACCAACGGAAGTTCAAAAAAATTGTTTATATATATATATATATATATATATATATATATATATATATATGTGTGTAAATGTACACTTATTGATTTAATACATTCCTTCAGAAAAATCTTTTTCATCTTTATTTTTATATTTATTATATTTTATTTTATGTTTTATTAATTTTTATTAATTTTCTATAAATTTTATTTTTTTAATTTATATCTAGTTTTATATTTAAATTTAAATTATATGTCAAGGTTTCCCCCCCAAAAATTTTTTTCTAATAACTTCATCCCATTTATTTAAACCAAAAACCACTATGATTTATTTGGCAACACGTTTGTTAACGTTTCTATGGAGATGAATTTTTTTTTCTTTCCTTTCTTAGCTTACTTCCCTGTCAAGCACCCCTTCCCACTTTTGTTACTTTTTTCTTTCCTTTATCCTTCCTCTTTCCATTTCTTAGAGCCAGACAAGGCTAAATTTCCACTTTCAACTCTTGACTCAGTTTAAAAGTAAGGTTTTCCAAAAATCAAAAAATAAAAATAGACATAGATTTGTCTGCTTCCTTATTAATCCCACCCCTTTAATTTTTCCATGATGTATATTTTTTTAACTTCCGCCAGTAAAATATCTTGGTTTATTTTGAAATAAAGAGTTGCTGATAATACGTGAGATTTCTTTTTAAGAATTTCTCATAGAAATGGCCATACAACTGATTTGAACATCGGAATTTATTTTATTATATATATATATATATATATATATATATATATATATATACAAGTATATCTGATCTGTTATTGTTTAGTGTGTGCATATATAGTGTGTGCATATATATATATATATATATATATATATATATATATATAATATAAAAAGTGTGAGAAACCGTGAACGTTTTCTTTAAAATATATGTTTATTGTTTTGGTATTTATATGTGAAAAATAAATAAATAAATATTTATTTATTTTTCACATACTTCCTATTAACTTTAAACGGAATGATCAGATATTCAGAGATACCCAAACATAAAACCACGAATTTGTTCGCCTGAAGAGAGTCAATTTTAGACTTGAAACATGTGTAGCACAAATCATGAACAATTAATACTTTATAACTTGTATAAATACCAAAACAATAAACATATATTTTAAAGAAAACGTTCATGGCTTCTCACACTTTTTATTTTATACTAATTACTCTCGTTGGAACAACCCTATTCCTTTATTTGACATATATATATATATATACACACACACACACACACACACACACACTAAACAATAACAGGTCAGATCAGACCAGTAAATAGTTGTATTAGAAATTGCTAAATACATATTTGAAGGGAAATCAAATTTTAACATGTAGAGATTTTAAGTATTTAAGTTGGGAGATCAGCTGATTTCACTATCATGGTTTTGAAATTTTTGGTTTCATCAGGCAATTTGTATTGATATACAATCTGTGTGTACATATTATAATGCCTTCACTCTTTAAGGGTTTTTTTTCTACAGAAACCCTGAAGAGTGTAATTTTGAAGTCACCTTGACTGAAATAACACTGGTTAAAGTGACAAATTTCACATTAATTCTATTAATGCTCTGTCTGTATCCTGACATTGAGCACTTTATGACCAAAAAAAAAAAAAAAAAAAAAAAAAAAAAAAAAAAGAAAAAAGCCCTCCTTGTCTAAAATGCCTTTCTACCAGTAAACTACTGAAAAAAAACCCAGCAATTTTGGCACCAAGCGTCATTACAATTTAAAATTATATATGAGGAAAATCTTTGTTCCTTATTTACAATAAGTTGAGCGCTTTTTGGAAAATTCCTTTCTCGGATATTATTACATTTCTAATATTGTGTACAGCAGTATGGATAAATTTAATCCAGAATATTCACTAAAGAATATTCCCTATCCTTCACTACATTCCTTTACTCTGGATCTCACTGAAAAAATAATTGAATTCATTAAAAGTCTATGATGGAAAACTTATTCTCGACATGGGCACATAAGCATCTGTGTGTAACTATTTTCGGGATTATTTTGAATGTTATTAACTGCTGTATCTTTTGAGTCTGACGAGCAACCTTTTTTTTTGCTGACTGTGAAATACGTATTACCCATGAAATTGTAGAATTTATATATATATATATATATATATATATATATATATATGAAAATGTACAACAAAATGGAATAAGTTTACTTGTGAGGTGTTTTTTCCTTCATCAGACTAAATTCATTATGTTAGTATGACTACACATGCACATGAACAAAAGATGCTGGGAATTTTAGAACGGCTTTTTTTTATACCTAGCTAAGTTCATTTAGAGTTGTTTTTTCTTTTTGATTCCATCACTTTTGTTATAATTTACTCCATACTGTGATAATAGAAGATCTGCCATGAATAGTGAAATGTTGTCAGAGCCAGGACGCAAATTTAGTGTAGATGACTTTGCAATCAAGGCACTCCCCTTAAATTTATGTTGTAGTGAATTGTTTTCTCCTTTGATCAGAGATGCATTATGTCAAAATTGTGGTCAGTCTTGTTATGGGGGTGGCTACCAATGCATTTGATGTAAGGTTTTGCAAAATGTTCCCTTCGTGTTCATATAATCTTTTATTTAGATTCCTTGAGGTTTCTTCAATGTATTTTTTGTGACAATTATTACAGACAATCCGAGTAAATTCCTCATTCAGATTTTAGCTGAAAAGTATTTCTGCTACTAGATATACATATAAAAAAAATATTTTAAAATTCCCAACCTCCCTCGTTCATGCACATGTATATTCATACCAACATAACAAATTCAGTCCAATGAAGTCCTAAATAATGAAACACATCTCAAATAAACTTTTTCCACTTTGCCATACATTGTTCACCAATATTCTTCTTGAGATATATATTTTTGAATTTAAGCACAGATTTTATAATTAATCTAATTTTGTATATTTAGCCTTAATTTTGGATTTAGAAAATAGATTTTTTCTATTAAATTTTACATTTTAAATTTTAAATTTAATAGAAAATTTTTTTAAAATAGTACAAAAGCCAGAGCTAGGGCCCCTTAGAAATGATACACCTTCATAGTACTAATAACACTCTTACACAAACCACAAACTGTGATCTAATTTAAAATTTTTTTTAAATCAAAAATTTTATAGAAAAAATTGATTTCTTAAATTCAAAATTAAGGTTAAATATACAAAATTAGATTAATTATAAAAACTGTGCTTAAATACACACATTAAATTTTACCTATTACCTTAAATACAAACATACCGATTACCTTAAATACAACATTAAATTTTACCTCTTACATTAAATTCTACCTATTATGCACACACTTACATTAAATCTTACCTATTACACACCGCAAACTGTGATCTAATTTAAAATTTAATAGAAAAAAATTGATTTCCTAAATCCAAAATTAAGGTTAAATATACAAAATTAGATTAATTATAAAAACTGTGCTTCAATACAAAAATATTCTATAGTTGTACAAATAAGCGGTAAGTCCAATCTCATCCCCCCACCCCTTACACCTCCCTACGCTGCTCCTCTAAGAAATCCAAAAGATAAAGTCTAGTTGCAAGATCATAAAACTTACAATCCTATCTGCTAATGTTAAATCTGTCTACAAAATTTCAAGACACTCATTAATCAACTACATTTACTACCCACACCACTTTCTTCAAAATTCAAACGGACAATTCACAAGACTTATTCCCTTATCACTAACCCCCACCAACATCCCACACACAACTCACCAAATATAAAAGGCTTTTCATTCATGTCCGCACCACCTGATGAGACATTGTAGTTTCAATGTTGAAACAAATGTACGATTTGTAGTGGATATATAAAAATTTTGTACATGTTCTAAAATATAATTTATAATAAATATTCACAGCTCTATATATTATGTATCGAGCACTGTTTTAAATTAATGTTTTGGACATTGTAAAAAAATTTTTTTTCTTCGTTCCTTATTCACTCGGATATATATATATATATATTACACATGTTACACATTTTTAACATAAAAACCCAAAAAACACTTTAATTAAATGTAAAATATATTTGCAAAGGTAGAGAAATAACACTAGAAAAAGAAACAAAAGAATAGAATTAAAGCATAATTTCCTAAAGAAGACTGGAGCCTCACCTCAAGATATCACCGTAAAGATTTGGCATGACCAAGACATCAAACTTGGAAGGGTCTTGTACCATCTGAGAAAATAAAGTTATTGAAAATATTCATAAATTAAAAACATTAAAAGAAATATGATTTTTAAGAAAATAGTCAAACATGACAGCAGGTTGTCATTAAAATTGGCACATAAATTGAAAGAAAATTTATAATACATAAACAACAAAGAAGCAGCTTATTTGTACTTCAGAACTAGAATAGCTTGGAAGGAACAACATAGGATATGATCATTTATATATATATATATATATATATATATATATATATGCGTTGTGATACAGTGGATATCGGCTCGGAACGAGAAACCGGGGAGCCGAGTTCGAATTCCAGTTGAATCCATTGCATTCACTTACGCGCAAGTACCCTTGGGAAAGGTATTAATCTGTCTCTTCCTTCCAGTTATGGGTTAAATAGCAGGACAGATTGGGTTCTATAGCCTTGGTCGGCAACCAGTCTACCACAGAAAGCAATGGCAACCTACTGCGGGATAATCTACTACCCAGTCAGTCATGTCTCTTGCGAGACATGATCGCCCAAGCGTGTATCACATATGGCACTTAACTGACTGATATATATATATATATATATATATATATATTGGGGGGGGGGGGTATATGGCCAAGTGGTTAGAACATCAGCTTTCTAGACATGAGACCAAGGTTTGAATCTTACCATGATCAATTTGTCAGGGAGGTGACATCATGTTATCGGTCTGAAGGCATCTGGTACATTTGGAAAGTGCCTGAAAACCATACTGCAGGTTGGCAAAAGCCTTCTAAGTGAAATTGGGTTAATGGGACCCTTTGGTAACTGTCGATGTTTGTGCTAGTACAAAGTCACATGCCATCATGATTGAGGGTTTGAATGTCCTGGTTTTGTTCAGACTGTTGTTCATACTAGATAACATACTCTCTCCCAGAAATTTTAACTAAGGTTCGCTCAGCATAGTTGGTGTATCTACTACAGGTGAGCTCTGTAGGTATTGAACAAATACTAATATGCAATGGGGATTAGTTAGCCACCCCAGTAGACAGGCATTCTTGGGCATGAGTGGCCGGCCATGCATGTGTGTGAGTGTGTGTTAAAAAAAAAAAAAAGAAAAAAAAAAAAAGACGTACATTTAGACAGACAGTGTCGAGGTATGATTCCCTGAATTGTATATCTTTATTTTCTTCAGCAACATCTCGACAACATCGCAAGAACAAACCGTCAGACATTTTCCTACAGAAATAAAATTTCACATAGATAAATGTATAAAAATCTTTTGGTCACTTCAAAATCAAAATTACAACATAATATACTTTGTCTAAAATGGTTTCTTGGAATTGACAAAAGAATTTCCAACATAATTTTAAAAGCACCAAGAATGAATTTCTTAAAACTATCAATATGCAAAGGAGTTTCTTTCTCTTCCCAGTTCACTTTAAGAAACTCAAATTCTGGATTTTATTTAAAGTGGTGATTACAAAAACATAATTTAATTCCTGGCAATGATAAGTGGTTCAGTGTTTAAACAATACCAAAATAGATTTCAACTTTAGACACAATCACTGACTGTTTCTAAAATAAAATTTATAGAAATATTATTATAGAATAAATATTTCTTGAAGGAAACAGTAGTAATCTTCTTTTACGTTTTTTTTAAATCAATTCACCCCAAGCAAGAGAGTACTACCACTGGTGTGCATGAGATTACAATAGAGAAAAGCGAAAAAGAAAAGAGAACAAGATACATTGGGGAAGGGGGGGGGGTAATAAGAGAAAGATGAGACTCAAGGAGATAAAAGATGGCAATTGACAATGCAGTTAAGTACTTGGAAATTGTATCTATCAGAGAAGCAAATGTATGAAAGGAACTTCCAAGAGTGGAAGTGCGAGAAAAGAAACTGAGAGAGTTGAAGAAGCAGTTACCACTGTAAAAGAGTGGGACCTATATTATCAGAAATACTGTCCAGCAAGGAACAGTCAGGAGAGGGAGGGGGAGCAGTAGAAAAAGAAAAGGTAGCTGAGTTTAGTAGAGAGAGATGGAGACGCGTGTATGAGTGGTCAGGAGATTCCAGAGAAATCACTCTAGCCAGAAGGAGATGTTTACTGGCATAAATCCGCAGTCCATGCATGGGGACAATGGAGTTCTTTTTCAAGAGGAGAAAGTAACCAGCAATTGAGAAATCAGAGGAAGAGATTGAAAGGTTAAGATAGGTTTCGCATAGAGCCTAGATGTCTGGGAACCTTTTGTGGAGGAAAAATTCCATGTTGCAAAAGTTGGTACATATAGCATGGATGTTAGAGAAAGAAATGTTGAGGGGTTTAGGTGATTTTTGTTTGGCTGGTTTAGCTTTGTATCTTTGGATGTGAAAGTTAATTTCTGGGTTGTTTTGGTAAGGAGAGGCCTCGAGTAGACGAGGCAGATGATGGTCATCAACTCTGACATGCGTAGGAAGGGAGCTGGAACAGGCTGCAGCATAGCTTGGCCTCAGAGTAGCTCACCAGATATGCTTGCACAGACACCTATCCATGCTCGTCATGGCACAGCAAGAATCCCGATATTATGCAACTGTTGACAAGAACAGCCGCTCTTGATGCTACACAAGATTTAGGGCTCTCCACTACCAGTTGGAAGCATTAACCAGAAAACTGCCAATTCAGTACACTCACTATGAAGAGACATTGCCACTGACCACACACATAAAAAAAAAAAAAAAAAGAGCACCAATATTAAGGCCTGAGGAGAGGAAAAAAACTGGGAACCCCTTCCGAAACAAGGAATAAAAAATGAGTCTCTACTCCTGCTCAATAGAAGAGGGAGGAGTATGAACTAGGTGGTAGAAAGATTTGTTGGTTGGTTGGTTGGTTTGTTTTTATGGCATATCAACTTCAGCAGGTCATTTATTGCCAACTAAACTTTTATTTATTTATTGCTGGTAATACCTTTTCTTTCAACAATTTATTGTTGTTTTTATATAAGTTTTGTGTCTAGTAATACGTTTTTCTTTTCGAGTATCAAGATTCATTGGGATTTGTTTTGTTAAGGGCAGAGTCCCCAAGTCCTACCCTTGTTATTTAACCCATAACTGGAGGGAAGGGACGGATTAATACCTTTCCCAAGGGTACCAGTGCTTAAGTGAATGCAGGGTATTCAACTGGAATTCGAATTCGGCTCACCGATTTCTCTTTCCGAGCCGATATCTACCGCACCACAACGCACATCCGTCACTCAACACTTACAGCACCTGGTATTGCCAAGTGGCCACCCATCTAAGTACTAACCAAGCTCAATGTTGCTTAACTTTGGTGATCGAGCGAGAGAACCGGTGTATTCAACGTGATATGGCCATAAGCCCTGGTAGGAAGACCTATAACAATTTAATTACACAGAATGTATCTAATACAATTTCTGTGGTATTCAACAATTTTATTTTAAGCTTTTTACGTGTTCAATATCAGAAAAGTAAATAGATTATTAATAAATAAAAAAATATTATCTTCATAATTTCTAATTTTTTTTGTAAATCATATTTATTTCTCATAATATAACACCAACCTGAAGAACTGTTATTTTAAGCCAGGTAACAATACATCAACAGAAAATTACCTTTGCATTCAAACAGTGAACGGTAATACGCTTACATGATATTAGCCTTATGTACAGCAGTGACAGTGGATCTTTTGTTGTCTCGAGCAAACTTGAAGGCATATTCCGCCACACGTCTAGATGCAGATTCTGTTATCAGTTTTATGCTTTGAACAACACCATCAACAATCTACAAAACAAAAGCCATGGACAAGTGCATATAGAAAATAAACAGAACATGCTGATATCCTTTTATGCCAATCATTGTATAAACATTTTGGATGTATGAAAATGTTGCCAGCATGCATACTTTTTGAAAACTTAGACTGAATACAGATTAGAAAACATTGTTTGTTTTAAATAAATAGGATAAAAACATTTACACATAACTAAGAGATTATTAAAAAATTAAGCCAGTGATTTCCCAACATTTTTCTCTGGGCCGCATATTTGGAATGAAAATCTGGTTGTACCTCACCAAATTTTATGTGTTAAAAAATACATTTAAAAATAATAAACAGAGAGGATTAAAGGGAGATAACCGTAGATTCGCAGTCAGAACATTATCATCAATAACTCTCTCCTCTAATTTGAAGACCCTAATTATTATATATTTAATACTTGATATAATGTAAAAATATGACAATAATAAAATCGGCCAATAATTATTTATAACCATTTGAAGTAGATAGACTGAACTATCGCCCGGTTCACACTCCACCCACGTCTATTGAACAGGTGTAGAGGCTCATCCCTTGTTCCCTGTTTAGGATGTGGTTTCCAGCTTTCTCTTTTCCAATCTTTCCACTTTTCTTTTTTTTAATTTTTTTTCCAATTGGAGTAGATAGACTGAACTATTGCCCGGTTCACACTCCACCCACATCCATTGAACAGGTGTAGAGGCTCATCCCTTGTTCCCTGTTTAGGATGTGGTTTCCAGATTTCTCTTTTCCAATCTATTCACTCTTTCGTAGACCCCTGTAAACCAGTGACCTTACTTAATTAGACTATGGTGTCAATTGTGGAGAGTTTATGTAAAATGGGCATAAACACTTAACACCTCAGAAACTTTCCTACTGATTTTTGTGCAATTTTTTTATATTTAAAAAGTGGAGTTGCTTTAAAACACAAACCATATCACTAGGTGAATTCATCATTTATTGGAGAAGTAAGTTGTTGCAGTTTAAAAATTATTCAACATGTGGCCCCCTGCACATCAGTGGCATTACCACCTTGCTCGGGGTGATATGATTAAAAAAAAATATACAAATCAACCATTCGTCCATGCATGGAATACTGCTGCCATATATGGTCAGGTGCCCCTGCTGTTCATCTCAGTGTTCTCGACAGGCTCCAAAGGAGAATCAGTAATGTGATAGGTACCAACTTGGCAGCTCGACTACAACCACTTCCCTGCCGACGAGATGTGGCCTCCTTTTGTCTGTTCTCCAAATACTTTCATGGCTTCTGCTCCAATGAACTTAAGTCACTGGTGCCTCTGCAACAGATGTCTACTCGTGCAACCAGATTGGCAACTGGGTCCCACCCATTCACAGTTAGATTAACCAAATGCAGATGACAATTCTACTCCTGCAGCTTCTTCTCTCGCACTTCCCGCCTGTGGAACTCACTTCCATATTCTTGCTTTCCTGACTACTACAACCTCCAGGAATTTAAATAATGTCAATACTCATCTATTAACCACTTGACTCTAGTTCTTTCACCATCCCGTATATCCTTTCCTTTCTCTCCACCTTTGCAACTGTCATCATACCTGTATTCCCATCCTTCTCTTGCTCCTTTCTAACTGGTTCATCTTCCTCTTCACTCTCTTCTAATTAATCTTTTTACTCTTATGTAGCCCCCTGCACATCAGCGGCATTACCGTCTTGCTTGGGGTGATATGATTAAAAAAAAAAAAAAAAAATGTAACCACCTTTTAAATTGAAATTTTCAGATGATATTTCCATATGAATTACAAAAGAGTAAGTAGCCATGGTTAAATGCAAAATAAGTAACAGTCCAATAAATGGAATCAACAAAGTTTGCAATAAGCAAGAAAAAGAAAAGAAGAGAACAAAAAATAATAATGAAAAAGAAGCAAACAATTTACGCAAGACAAATTAACAGTAATAAGGCAAAACGTTTACAAACTAAGAATTGGCATCAACACAAAAAATAAAACAAGTTTGGACAAGTGAACATAGCATTCTGTTTTCAGATGAAACCAAGAACTGGTCTATTTTATTGGCTAGAAAAAAATTCCCAGCATGCATTTGTGTGCTTCTGCCTATAAATTAGGAAGCAAAGTGTTTTGCAGTCATTCCTCGTGAAGATTGTAACCAATACATTTATTATGAAGGATAATAAGTTTGTTTTTTTTTAAATCCCACAAAGTTTTGATACTTTCATAAACAAAAAACTAAGATAGTGTTACACATTTTTTAAAATAGTGTCTTTTCTGTCAGTAGTATATTTGTTTGACCACTGTAAGGTTAAAGATCTCTTTATACTCAGCAGGTAAAACTGGTTCATTAGAAGAGATAAACACTGTGAGACTATAGGATACAAATCTTATATCATCCATCAACCAATTAAAACAACACAAAATAAATTGCACACCCACAAAATTGGATTCAAATGGCAAAAAGCTTTTAGCTGTTTGAATCCAATTTTGCAGGTGGGGGGGGGGTTGATTGATGACATAGGATTTGTATCTTAAAATACTCAATAGTGCTTTCCAGTCAGCAACTCCACAACTGGATTCAGCATATTTCGGAGTCATCAGAAAAGGATCATGGCACCATTTTGACCCCTAGCCTCCTAACAACTTTCTCACCACAGTGTGGCCACACATCAGTAGAGTCCCCTGAACACTGGTACTGACTGGATTTCGTGGCAACATGTTATTGGTGTGTGACTTGCAACTCCACATTTATTAGTGCTCCACAGGTAACTTTCTCACTGTCCTGTTACACCAGTATTCTAAAACCAATTTCCATTGTCCCTCTTGAGCCAGATCCAGAGGAATGCTTTCTCTGCACCTCCTCCCTCAAATGTTTCACTTCCCTTCCTGTCTCATGCCTGAAGAGCTGCAGCCTCCTGTCCACATATCCTTTAGCTTCAATATGGCAGCGAATGCTGGACAATCTCTTCAACAATGAAGGGAGGACTTGAAGCAACCGAAATGTGGTTCTACAAAAAGATACTGAGGATACTATGGACTGAACATGTGAGCAACGACAAGGTTTTGGAGAGAAGGAAATGAAAAAGAAACTGATAATTAACATCAGGAAAACATGTAATGAGGAAAGAGAGATTAGAGAATCTGATACTCACAGGATGAAAACAGGGAAATAGAGACAGGGGAAAGCAGCACACAACATACTTGATGGGCTTGAGTAAATGGATGGCAGAGAAGTGTTTGGGAGGGGTAACAAGAGAAAGGGTGTCAAGAGCTACAAGAGATTGGAAGATGTGGAAGGCCATGATCGTTTATGTCTTGAAAGGAGAACATAGAAGAAGTAATCAGAAACTGATATTTACCACATGTTCAATACCACTGTATTCCCCTTCCGTGTTTTCTCGGATAGTCACCAAATCCACATTTTCATAAGGGGTAGCGTAGCCCTCAACAGATTTACAAGGACGGACATTGGCATACAAACTGAAGGCTCTGTAAAGTAAGTGACATGAAATAAAAGATACAAAGGCCTTTAATAATCCATTTGTTTGAAAAATGTTTTTTTTTCTGAAAATTCTTAATTCAATGCAATTCATCAAACTTGACATGCTCACTTGGAACTTGTGACCTTGGCCTGAGTAAATATCAATCGTTCTAAATTGTCAATCGAAGAAAATCAATAATTCCAGATTATTATTGGAGTAGCTTAATGAATTACACAAGTCATTGACATAAGACACTGACTGGAATAGTTTTATTTTCTCAAGGTAAATACAGTAAATTCTAAAACTGAATAAAAATACCTTGATTAGAAATCGATAACAATAAGGTAGGAGAACGCCAAAGATGATCATTTGTGGTTTAATATCTTCGTCTGGAAAATGTTATCGAATTACAGAACATGCAAATTTTTTTTCAATGACAGATATTTAAAAACTTAACTTTTGCTACAAATCTAAAAATACATTTCCATTGAGATTAAATTAAGAGCATAGTAAGTATGTATGGCTGGCCACTTATATCCAAAGATGCTTGCCTACTAGAGTGGCCAGCTAATCCCAGATACAGAAGTCTGTTCAGACACATCTGTGTTTGTTAATTACCCACAGAGCTCACCTGTGGTTTATAGTGCAACCATGCCGAGCAGACCTTAGTTATAGTTCCTGGGAGAGAGGGGCGTTATCAAGCGTGAACAACAGTCTGAACAAGGCCAGGATGCTCAAACCCTTGGTCACAGTGACTTTGTGCTACTAATGATGGTTCTCAAATAGTTCCAGCTACCCAATTTCACTAACAAGGCTTCGGTCAACCCGTGGTATAGTTTTCAAGCACTTTCTAAAGATGCTGCATGCTGGGATTGCCTCCTCCAGACCAATAATAACAAAAAGTCACCTTCCTGAGAAATCAACCATGGTGAGATTCAAACCCAAGCTTCATGATCAGGAAGTGAACAACATAGACTTGTATAATAACTTGATACATTAACCAAGATGATGCTCAAATGTTAGTGATAATGACAATGAATTAAATTATAAGATTTCTTATAAAGAGAAAAAAAAAAGATATTTCAATAACTTTAGAGGATACAGAGTTCATGCAATGTTGTATTTATTGAAATAAAAAAATGTTCATAGGGAACAATTCTGAAATGATCATTTACCTGTATACTTTTCATTTTTTACTGATAAAAATTGAAGGTAATTTTTTTCCTTTGATTCAGCCATTTTCGAAGCTAAGCTGCTCTGGTAATAAATTACCTTTTGGTACTGAGTAAACAGGAAATATTTCTATTTGTTCTGATCCGGAATAACAAAAAAAATTAAGATAGGTTATAAAGAAAAATGCAAAACACTTACTTTCTCAGAGCTAAATTTAATGACTGATGACCTTTTCCCACAGGAGTAGCTAAAGGACCCTTCAAACCACATTTTGTAACAGCCATGGATTCAAAAACTTTCTGGGGAAGCCTAAATTTTCCATCAGGTCCCTTGACAGGAGTAACATCCACTGAATCCCACTCAATTGGAACCTGAAAGAAAAGTTTTACATTAGTAATTTATATTTGATCATGAGAGAGAGAGAAGAGAGAGAGTTTCCTGTCAACAAAACTAAATGATTTAAATCAGCTGATCAAATTCATTAAAACAAAAAAAATTGTAAAATAACAAAAGAAAATGTGAAGGGGGGAAAAAGAAACCATTTTGTCGCTTACATTGGCAGCGGCAAAGATTTTTTGAACAGCTGCTGAAATTTCTGGCCCAATGCCATCGCCTGGAATTAGGGTCACTTTATGAACCTAAAAATAAAACAAAAGACAACTGTATATGATACAAGAAAATTATTAAGAACATTTCTTCTCATTCAACTGTCAAACTACAAGGAGATGCTGAAATGTACTCAACCTGACCCACTCTTCCAAAATCTGATATCAAAATAACTTTTTGAAATCTCTTTTTGGTTGGGCACCTCCATTCAAATGGTTTCTGTTAGTACTAATTGATAATTCTTTGAGAATTCCACATATTTTCCCAATAAAATTTGACAAGAAATTTAAAAAACGTTTTACACCCAGAATTTTCAAAAAACTTTTCGTCATGAAAATGATTTCAGAAATTAAATACTAAGCAAGGAGTCCCATTCTTTTATTGTCAGAATAGTCAAATGTAACTGCTACTTCTACATCATGAGTTTCTTTTCTCACAATTCTTGCCTGTGGAACTCTTCTGTATACTTACTTTTCTGATAGCTACAATCATCAAAAGTTTAAATGCAATGTCAATTACCATCTCCTACCTCCCTAAATCCTTTCTTAGGCATTCTCTGTACCCAGGTCTTTTCTCTTACTGTAACCACTTACGCACCAGGGCCAACCCTGCTTTGCTTGGAGTGAATTGATTTAAAAAAAAAAAAAAAAAGAAAAAGAAAAAAAGGGTTATTCCATTTGCAGACATATTTCCTACACTAAATAAAACTACTGTGGGGCAGAAAAAATAGATCAATTATAT
This sequence comes from Ascarosepion bandense, assembly GCA_037127315.1. Taxonomy (NCBI): domain Eukaryota; kingdom Metazoa; phylum Mollusca; class Cephalopoda; order Sepiida; family Sepiidae; genus Ascarosepion; species Ascarosepion bandense. The sequence continues at coordinate 5,679,026 of JBBBDQ010000436.1, read as the reverse complement.
GATTTAACTAGCAGTTTAGCCTGGTTTCACATGGGTAGTTTGCGGAATAATAAGAATAAAAAACATATGATGAATTTACATAGCAAATACTTACACAACATCCACCCTCGTCACTTTTACAGATATAGATAATAATGTAAAATCTCCATTGGATTAGGGTGGGAGGGGGAGAGGCAACATATATAGATAATATAAAGTGGGGTGATCGATTCTATATTATAATCAATACATAAACTGATCCCTGACTTTGTGGGGTGATAATATATATTATTTTACCCCTAATTTTGGCTTTCTGAAAAATTTCAAGGTGTTGTTAGCGTTCTAAAATTTTGATCTACATCTGAGTGCAACTCCCGTTGAGCTAGACTGCAAAATGCAGATGTTAAGTCGAATCTATCAAACAAATAAATACTTACACGACATCCACCCTCGTCACTTTTATAGATATAGATTATCATTATCTGCGTGTGTGTGTGTGTGTGTGTGTGTGTGTGTGTGTGTGTACACACCTTATACTCCCTTACAAACATTAACCATACAAATAAGATGCATGTTGTGGTGTAGTGGATATCGGCTTGAAACGAGAAATTGGAGAGCTGAGTTCAAATTCCAGTTGAATTCATTGCATTCACTTACACACAAACTTTGGCAAAGATATTAATCTAACTCTTTCCTCCGGCTATGGGGCAAATAACAGAACAAAGTGGGTTCTATAATCTTGGTTAGTAACCAGTCTACCACAGAAAGTAATCATAACCTACTGCGGGAAAATCTTTTGCCCAGTCAGTTATGTCTCTTTTGGGACATGATTGCCCAAGTGTGTATCATGTCTGGCACTTAAATGTTATGAATTCTAACTTGATTGCCAATTAATCAGTTTTATCTTCTTCATAAGATTTTAATTATTGTGCAGTCACACTTGATTATTTTGATTGAAATACTTGTTGAATAATTAAACAATAGAAACAGGAATTGAACAGCAGCAACAAACAAGTTGTTAGAGAAATACAAGTCAACAATTATATATGTAAAATCAATAACTAGTAAATAGTACTTAATGGAGCATTTAACTTGTCTGTTTAAAAGCAAACTCCTAGTGGAGTTGAATGGCATCAAATTGCAAGCATTAACAAGAATTTATTTTGGAGAACAAATGGCCTTATAAGATTAATTATTGTAACTAAGGAGAGTTAAAAGCACTCAAAAAATAAATATTAGAAACTTTGGACATGGTGTGCAACAATTTACACAAATGAGAAAATTATACTGTGGACCACCTGTAATATAAACTCAACCTTTAACATTGTGATATACATATTAAAAGAAACTATTTTGAAATGGTAGAATCTAGTTACAGAAAACAATTAGGTTTTTCATAGCTTAATTGTTAAAACCTTTGGGTAGCACTAGGCCTGTGAGTTTGTGCGATAATGTAAATGCTAAAAAGTCTGCCTCCTCCTACTGAGCATCCATAGCTCAGAGGTAGAATTGCCAACTGACACCAATTCAGTTGGGTTTCAATCCTGGGTAAAAAGCAATCAGATGTCTAACCGTACTGATGAGCTGTGATACAGCGAAACAGATCTGTCTGCAGATGACTATATATATATATATATATATATATACACTTACACACACACAAGCATAGCTCTTCCCAAAAGTTGACCAAATATCAGATTTTTTTATTTTAGTGCCTTTATCAAAAGTAAATAAATAAATAAAAATGCAATACTCTGACTATATGTTTCCCTTTACTCCTGTTAAATATCCAGATAATATAGTTAGATTACTGTAAATGATCTAATATACTGATCAATATGTGCTTAAGTTTCAGAATAAAGGAGCCATATATTGGCTTGGAACAAAAGTTAGTAGCATTTTTATGTAAATTTCAAAGATAATATTCAGATATTTGTACATAGAATTATTCCACCCTTATGTACTATACTGTTCCACTGCCTTTTGCCATTTTTGAGGTAGCTTCATGATTCCATCCTCCCAGAATACATGGGAAATTCTCCTTGGGCTTTAACACAGGCCTGTACTCTTACATACATACTCGATTGTACAGATGATGAACACCATCACCACAATTTCCTCACCTCTTGCACATGTTGATGCAAGACATGTTGAGTCAGATGTGACCCCATAAATGTTCAATGGGGTACAAGTCCGGTGATTACACTGATCAGAGTTGCCAACTATCTTGTTAGAACATGTTGAGTATTATGAGTAAGATGTAAGCAGGCATTATCCTGCTGGACTGTACATAGTTTTCCTGGTACATGAATTGTTGCAGAATATGTTGAACAATGTTCTGAGTGTATATGACAATGCTCAACATTTCCTTTACAAATACAAAAGATGTGAGCAAGAGTTGTTATGATACTCAATACCATAATGTCAATGTCTCACCAGCAGATACACGTTAAAAGATGTAGGTGTATGCTGTACATGCAAACAATCATCAATTGCACATGAAAGCAGACCCTGCTCTCATCACTGAACACTATTACATATCACCATTTGGGTCTCCACCAGAAACTAATAGTATATGTTGACATTTCTGTGCACACATTTGCTCGGAACTGCCCTGTGAATGTTGTGCTGTCTGCTATTGCCGTCTTTATCTTGGTGGGCACATCTTTGTTGACATTTAGAATCTGGTCTATCTCAAATAGTTGTATGACATTCCCTTTGTATTCTATTGTTGAGAGGTAACTCAAACCTCTACTTTGTGGAACTCCCAAGAGGATGCTTCCCTGATCATTACAATTTTAACCTGTTCAAGACAAGAGTTAGCCATTATCTTCACCACATATCCTTATAAACTGTGCCTCTTACTCTGTAACCTCAGGTGGCTCTTGGGCCTTATACAGAATAAGCATTACTGTAAAATAAAAGGGAAAAAGTAGAGAGCATGTGCATTTTATGACATGACACATGCTTATACTGAACATTTTGAAAGAAACTTATCACAGCATGAATTTAAAACTTAGATACTCTTCAACCATCTAAGATACTCCTTATCTGTATACAAATGTACTCTTTAAGCATCTAATTTGGAGCTGTATATACTGAAACACTTTAATGAGTGTCTACGCAAAATGTCGGTCTTTTTGACTTTCAACATGCAAGTAATTATTATGGGAAAGCAACTGTATAAAAATATCTCACCCAACAAGGAAAAATGTTTTTTGAAATATCTTCTTTTAATTCTAAGAGATTCTCACTTGTTAATGACTATGATTCAGCATCTTATTTCTCATAAAGAAAAATAACCATAAAACAAAATTCATAATTTATCATCACTTAAACAAATAAAAAGCATTAAGCTTCTATATTTTTAAAATATGGTATTTTAAAAAGTTTTAAAATTTATTTTTGTTATTGTTTTCAAATTGGTTTTGATTTGAAGAGTAATCATCATAAATGTTAAGGACAAGATTTCTTGTTTTCCATTTAAGTTTTACTTTTCAAATGCTTATGAATGGGCAGCTCAAGTTACAGTTCATTATAAGTTTGTGTAAATGAATAAATATAAAACAAAAACAAAAAACTGAAATTTTATACAAACCTTACTTGATAACTGCTGGCTTTGTTGTGGTTTAAAAACATTCTGAAATGAAAAAACAAAAAAATTGAACACTTCAATGCAACAAAAAAACAGTCATCAAAATTTTTATAATCATTTCTTGAGTAAGAAAGCAATTTTGGTCCCAGTACGTCATAGTATTCAAAATAAACTACAGAGAGCAAATTTTATTCAATGAATCAGCGATTCCAGTGAGGATTAAAAAAATGTGTCACTTCCCAGCCTCTCAGAGTCAAGTTGCTCAGCTTTTGGACTTGGGTTCAAGTATACTGTATCTGCTTTCACCTTCCAAAAATTGTGACAATTCACATTCTGGAGATTAAGAGACCTGGGGCAGAATATAAGTCAAAGAGTGACAATAGTTGAAAAGTTTTTGATTTCGCCAAGAAGTCCACAAAATAAATATATTAAAAATGTTTTTGGGATTTAATCAGATTCTGGAAAGTGGTCAAGGCTGAACTTTTATGTCACCTCATTTTGTATGTGCTTGTGCAATTGGACACACATTGCATTTTATGTGTAGACACTCAATAGTTTTCAATGAGTTAAGGAGGTTCAAGTAATCGTTAAAAAGTGGTAATGTGTAATGAGGTACAAATAGAGAAAGTTAAATTTAAATTTAAAATGCATGTTTTCAAGACACAGCAAAATTATTTTAAATCTTCATCAAACTTACAGAGAATTCCAAGCTGAATCCTTTATTTAGTTTACAAATTAGATTGTTCTCAGTTCAAATTCCATGTCTGGAGATATCTCATCAAGTTCTTATTTTTAGTATAGCTTAGTTATTGCTCACTCTCTTTCTAGCAACTCCCATATTCTAATCAGAGAGAAGGTTGTGAGATGCCTAACTATTTCAGCATAGATAATCGACTCAAATACCTTATCAAAAAAAGGTAAGAGGGTAACAGGACAATAATAATAGGATCAGAGGGACCCCCAGAATTCTTAAAAAAAAAAGGAAGGGGGACTTCCAACAAGCAGGAAATCAGGAAGTAGTGAGGCAATAGTTATAGAGTTGGAGAGGACTGGAGTCAGGTCAAGGGCACATTTCTTTAGAACGATGACTGGAATTCCATCCCCTCTGCTTGCTTCATGGGGGTCAAGCTTAAAAATTATGTTAAATAACAGAGGCCGGGTCATTACACACACACATATATATATATATATATAAAATAAAAATAAATTCCGAAAGTTCAAAAGTGTTGAATGATCATTTCGACATGAAATCCCTCCACCTGGATCATTTTTTTCATATTAAAATATTAATATTAATTAAGATCGGGTCTTTGGGATTTACCTTCCTGCTTTTCCTTTTGGATTAAAGTTTTTTTAAAAAATATATATTACTCAGTTGAGCCTCAGTTGTAAGTGGGAAATTAGGTGTGGGTACTCCAGATGAGTCAAGTGTGAAGCCAGATAAAAATTTGTGGGCAAAGCACTCAACCTTGTCTGCTGTGGATGTCAGGACTTCAAATTGATTGAATAGATGAGAGACCAAGGGTTTCTGTTGTTCAACACACTTGCAAAGTTGCCAGTAATCTTTGGAACCAAACTTGCAAGATGCTATACGCTGCTTCAGTCCATCAGCAAACAACAGTTTAGGATCATTTCGGACATGCTTGCATTAATTAAGAGCAGAGACAAAAGGGCGCTTATTGTGATCAGATATGTTGCTCTAGTAAATCCAAAAGAAGTGACTCCTGTGGGCAATGGCAGCTGAACAAGCAGGAGAGGCCCAATGAGATGAATGAGTAAGTCGGAATTTCCTAGCTGGGATGACAGCATCAATGCCAGATTTCACCCAATAAAAGACTTCAGAGATGCAATCTTGAACAGGGAGACTAAAAACTTTGTACTAAGGGACATCACAAAGGAAATCACAGAATGATTCTCAGTTCACTCATTGATAGCAATAAGATATTCTACTGGTAGAAGGTTCCTAAATGGAAGGGGGGGGGGTAGAAAGAAATATTTACAGAAAACACAGCACAATCAGTGTTGCCAAGAGTGCAGAACTGGCAAGAGTCAAGGATAGAAGTAAGGAAAAGATCTTGAAGAGAAGCACGTACATTGTGATTACTGGGGAAACTCATGGAGAAAGCCATCACTTGCATGAGAAGTTCAGCCCTTGGACTCCAGCAAGATCAGTGATAGAATTTTCAGTATTATTTGACCATAGGTAAGTATACAAGAGGTATTCTCATTTCAAATGTAGGTTAGGTTGTTAAAAACATAATTTGAAACTCAAAGGTAGGTGGTTTGAGTTTATGTAGATACCTCCACTCATTTTTTATAACTAACTTTAAAAATTTAATTTTTAAAAATAAAAGTTTCAAAAAAACTTTTATTTTAGTTTTAATTGAAAGCTAAATGTTTAAATTTACTATTTCCATTAAGAAAAATATTCTGGTGTATTTCAAACAGAAATTATATTGATTGAAATTTAAAATTTTGAGATTTTAAATTTTTTGCCCATTTTTGAGTGACCAACACATTTGTAAACAAAGTTAATTCTCGATTTTAAAAATATTACAAAAATAAAATATATATCTGTGACACATTCTTTTTGAAAAATTAGCAAATTTAATGTTAACTTAATTTGATTTACAGAATTATTACTTATTTATAATGTGAAATTTAGAATAAAACTATTTCTTATACAGAGTTGAACTTTCTGACCTATTTCCCCATATTTGAAATGCGATGGAAGCTCGATAGATGCAAGATAAGTGTATAGTATCACAAGTGGCATAAATGTACAATTTTTTTCCTGTAAGGGAAGAAACCGTGAAACACAAAAAAAAATTTTTTTTAACAATTCTTTTAAAATTTCATTATTAATAAAAAAAAAAAGTTTTCTTCAAACTATAACGCCCTTAAGTTTTTATTATTTAAAGCAATTAAAAGCTTATCTGTCATAGTTTTATTGGGTTTTTTTAATTTTACTATTCAGAGCAGATTTTTGGTAAAAGAGGCCAAATGGTTGAAAAAATACATGATTTACATTCCCCAGTAAGTCCTGTGTTTAACTAATAAAACCAATTTTGCCTACAGAATTTAATTTCTTGAAATTTTATGAATTTACATGGAGGGTGGGTAACATAAAAAAAAAAAACATATTTTTACCAAGATTTTTTAAAAATAATGATTTCAAAAATAATTTCATTCATTTATGAATAAGTCCTGAAAGTTTGATTTTTGCAAGAATTTCCAAATTAATTTATTTGTTACCGGAAAAAAAAAAACTGAGTTATGTAATATTATGTTTTCCATTGTAAACTCTTGTAAGAATTTGGTTCCCTGCTAATGAAAATCAAAGCAAGATTTTTTACCAAAACAACATGTGAGAACGGATTCAAATTTTTAAAAAAATAATTAAAAACTACTTTGATTTTTCCTCTTTGCGTTTGTTTTTTAATATTAAGTTTGGGGCCTTTTTTCTTCATACTATGCTATTTTTTCAGTGATTTAGTGGAGGTACAAAACTATTGCAGAGTTAATTTAATGTAGAATTTTGTATGGGGCACTCAGTGAAAAACAAAATCACTGTACTACACTAAGTTAGCCCGAAGCCACTGTAAAAGACAGCGTGCAAATATAATGGATAGAGCATGTGAGCAATGACGTGGTTTTGGAAAGAATGGAAATGAAAAAAGGATATTAGTACTGAGTATCAGGAAGAGACAGTTAAAGTTCCTGGGACATGCAATGAGGAAGGATGTCTTGGAGAACCTGATACTGACGAGCCAGATAGAGGGAAAAAGGAACAGGGGAAGACAGGGATAACATTTGAAGGGCCTGAGCAGGTGGATGACAAAACTGGGGTTGCGTGATGCAACAGAAGAAAGTGTGCTAAGAGCCACCAGGGATAGGGAAAAAAGCCATGATCGCCTACGTCCTGAAAGGACAAGGCACATAGAAGGTAAGCCTGTTCCATGCTAATGGAACAGGCTTGCCTTCCAGAGAGTAAAACACTACACCTGCTTGGCCTGACACTCTCAAGTAGAATGACTACGTCGAATCTATTGCTAAATCTGCTGCTATGAAAGTCGGCTCTCTGTGCAGGGTCCGGAAGTTCTTTCTGTCTGAATCTATCCTGCACATATATAAATCTACCATCCGCCCGTGTATTGAATACTGCTGCCACATCTGGTCGGGTGCCCCTGATATTCTCCTCGGGGTTCTTGACAAAATACAATGGAGAATCTGTAATGTGATCGATACTGACTTGGCTGACAGCCTGCAATCACTCTCTCACCAGCATGACGTGGCTTCCCTGTGCCTCTTCTATAAATACTTTCACGGCTTCTGCTCTGATGAACTTAAATCACTGGTGCCCCCTAGGTATGAATTTGCATGAGATACTAGATTAGCAACTAGGTCCCACCCTTTTCCAAATCCAATTTCTACTCCAACACTTCCCGCCTGTAGAATTCCCTTCCGAATGCTTGCTTCCCCGACGGCTACAACCTACAGGAGTTTAAATGTAAGGTCAATAGACACCTCCTAACACACTAACTCGCACCCATTCTCTCAAACACTCTTCCTATGTACCTCCTTACTCATCTATCACCCTCCTTCTGACATTTCCTATACCCAATCGCTCTATATAATCCCCTGCGATATAGTGGCAGTGGAATGCCTTGCTTGGGGTGATATGATTAAAAAAAACAAAAAATAGAAGACCTTTTCGGTGACGATGTTTAGCCACGCTAATCATCACTGCACACCGAGGTGGTTTTTTTCAAATATGGTGAAATGTCACCAGATCAAGCCAAAATAATAAGAATTTAGTAAAACTTAGACACTAAAGTCAATATTATTACCACCGAATGAGATATTTGAGGTGATTTGTTTGTCTTGGAAACTCGTGATAGCCAATGTTATTTGTTAACAGATTTCAAAATGAAACGCGTGTCCGCAAACTTCGCTCAAAGAAAAAAAAAGCTCGTTTTTAAAGTGTTCTACAATTTGAAGAAATAACTTCGAAATTAATTTCCATCCAAAGTTGTGGCCAAGAAAAATTCATAAAATTCATGTTCTCCAGTATAGACAAACACAGAAAAACAAAATTCAAAAATTTGCTTGTTTACGATGTTGGTTGACTAAGTTTAATTCAAAACAAAAATCAAACTTCGTTAAAAAGTGTTTTTTTTTTTAATTGTTTAACTATTTTAAAATTATTTTTTTTAACAAAACATATTATGCTTGGTTTCTTAAATTAATGAAAGTAGTTGTAATTGCTTTTTTTTTGTTTGTTTGTTTGTAGTCCAGCAGCGATAACCCTCTGGTCTGGTGAGAGTAGTACAGATTCATTATCTACAACAATCTACATTTCTAAATATTTTTAATACATTTTTGAATAAATTTCTGAATTCATTGAATCGTTAAAAGCAATGGGTTTAAAGTTAAAATTTCTTGTCTGGAAGATGAATTATTGGAATTGGAACCTAAAAAAAAGAATTTGTTTTAAGACGTCCTAATCCAGTAAAAAAATTGAGTTACATTTTGTCAAAATGTAACTCAATTGATTTTGACATTATGTTCACAATTAATTATGAAACACAAAAAAGTTTAAAAAATTAAATACTTTTTTTTTTAATTAGCAGCGTAAAAAGTGTCAACTTTAATGTGATATTATTTTTTTGTTTTGTTTTGTTTGTTTCTTTTTAAAGAAAATGCAAAAAGTTAACTATTTCTATATTTTGTTTGGATGAATCAAGCTTCAGAAAATACAATATTCTATTTGGCCAAGAAAAGTATCAAAAAAATAATTTAAGTAAGTGTTACTCTAAGGAAAAAAAGTATCTTTAAAAAAATGATAGGTTTTTGGTTTCGACAAATAAATTTTATTAAATATTATTATCAATTTAACGATAAAAACACGATTTTAATTTACTTGATACAAAAACAAGAATTTGTTTTAAGCAAACGCTCCATTTTATAGAGGTTTTTAAAATAATTTTTCAAATAAACTTATGATAAAAAGGGAATGGCCGAGTTTTACGACTTCAATTTAGAAAGAGAAAGAATAAAAACAGCATCGGTAAAGAAGGGCACCTTGGAATCATGATGAATGAATTAACAAATCCTGATATTAATTAGATTTATGATGAATTAAAGTTGTAATAACGAATAAGGAAACAATGTTTCTTTTTTTTTAAATAAAAAAAACTCAAAAATTTCAATTATCATTACACATTTGTTATGATAATGTTTTGTTTAGTCAAGGAAATGAATAAAAAAATGTACATGTGATTATACAGGACAGAATCTGAATCACTTTTTAGTTTTAAATACAACTTTAAGGATTTGAAAAATGGTATGTACTAAAAAAAATAAAAAAAACAGAAATGAACGGCTAAATGGAACAGTCTATGGCTTACAATACAACTAACTGTAATTTTATTGACATACAATTGCACATATTCTTGACGACAACTATTTTACTCACACCTTTTCTCGTTCGTAAGTAAATGACTGCTCTGTAGATAGCAACGGGAAGAAAGTGCAATATAAAAAAAAGTAAGCACAAGGGCGAAATGCCAAAAAATGCACTGCTGCCTGGTTGCTTCTTAAAAGTTGTTCTTTCATTGACAGAAATAAAAAGAATATCTTTACCTGAGAAATAACCGAACAAAGTCGGCTGACGGGGCGAAAGAGACGAACCACCATTTTCCTTTATGACCTCTGTGACCTTGCATCTGTCAAACAGGAAGGTCAATATTCGACGCATGCGCTTTGAGCACAATCTCAAAATTAGTCAAAACGAATTTATTTTCAGCTAAAAGTAAAACTGAATCATTTTTTTGACCATCTTTTGACGACAAACGAAAAGAATAAAATTTTATAAACAAAATTCGACACTGCTCCGTTTTTTTGTTTCTTTTTTGACTTGAGATTACACGACACAGGAGTTTTCTTTTTTGGTGCGATTTTGGTATTGATCGAAAATCGAAATGAAAATGAAAAATATAATCACCAACAAAAAAATGTAACAAAGACTCAGTTTCAGGATTATTGTGCCACGTTTTTATTTATTGAAAAAAAAAAAACAACAAAAAAAAATTGTGGAACAGACTCCTGAGAGAACGCTTCCCGGACTACTAAAATCTTAACCTCTTTTTAGTCTAGGACTAATAGTTATCTTTAATCATAATCCATAATTATTCCTCTTATGTCCACTCAACCTGGGCCGATGCGGAGGTTTTGTTTCCCTCTCCTTAAATATATGATACGGGACCCACAACTCTTTGACATCTCACTTTTCAAAAGTTAGTATTCATTTAAAAATACAGTTTTTATTGTAACTTAATTATTCACAATAAGGGATCATATGCAATATTGGTGAATAATTCAAGTAGAAAAAATTGAAAATAAATACAATGTTTGTATCTAAATACAAAGTACAGACGCGTCATTCTTATTTCATAAATCAACAATGTTTGCAGCAATTTTTAACATCAACTTGGAGATTTTTCTTGATAAAAGTTGAATAAACACATTCAACATTATGGATAGAAAAAAAATAGTGAATTTTAATGGTTTTTGAGACTTACTATCGGCACGCCGCAAATTCAATGGGGTTGTTCAGACTCAAACATCTGTTCCCCGGGAAACACTCAGTAGTGACTTAGTATTTTTTTTAGCTGCGTACAGAGATACAACTAAAACCTCACTCTATCTGAAGACAGGGACGCAACTGAGAAAGATGGTAATCCCTACCTGGCATCAGCTAAGTTTCTATAACGGATGCTACGTGAACTGTCACATTGAAGTTTAAATCTGTTTTTTTTTTTATCATTTCCCCACTAAGCAAGACAATAAAGCCACTAAGACACAAAGAGGTTACTGAGTGTGACAGAACTTGAGAAAAATATGTTAAGGTGAGAGAACAATAAAAGAACAGAAATTAAGAAGTCAGAAGATAATGACTAACATTACATTTTTGAAGATCAAACTTGACTAGAAAGCATAGAGCAGGAAGAGAGTTCCACAAACAAGAAGTGAAATAGAAGAAACTCTTAGCATAGAACATATCGTTGCATCTAGCCATTCCAAATGTAAAATGACGAGACTTTCTACCAATCTAGCACTACACTTAAAGTCATAAAGTTTAGGTACCATAGACGAAAGTGTTGTGGACTGGACAACGTGGTTACCATTTGTTGCAGCTCGAACGTCGTGGTAGTAATTTGAAAGTGGAGTCACCATTATAAAGTAGACTGGTTGTCCAATCCACATCTAAACTTATTTGAAATAAATAGAACTTTCTCTCTGTGTGTGTGTGTGTGTGTGTGTGTGTGTTACCTATAGACTCCGAAACGGCTGAACCAATTTTCTTGAAAATTTACAGTTTTACTATAAGCGTCTACGAGTGTTCTTAGCTCGGTTTTGTGTCGAGGTACCCCCGATAAATATCGATAATCGAAAAAATCGGGTTATAGAAGGAATGGTCCTAATCAAATTTGATACACTTATAGACAAAGACATAAGAAGCGATATTCAGAAGTTTCAAGGTTGCAGTTCTTACAATAGTGCAGAAAATCGATAATATATATATATATATATATATATATATATATATATATATATATTATATGAAAGGCAATATGTTTGTGTGCGTATCTGTTTATCTGTCTGTGTGTCCTTTATACAAATCCACAATTTTTATCCGATTCTCACCAAACTTCACACAAATATTATTTAGGCTGAGTCTGAGCTCCAGGACCATAGATAAGTTTTAAAGCTTTCATTACACCCGAGCAACGTCGGGCTATGCTGCTAGTTTATAATAAAAATAACTCAGAGAACAATATAACAAGAATAATAACAATGTATTAAACATAGTTACAGGATTGATTAATTTGTGCATGCAAGATATAATGGAGAAAGTTCTCTCTTGGATGTTGAAGAAAATGTATCAATGTTCACACCGGAAGAGTTCCTGAAAAAAGGAAATATGATGTTTGTACTAATTAGTAGTTGAATATAATTATACATGTAGTGAAATATGCTTGTATGAGAGAGAGAGAGAGAGAGAGAGAGAGAAACATTCTTAGTGTAACTAACTGCTGAATGCAATTAGCGCAGTATATGAGGGTTTTTTTTTTGTTGTTTTTTGTTTTTTTAATCATATCACCCCGAGCAAGGTGGTAACGCCACTGACGTGCAGGGGACTATGTAAGAGTGAAAAGATTTGAAAAGAGAAAGCCGGAAACCACACCCTAAACAGGAAACAAGGGGTAAGCCTCTTCACCCGTTCAATAGACGTGGGTGGAGTGTAAACCGGGAGTTGGAAAGGAACTAACGGCATTCGGACTGGTAGCTCCGAAAAACTGGCCTAAGCACGTGTGAACATCAGCTTATATATATTGAATAAAGCGCGGGAGAAAAAAAAGAGGTTTCATGTGCGGTACTAATGTGGGTATATGTGTATACATGTCGATATATATATATACGTATGTATATGCATGTAGAAGTGATTCTACAAAAGTAATATCTATTGCGCAGAGAGGTATAGATGTTGCATAAGGTCAAAAGGGGTTTGAGGACAGGCTGGTCTTCACTAATCTTAACTTAAACCTAGCTAGTCTCACTCATTCACCCATTCTTATATATAATATTCCATTCACCAAAACACCATATTTATTCTTACTAACAGCACCAGTCACCAAAAATTTCCTAATCTAAAATGAATATTTACATTTTTTTTATACCATATTTTAATGTACAATTGTAGGGGGAGAGACAAAATACTAACCCCCAATGATTTTATAGAAATAAATGAAATTATCTACAACACTAAACCAAATTATGTTAGTATTTGTCCCTCTCCCACAAAAAACAAAAAACAAAAAACAAACTGTGACAGAAAAACTCAGTTCTAGGCGAAACGATGCGAGACTGGAAACGGAAAATGCAGACCATGTAGCCTTCAATAAACTCACACAGCTGGCACACGACACTGCAGGGAAAGAAGACATATCCAATGGACTCCTCCCAGTCCCCACAGCGAACGCACCTGGGCAAAACCACTAGCCGCACAGTGTACAACTTCTTGCCAACCCAGAGGACCCCTCACAATATCAACCAGGTGAGTGATGCCTCATCGTTATTGAGGTATTTCAACCCGGACACCCAAGGGCAAATTCGTAACGCCAAGCTCATCAATCAGACGATCTTTAGCAGACCCCCCCCCAACCCTTATTGTTATATATCGCCGTACGACGACAAAACAACGAGAATACGCATATATAAAAATATAAGGTTATATTTTTAATTACTGACGACGAACCCGTGTGGAATAGAGAATGGAAGAGTGAGAGCGCACATAGAATGGGTCGACGGGAGTGTAGTCTTGCCTGAGGTGTCTCTCTGCTTCCACTGGCCGTTCTCTGCTGGCGAATCCGTGTGTCGAGGTCTTTATATAGTCTTCTAGAACCGGGACTTTTCCTTCCGGTTTTGCCTCGCCCACGCAACGCCCACGTAATTCCAAGAGACACCTGCTCTGTTTGCCTCCGTAGTCATTTCCGCCGCTGTCGGAAATAAGGTCAAACGAGCCCGACTCATAACCCTGCGACATCCGCTCCAGGTCCCGACAGGATGTATTTCTCAAACACCTGTCTTTTCGTTCGCCGACCCCTTCACCGACGGGAAACACCATCGATTGCATCAACCTTCCTCGGGTGGAGCCAGATTGCTATATTACATTATTAACACTTGATATACTTGGAAACAACACTTTGGTGTAAAGGAAGCGATCTTTCATCAGTAGCACAGCACATTTTGGCACGCCTGATAAAAGGGGCATTCGACTCGAGGACGTCGTAGAGAGCTTTTCTTCACCCATATGCACACTTTCAAGGGACGGAAAAAATCAGCGGACGTCTTTTTTCCAGAATTCGTCATTACCCTTCCCTTGTGAACACATTCGTTCTCGCAAGTTAAAGTATATTGACGAATCTCAAAGCTCAGCATTCTCAGACCACTTTTGACAGGATGGGAGTTCCAGATCTTCCGACTTCCCAAAAGAGATTTGGATCTCTAGAGGAAGCCAAAAAAAGTCTCGGAGAGCCGGTAAAAGAAAATTGGATAGATGTTCGAAGCAAAAACTTCCTGCTTCCCCTTCAAGGAAAGATTTTTTCGAGTCCACAGATTAACTGCTTTTTCGACCTTCTTCCAAACCTCCAACCAGTTTATCTCCAACTGGTCATTTCGAACAGCGACTTAGGCTTATCTAACTTTATCGGATCACGGACATGCCCATGGCCCGTGTAAACTATCGAATGGACAGCATAAGAGCCCTAAATTGATCCTCTTAACACTCGGTCGATATAACTCACACAGACTACCGAATCTGGTTCGCCACTACTTGTCCAAGTTCATACTAATTCCCCGGGGTATTAATTTCGAAACTTACCAGCCAGATCAGACCGCTCAATAAAATCTTGAAATGGTTTCACATCTGGGTTGTTAGAACCCGATATTTACTCACTGCGATCTATATCGTTATCAAGGGTGGCGTTCCAATCACCCGCTAAAACTACCTGATTTGACGTCGTCAAAAGCGTCTCGACTGCCTAAAAAAGTGCGCCTGCCCGTTCGGTTGTTAAGTGCATAAACCCCGATGAAACAAAGCGCCTTACCTTTTATGTATCAGAAACACAAATCCTGCCTTTCGAATCCGCGATCACAAGAGAATACCACGCCACCAAGGATCTGCTGGCCAGCCAAGGAACATCTCTGGGGTGACTATTTAAATAAGCTGAATAGTGGGGAGACCCCTTAGATAGAATATTATCATAGTCACTGGCAATGAGTCTCCTGTAAACAACAAACATTTACTCCAAGACGATGAAGATTGCAAACGACTCTCACCCTGTGAGATTCTGATCTCTGGCCCCAGACATTCAGATTAGCCACCCAAAGAGCCATTGACAAACACTTACCTTATAGTTGAGCATCCTCCTTATACATTGTTGGGGTGAGGACGCCCATGGCCTCTTCCATTGCTCCTATGTTCATTCCAGTTTTGATGGTATCATCATGGGATATGCCAGCAATATCCCATAGAAAAGTTAACTTAAGATCTCTATAAAGGCTGGGTTGAATCAAAACGGGGACCTTCCCACAACAAAAATTGAGAATATCACAGTGTTTTTCCATTTCCATATATCTCCAGCAGGGGCATCAGGTTGAATGTCTTATTGGTTTCCTGCACCACACCCCATATCTGTCGTACTCTTGAGCCAGTCTTGATAACCAATCGGTTAGGATTCTTTTCACAGTAAGAAAATTCCTTGGATCATCAAGGTTCTTGTCCCCGAATTTTTGTACGGAAAGCAAGAACTTGCGGTCCTTAATTCAGTTCCCATAGTCTTTAGCATGCCTTGCCTGGCTCAAGGACACATGACAGAAATCTCCCCCCACCGTGTTATAGGGCAGCTTGATAGTACTTTTTTCCCCTTTTCCCCTTTTTTTCTCTGATGACTGATTTTTTTTTTCCCCTAGCAGAAAGTATTTCTTTTTTTTTTTTTTAGGGGAGAGTTTAGGAGACAGGACAGGAGGACTAGTGGATTCTTTGCTAGAGCAACTGGAACTCTTTTTTTAGGGGGAGAATTTCAAGGGTGATGGCATGAGGAGGCAGAGGTTGAGGGGCAGGTGGTTTTGGCTGATTGTTTCTGTAACTTTTCCTTTAGCTGGATTAATTTCTCCCTATTTTCATGAGATGGTTCAAGTCTCTTGTTGACCTGCCGTGACATTCGTGTGTAAGTGGGTAATCTCCTTTAAAGCTGATTTTGGACACGGGACTGTTAGTGTCCTTAGCCTTAGCTGTGGAGGATGACACAACAGAGAAAATAGCCACTAACATGCCCTTTGTGAATGCTACAGAACGATTAGTGCCGGGCAGAAAATTTTTGTCAAAAGGAGCTGGAATCCCAGAGGCCTTCTTCTTTGGGTACAAAGAAGCCAGGTGACCAACATGGCAGCACATACAATACACTAGTTTTAGACTCTTTATCCTTTGTTTTGTTTAGGATTGGGTTTCCAGTTCTTTGTGGCAATCTTATTCTTTCACACCAAGTAGCCCCTTGCATCTTAGTGGCATTATTGCCTTCTTGTCGATTAAAAAAACAAAAAAACAAACTTAGACACATTCCTGTGTGATTGCACTATACATGCACATTATCTAACAAGGCCTGTGTTTTAAAGATTAACAGTCTTTGATTAAGAAATAATTTTATTCTAAATTTCATGCTACAAACAAGTAATACATGAGTAAATCAGATTAATTTAATTTTAAATTTGCTAATTTTCCAAAAATAACATGTCCCAGATCAATATTTTATTTCTGTAAGATTTTTAAAACGAAGAATTAACTTTTGTTTACAAATGTATCAATCACTCAAAACTAGCTCCAAAATTGAAAACAAAAATTAGATTTCAATCAATATAAATTGTTTGTAATACACCAGAGTATTTTGCTTACTGGAAATAGTAAATTTAATCATTGAGCTTTTAATTAAAGCTAAGATTAAAGCTTCAAGAAAAAAATTTTATCTATCAAAATTCATTTTAAAACAGGTATTGGGAAAAGTGGAGGTACCTACTTTAAGGTTATTTATTTTTGCTTTCAGGTAACAATGAAATGGTTTCTGTTGTTAGTGAACTTTATAATATATACGAAATGATCAATGAAAAAGCATCTTCTTAAGAAAAGCCACACAAGTTTTACCTCTTAACAAAAGGCAAGGTCTGATGTTAAATAATATGAACGAAGCAATGAACATATGCAGTTACAAACCTAATACATTTCCTTTAACTGTCTGCCACATTCAACATTTTCATTCAGCTCCTTTTTAATAAATCTTGTTTGAAAATAAATCTGAGTAAGTTTGTTTAAAGGGTTTCTGATTATTCACCATAGATAAAGCCATCACTAGCAGGTGACAAAATCAGCTAAGCTCATCTAGAATGATTGCAGTGTAAATTCAAAATTTACATTAAAAAAAAACAAAAACAAAAACAAAACACACAACCAAAAAAACATGTGTCCTTTTTTCTTGCTTGTCTGGTGTATAGTCAGCTTCCAGAAATTGATAATTTAGAACGAAGTTTTGAAGATTTTACAAAGTAGTACAGATCATCTCCAGTGGATTAACTGATTAAACTTTTACTCTATCGGACTTGGTAGTAGCAGATCTCATTTTCAAAATAAGTTTTTTTTTTTGTTTTTTTTAATCACATCACCCCAAGCAAGGCGGTAAGGCCACTGGTGTGCAGGGGGCTACGTAAGAGTGAATAGATTGGAAAAGAGAAAGCCGGAAACCACATCCTGAACAGGGAACGAGGGATGAGCCTCTACACCTGTTCAATAGACGTGGGTGGAGTGTGAACCGGGCGATAGTTCAGTCTATCTACTCCAATTGAAAAAAATTAACAAAAGAGAAAAGTGGAAAGATTGGAAAAGAGAAAACCGGAAACCACATCCTAAACAGGGAACAAGGGATGATTTTTCCCTCCTTAATGTCCTCCCTCCCACCCATCCGATCACATCACTCTCCCTTCAGTTCTACTACACTCGATGTGATACTCCTTAGTAGCACCAATCTCGCCTTTCGTCCTCCCTAGTCCACTTGTTAAAGAAAAGATCCCTTCCAAAAAAAACCCAAACCGCTATTTTCCTGCTCCGTCCATCCATTTGCTGCAAAGCCCACTATCCTGATACAAAGTGGGGATTTATTAAAAAAAAATCCTAACTCATTCCACCCCTAGCTTCATTTTTTATTTTTTTATTTTTACCCAATTCGTCAGTGACTACCCTTCCCACATACTTGCTAGTCACATGCATGTTATCCAATTCAGGTTCCATCCACTTTCCAATGTGAACAATCCACAACGTCCACATATGACACCAATTTCTTTGCGTTTATTTAATAAATTTTTATTTTTAAGGGATATAATAATAAATAGTTTTTCATATAAGCATAATGAACATGGTTCATTTAAGGACTTACATGTTTTAGCTTCTTTTAAGATTTTCCACTTTATTAATATAATTATATGGTTGTGTCAGTTTTACATTGCGACATGGAGGTTTCTGTGTTTCGAGATTGATTCTCATCGTCGGGCAATGTTGGTGTGGTTGTGCGGATGATTTGCATTTGAATGACAAATACTTTCGGTTTGCTGTGGGTGTTTTTTTTGTTTGTTATTTTTTTTTTTTTGTGTGTGTGGCTAATCAGAACGGAGATTCGCTTTGGGGTTTGGCCCCGAGGAGTTTCTGTGCTAACCAACTTTTTTCCTCCTCTTTTTTTCTTTTTCTCTTGACTGTTTTCCTTCCTTACGAACATATGTGTCCTTCGGAAAGATTTTCTTACCAAAAACATATATATATAAAGACTAGCTTTTAGGAAATGCGAAACAGCCAGAAACTAAAAGCTGTAAAGTGAAAAAGTGATAATTAAATTTTGACAGTTGGACAGACATATGTTCATCCCTCTCCCATCATTTCATCTTTCATTATATGTTTTAAATTATATATATTGTATATAAATGCATTTTTATTGTCAGGGTTTTCCCTCTTTTTTAGGTGCCCCCGTGTAAATTTGTGCTATTGTGGTGTATGAAGGATTGGGAGGTGATGAATGGGTTCTTGTGGTGAATGTGTAAATTGTAATGTGTGATTGGGTCGTGATGGTGTTTAGCTAGGTATAGGATAATTAAGAGAGTACCACCTTCTACTCCTCCCCTTTTCGGCCTTGTGCCATAATTGTATTTTTAATACAATAAATATTTTTAGACTGTCATACGTTTCTCGGGTGATGATGGGTGGCACTTAAACAGGAATGAATATGATTAAAAAATTGATCCCCATTAGTTTTCAGGTAAGTTGGAAAAATTTTCCCGATCTCTCTAGTAATAATGGGAGGTAGTCAAACAGGAAAGAGGGGGAAAAAAGGTTGATCAGGTGAACGATATGAGGATAACTAAAAGGTCATTTAAAAATGCTAAATGTACCTGAGACTCAATATAAGCAAGTTAGTTTATGTGTTTAGAGACGTTCGAGAAAGTAGAGTTCGAGTGATTTAATAGGAGAGGCGTGTTGTCACGTGATTTAAGTGAATTGTCTAAACCAATTCAAAGCGTTTTGTTTCACACCACTTGATAATTATATATGACTTTGAAGTATAATTGATTTTACAAGTGTAAAGAATTACAATTTACAATCTTTGTTCAAGATGGAAGTATTAATGATGATAGAGCTGGTAAAAACAAAAAAAAAACAACAATATAAACAGATATTTTTTGAAAATGAAGAAAAGAATACAGGAAGCACAAATATGTACAGTATATATTTTATTCAGTGAGGAAGATTTTGTCTAATTGGACACAGATTTCAAAAATAAATACTAAAAGATGGGACCAGAGATGGTTGAAATTCAGATGCATTGTATGTAAAACAGAAATATAAATATTACAATATGAAACATTTTTTTTTTAGTTACAATTGGTGTTAGTTTTTCTTTTAGTTTTTTTTAAAAAATCTCTTTTTTAATAAACCATTTCTGAGCTGGATCAGAGTTTTAATTGTATGTATGTAGGTCATCATACATCACAGTAATAGTTTGTTTTCAGAAAATATACAAAAACAAGTGATGTGGAAGAAAGGATCTACTCATTCATACAAGCAACAAATAAGTGAGACCTGAAGTAGTCACCCACTCACTGCCACTTCTCATACACATATATACTTAGGAAGGTAAGTAAGAATGAACATTTTTTTTTTTGATGCACCTGATATGCTTGAACATAAGCACAAAGATGCTTAGACACATATCAATGTGGGTAACAGAGCGGAGAATCAAGTCATCAGCTTAATTGAGATGAGGTGACTCAGCAAATGATGATGATGATTGCCCCACCCCCATGTTAGACAAAGAGAAGTATTTACAGCAGTATGAGCAGTAGGGTACATACAATTACAAACAGCAAACAGATGTCTATCTGTTGTGCTATTTTATAAAAGCAGTTACGTACATAATCTGTAAAGGAAAAAAATGATAGACAACAAGGAACATTTCCAAGAATCACTAAACAAAATAAATAAAAAAACTAAAAAAACTGTAGAAAACAGAAAAAAAATAACAATATCTTAAGTTTTGTTTTAGTATCTCGTTTTAGCCTTTGTTAGTAAATATATTGATAGATTTTGGTTGGTTATTGTAGTCTTTAGCTGTGCATGAACAAACTGACCACAATGTTCTTGGAGAATGATATTTGCCCAAGACTTAGATAACTGATTTGAACTTTAATCATTCCTTTTTTTCTTTTTCTTTTTTTATAAATATATTAAAATTAGTTTCTATAGGATAAGGTCTATTATTTATTTAACATGCATGAGCTTGATAGAGATCATGTCGATAATTATGAACAAAAGAATAATAAGAACAAGTTTAGTCATTCCCATACTCAGGATTTTGAAATGGTCATCTATTTCACTAAAATCAGGTTCAACTGTATAAGCAAATGATAATCATCTGAAAGATGTTTTTAGCATTTAGAAATTGTTTAAATAAATTTTTTGCTTCTTTATAATGAAACATTTTACAAGAAAAAAAAAAAAAGATTTTAAGATAGCAAAATGCTATAAATACATTCTCTGGTTGATAAACAAATAGAACTCTTTGATTACATCTTAAATGTGATTTTTATTACCAGAGATCAATCCCTTCAATTTAGAAGATGGGACAAAGTTTTAAAGAGATTTTCACAAGAGAAATCTGGTAATAAGATCACATGAAACTTAGACTGAATCTAACACTGCTAGCCTCTCAGAGGAAAAGAGGAAAGTGAACAAATAATTATTATTCTAGTCAGTGTTTCAGATTGAACAAATGAGATTGCTGGTTTTCAATAGAGAATGTCAAGATAAAAAAAAAATCTCAAAATTTAGATTATAAACCTTAAATAAAATAAAAAAGTGCTTATTGGTCTGTGGCACCAATAGCTAGCTAAACTAGATCGTTTTAAATGTGGAGATATTGGGAAAGAAGAAATGGAAAAGACAGAGGACCTGCTATGAAGGTATTGAGAAAAACACATAATGAAAATGACTTTCATATTGAATGGGAAGGGAATTCAACACATTTCTTTTTTTTGTAAGGTTATAAACTGAAATATAAGTGATTAGTTTCTCACATGAAACTTTATGTTGGTTTTGTTTTTATCATTTTCAGAATCAAAGAATTTTGGGTTAAATGCAGAAAATCAATGGAGAAATGAAGGTTTTTTGAATGTATTTTGAAGAATGAGAGGAATGTAGACAATGTTAGTGTTGTTTATAAGATGATGTGTGTATGTGTGTGTACAAATATATATATATATATATATATACACACACACACACACACACACACAAATATATATATATATATATATATATATATATATATATGTAAACACACACATATTTACGCATACAAATACAAACTTCTAATCAAAAGTTGATATCAAGCTCACTATGAGTATATTGATAGCTGTATACAAATTTGCACATATTTTGTATATTTAAAATTCAAAAGTTATCATGAGGTATAGATGTATAGTGTATATGCGTGCTTGTGTATATGTGTTAGCATATATTTTATATGCCAGACTATAAAGTCTAGCTTAAGATGAAATGACAAGGATTATGTAATGGTGATTTATACAATATTTTTTCAAGACACCCGCGAAAGATTTTCATACCAGAATTTGTGGTCAAATAAATCCAAAACACATCCTTTAAACAGCCATTTCAAAAGACACTGGGGGGAAAAAAAAATGTCACAGAGTGACTGAAACAAGAATGATGAAAACATTTGCTACAAAGTCAGTAATCAAGATCATTTTAAAACAATAACAAATAAGATTGGCTCAATGTGTGAGACAACTAACAAGAAATTTTACAGTTGTTTGTAAACAAAAAATCAGGAAAAAGAAAAATGTAGTTTAGAATACAATTATTAATACTGGCTAGGTATTATAAAAATCTATTTAGTAAAAGAGAGGAAGTCATTTTCCTAGTCCTTATATCACAAATGAGATTTTCTTTAATATTTTTTATAGAAATCTTCAGGTAGTTTTTATAATACAAGTTCCCTTAATTATGGAGAAAAATTAAAAGTTTTTATTAGGGGTACTACATTCAATCTTCGTCTCTGATTCCATAGTTGGCGTTTACATCAAGAAAAATCTGAAAAATTTCTTAAAATTAGTAACATTTTTTAAATAAAATAATCGAATCTACTAACAGGAAGAATGCAGATAACATTTGCTGAAATTATTTTGGAAAGTTAATTCTTTATACAAAAGATCAGTGTGTGTGTGTGTAATAAATATCATGCTTAGCCCAATAAGAACTAATGATTTAGTTTTCTTGGCTTTGCTTGTGAGTATTGAGACAAACTACAGTCCAACATGAGATTTTAAATTTTATAAGGAATTCAACCATAAAATCAATAAGACACAGTTTCATTGAATATTTTTTAAAAATCTAAAGTATTTTTTCTGTTCATCTGTTCCTTGAGGGAATTAAACTGATAAAATTTAGTGGCTCCCAACTAAAAATGAAACTGCTTTCTTACAGGTGAGAACTGCAGAAGTTACTGAAGAAAGAATAGAACATGAAAACTTTCATGCATACTTTGGGGGATATGAAATATGTTTGAAACAAAAGCAAAGGGGGAAAAAATATCAACAGATTTTAGATAAATTGGTCCTTTGACAAAATATAGTTGGCAATTTAAAAACTTTAAAAGGATTTAAAACAGTTCTGAAATGTAAAAAAATAAGTTGTGACAAATCAACCTGTTGCTTTGAATAAATAAATATTTGAAGCATCCCACAAAAATGATACATCTTATTTTAAGTTATTTTCAGAGTTCATTCTAATATCTTTTGATAAATTGATTTTGAATAATGTTTTGGACAAAGATGTTAATGACACCACAATTCAAAATTATATTTTGTCTAAATCAAGCACATAAAAAAAACAAAAAAAAAAAACAAAAAAAAAGTTTAAATTTTTAAAATTAATCTCAAAATGTTCATTTGTCTTGGTGACTTATTGCACTTGACTAAATGGTCCAAATGATGGTGATTTGCATTATTGTCCAACTAACATGACTTGAAAAGTTAATCACAGGCGTTCCTCACTTGTTTTATGCAAATGTGATAAGGAGACAAACTAAGCATAAATTCATTAACATATATTGATAGAGGATGAAAACTGTTGTATGAAAGTGTCCAGTTTTGTATTCTGATGAATACTGTACAAAAGAGAGAAAAGATTCTCCCAGTGATGTGATTATTTCATTTGATAACAATGGGAAAGTAAATCAATTCAAACTTCAAATTACAAAAAATGGATTGTAGTTGGTTTCTTTTCTTTTTGTGCTATAAACTTCTACCATGACAGATGAATTGAATGATAACATGACTTTTGATCAAGATCATAGTTGTTGAATATAAATGTAAGTATTCAAATATACATTTACCTTCTATTCTGTTTGTTTCAACCATATACATAATATACAGGGAAATCTAGTTTATGTTGTAGGTCAAAAGTACATTAAAGTTGTTTGCAGTATATTACCTCTGTTATAGCATAATAATTGTTACATTTAGTATCTGAAATGTTACATTTAGTATCTGAAATGTTACATTTAGTATCTGAAATGTTACATTTAGTATCTGAAATGTTACATTTAGTATCTGAAATGTTACATTTAGTATCTGAAATGTTACATTTAGTATCTGAAATGTTACATTTAGTATCTGAAATGTTACATTTAGTATCTGAAATGTTACATTTAGTATCTGAAATGTTACATTTAGTATCTGAAATGTTACATTTAGTATCTAAATGTTACATTTAGTATCTGAAATGTTACATTTAGTATCTGAAATGTCTGTATGAAAAAGTAATAATTATAATGGGGCAGCATTAGTAATATTTTGAATGAGATGATACCGCAGTGTTGATGGCAGATATTGTGCAAAAATTCATTCAAGAAAGGGAATATATAAGCTGCTGTGCCCACACCAGTATGGATTCCCTTTTCTGTATGTGTGTACACATTGTGTGCATACACACACACACACACACACATATATATATATATATATATATATAAACAATAACAAATAAATTTAAAACTTTATGAAAAATGTACAAAAATCAAAGGAGTTTGTCAGTAATTCTTTTGTTTTGTTTGGCCTTACATTTGTAGATTTTCTAAAATCACTTCAAGGATATAGAAAACAAATATAAGAAATGTACAGATAGAAAAATCTTTTAATGAAAGCATACCATGATTAAACTGTATCACTGAAGTCCTATATGAAGTTTTTTATAAGCAAATGATTGCCTACTCAAAGCCCCCCTCCCCATTATTTTCAGTTCAAATGTTTTTTTTAAATTTATTTTTGATTATTATAAAAATGCAGTATTTCCTTTATATTTGTTTTACAACCTTGAAGTTTTTTTAAAATATCACTGAGAATATGAGGCAAGGAAAAAAAAGCAACTATAGTTACAGCATCCTTTTTTTCATTAGGTTTCCTATTGTCTGACAGCTTTGGTTATGAGACACCATATTCAGTGTCAACATGTTTTCCAAGAAAAGACATCATTGTCTTTTTCTTTTTTTTATATTAACTGACAAATGTTGCATTTGCTTAGGCCCCAAATGTTATAACATTTTTGCTGGCATTAGAATAAGCAAAAGCAATTGGCATAAATATTGGAAGTTTATGAGAAAGGTACAGATATTTTCCAATTAAGTCAAACATCTGCATAAAATCAATAAACCAATTGCAAATACTACTTTACAAATCAGTCTTGTTTGTTTTGTTGGCTGGAAATAAAATGCAGAACATTTTAATAACAGATCAGAAAACAGACATGTCTTCTGCGGCTGACGTCATGAAAAGTTTCTCAAACACATCGTCCTTTTCTTTAGTGTTGGTTAATTTGTTAAAGTCACTGTTAGTAATTGTACTTATTACAGTTGATGAATTAGACTTTTCTACTGTACTTAAGAATGATGAAGTTTTTATTTGTGTTGAAGGTGGGACTAGAGTCATATTTTCAGAGTCTTTAGTTTGGGTTGGAGATGAGGACACATTTGCAGAATCTGTGGACAAAGAGAGAGTTTTCTCCATATTTGCAGATTCTTCAGTCTGTGTTACTAACATTTTTATATCTGTAGAGTCCAGGTTCTCTGATGATAACATAACTCCACTGTCAGACTTGTGGCTCTGTAAAAAGGACATGACCACGTCACTTACCTCTTCTGGAGATGACGGTAACTCTTCTTTTAAGTTTGTGACTACATTTTCCGAATCTTTTGTAGCTGAAGCAACATATTCAGATTCCTTTCTTTCAGAGAATGCAACTTGATTTTTAGATTCTTGGTTAGAAGACGACGATGAGGCCTGAAGAAATTTCACATTTTGGTCATTATTTTCGGTCTCTGAAGATCTGGTTGAAAGTGGGGTGGTTGCAGTAACAGCAGTAGTGGCGAAGGTGACAGCAGCAGTAACATCACTGCAACTATTTCTACAACTACTGCTATTACTACTACTACTACTAGCATCAAGAATAGATGTAGCATCAGTATGTTCTTGACTGTTTATTTCATTCAAGAGGCTCTGTAATTGTTCTTGAACCAAGCTTGGCTGTTCTAAATTATTCATCCACCTTTGGTCAGACTCAAGCACATTGGTCAAGTTCTTTGAGCTTAACTGATAATTCATTTCTATATTTTTGTTCATGTCTGCTTCTATTCTCCAGTGAGGCAATTTAGGCAGTTTGTGCTCAGTTTTGTTTTTTTGATTCATGCGTAATGTCAATGGAATGAATAACTCATGGAAGCTATTATAGTCGATCTTTTCCACAACTGGCCGCTCAGGAAGTTTGTTTTCTTCCCCACTTCCATTGTCTGATTCTTTGGAACCAGAATCAGATTCCTTTGAAGCACCATCAGATTCTTTCAAAGAACTACCAGCTTCCCCATTGCTTCTCTGGTCACTTGGAGTGAGACAACTTGAATTTTTTGAGGAACTGTCTGACTTGTCATCATCATTGTCACTAGATTCAATTTTCTCAGAATGGTTCTGCTCTTTGCTTTCTGCTTCAAAGGTTTTCTCAGAAGTATTTCTGCAAGTGTCCATCATAGATGTGCCTGACTTCTTTTGAGACTCATTTGTGGATGATACAAATACCACAATCTCTGTGTCTAAATCTTCATCATCCTCTTGAAAAGATTGGGTAGAAGTCTTCTCGTCCTCTTCCTCCTCTCCATTAGGTCTGGTATTGCTTAGTTGGGTTGATTGATCAAAGAAGATCAAGAAATCATCTTCTTCGTTCTACAAGAAGAAAGAATAGAAAATGGGTTTAAGCAATATAAAATTATAAAAAACATTATAAATAAGTATTGAAATCTAAAGCAAGGAAAGTGATATAAACATTAGTATTTTGATGCAAATTCATTTTGTAGTTAATGTACATATTGTTAAATATACAATTACTACTTAAAACACAGATAGGCATTTAGTTTACACTAATTCTACAAGATACCTAAAAGTTTTTGGACAAAACCCATTTCTTAACTGATCAAACATCAGAATTTTGTAAGGTGAATCCCTTCTTGCTTGCACTGAAAACTTTTCTCCACTTTTCTATAGAAATACATGATCTGAATACATTTTCCTATCATGCATAACTGCTATTTTCTCTTTGATAGAAAGGTGATTATGTTCTGACCTAAAACTGACTTGAGGATCATAAATGTTGATTCATTAAATTATTCCTTAAATACTTCTAAGTAATATTTTTCCATTGTGTGTGTTATGTTCAACAAGCTATATTAACTTATGTCATTATTACAATCATTTCATTTATTTTCATTTTGTAAGTATGACAGTGAAGCAGAATTTAAATGAATCTGAAGCTACTTATGTAACAAAGAGAAATCAGACTAAATTTTAAGTTTAGCATATCTTAAAGTGCATTCAGTATTGCATATCTGAGAAGAAAAGCAAGGAGGCTAAATTCTGGTCATCAACATTATTTTTTGTCTTTATTCAAAATATCTCCATGTATCAAACACAATCAGTTGTTGATCTTTGTAACAACATTACTGATTTCTAATACATACAAAAAATAATCATCAATATGCAGACATTAAAGATATCAGAAAAAATGCTTACAATAACTGGTATTTTGGCATTGTGGGTTTTGAGATCTTTCAGTTGTTCTAGCAGATGCTTCGACTGATAAAGAGAATTCAGTTTTTCATTATCTTCTTTTAAAACACGTTTCATTGACTTTTGTGGCACGGTGTATTTCATTCGGATATTGGAGGACCAGTTCGTACTCTGAAGCCAGAATGGATCCCGTGGAAGGCGTCTGTTTTTTCTCATGCTTTCGATATCCTAAAAATAAAGCAGTTATAATTTTTATTCCAAATTAATGAAAAATAAAATACACTTAAATCAATATAAATGCGCACATTTTCA
This sequence comes from Ascarosepion bandense, assembly GCA_037127315.1. Taxonomy (NCBI): domain Eukaryota; kingdom Metazoa; phylum Mollusca; class Cephalopoda; order Sepiida; family Sepiidae; genus Ascarosepion; species Ascarosepion bandense. The sequence goes on along the minus strand of JBBBDQ010000436.1, from coordinate 5,650,858 downwards.
GTTCATTTGGATGGTGAGTAAAGATGTCTAATTTCAAAATCTGTATTTATATATTTTAAACTATCGTTACACTTACTTTGCAAATTTCATTTTTAAGTCTGTTAAAATATATCAAGTGTATTTTCTTAACCAAAAATAAAGTTTAGAATTTTTTTTTTAGATTAAAATAAAAATAAATAAAAATTCCAATTTATTTTTGTTTATGTGAGAGCAAGATAAATTAGTAATGTGAAGGAACATAATTTGACATTTGTTTCAATTCAAGAGTTTTCAGTTTCAGTGAGTTTGTATTTAAAGGTTTCAGTAATCTATCATTCAAATAGAACCACCAGCTTTTGAGCCTTAGTTAATGCCTGTTCTGAAAAATATTCAAGATTTACTCAATTCCTTGGTAGAATATATTCCATCTACAGGAAAAATTCATATTTTACAAATAAGATATTGTCAAAAAAATGTAAAAAAAAGTGGGGGGGGGGGCAATATATCTTTAACTGAAACAAGTAAAAAATACAGTTCAAAAGCAATTTGACCTGGTTTTGTTTTTATTTGAAGTCATTATCCTTGTTTATGAAAAAACACTGAATGAAGTTTATAACATACAAATATCTTAAATTTCAACTGATCATTTTCTATAAACAATCAGTTTGTAGATTGGCTAGGTTCATTTTGTTTTATGGCATATCAACCTCAATGGGTTATTTAATGCCAACAAGATTTTTAGGATAGGTTTATATAAACAGAATATGTATTTTGTAAAAAATTACTTTGTAGATGAGATTTCATCGACATATTGTTTTTAAAGAGAGTTTTTGTTGAGAGTCATAAGTATTGCTGGTAATATATTTTGTTTTTTATTTTTTCAAAACTGTATTGCTGGTATTTTTACTATAAAAATGCATTTTTATACTTTCATAGTGTATTGACCTTAGTTTGGGATAGGGTGGTTAACTATTTGCCCATAGCTGGGACCTAACAAGTCATACCACCCGGAATCAGGGTCAACCTGGAAACAACAGCAATTAAGAAGTGGTTCCATGCTACTCAAAACCTCCCAATTAGAGTCCTTGCTACTGAATGTAGATATTGCCACACCCAGAACATAAGTTTGTAGACTGTTTTATTTTGAATACATTCAGTAAGAAAATACACTATCAAAAAAACTTTCATGTAAAAATTTCTATGGCAAATAAATAAAATATAAAACAAAATATATAATTTGCTCTTGTCAAAAGAGAAAAAGTTTATAAAGGTGAAGAAATAAGGAATAGCATTGTTGGAAACATACATCAGGAGTAGATGAGCTTGTGTTGTAGCTACCAGTCTCTAACAAATACAATAAAGATGAACTTGTTTCTTCTTGTGATGAAGTACTTCCTGAACTCTCAGAGATTTTGGTTGGCTGTTTCATCGACTCATGTTTACTCTAGAAAGACAAATGGCAATATATTAACCCAGAATTGCACAATATTTTGTCTCTTCTACTACTTGCAATGGAAGCCTTTTTAAACAAATACTGGAAGTACAACAACAAGTGCCAAATGTATCAAGATCATTTCTATAAAATTAACAGCTTTAGGATAAAATATCAATTGTTCACATTTACTAATTGAGAAATCAAACCAGATTTGTAGTAAATGTTATGTCAAGCATTATCTCAAATTTACAAACCTATTGAAATGGACTTTATTTAGTTTTTGCACTTTCTTTTTCATTTACAAATATTCACTAATGTAACTTAAAAATTATTAACTGGAAATGTGGAAGTCAATAAAAGTGATGACAAAATTGTCATTGAAATTTTCCAATGATACAGACAGTAAGTAAAAGAATTTAACTAATTTTAATTAAACTGTGTTTAATTATTATTGCTGATGTGTTAGTTAATTTCTATAACTACCTCTTACATTGAACTTGTCTTTGCTTTAAACAGAATATTTTTCTCAGTTTTAATCATTTTGTAATTGATTTTAACTAAAGAACATTAGTTTTTGGTCATAATAGGGTTAGACCAGTACACATTTATATTAAAAAGTGTTCGATACAATTATATTGTAGAACTTTTGAATATTTTTCATTTTTAAACGAGTTATGTGTAATAACTTGTTTAAAAATGGAAAATATAGTTGAATCACTTGAATGATGAAAATCTACTTCAAACAAAAGATCTCTGATATAAACTCTTGAATTGATTTTATATGATACTTTAATATTCTTGCTCTGGCTGTATACATCCTATAACAGGAAAATGAGGCATTCCCCACCCCACCTCCACACACTGTATCAAAATTACATTCAATTCAGGGATTCATAATAGCTCATTTCTTTTTCAAAACCTGTTGCTTTATTCTAGAACAATTACAAAACTGAGCAAACTGACAGAGAGAGAGAAAAAGAAAGAAAGCTGACATTGATGTTTACTGAAAAACTAAAAACATTTAATGAGCAATATGGTCTGAAATTTTGTTTAAATCTAGTGATAAAGAAATACAATAACTAGAGTTCATGATTGAAAGTCTTAGATTTTTTTTTATCTGAATATAAAGCATAACTTTAGAAAAAAAATACTCAAAGACTTTTTAGTTATTCCAATATAGAAAGTGAAGTAATGAAGAGAAAGACTCATTACAATATGAATGACAATATTTCAGATGAATTAAAAATTGGCATCACTGTATTTATTCCTTTACTGCACCCTGCTATAAGAGATTTCATAAATTTTATGCAAACTCATTTGGTTGACTGATTGTTTATTAGTTTTACCAGTATATCAGCTTTTATTCTGTGACTTTATTCTGTGCAGAGGTACAGTCAGCGCATTCTGAAGCTCCACCAACAGGTTGACAAACACATTTGAAAGAGTAGAACAAACTTTTGTCAATATTTCAAAATTTCTCCTTAAATTACTGCAGATTAATTTTCAGATATTTCATATATGAATTGAGAGATATTTATGTAGCAAGAACTAAATTAAAAGGCTGAATCTAGGAAAATGGTTAAATGTTTTTTTTTTTTCTCTTAACTCTTCTAGGAACAAAAAAAATATTACAATGAATATAACTGAACAGTGATGTTCATAAAAAAGCAGACTGACAAAACCTTTCTGTATATAACTCATTAATACCCAACATTCCAAAAATCGGAGTGTGAGTATTAATGTTTAACTGATTGATTTGTTTATTTTTTATTTTTTTTTTACAGTTTATCAACCTCTTTGTGGGTTATTTAAAACTGAAACATATTTTGGATTGTAAAAATAATTTTTTTTTGCAAGTAAATATTGCATTAAAAAGTTTTTGAGAATAACAATGACTTTTACAAATACAAGTATGAATGTAAGGAACCAAACTGGAATTTGAACTCAGCACTCCAATTTCTCAATCAAAGTCACTATCCATTATACCACCAACATAATCTGAGCATTACTAGATTACAGGTAGAAACCTATAATACCAGATTATTCATTAAGACTATAATTTTATTTTTATAATACTTGATCCTATTCTTTTATGAACATGGTGGAAGGAAAACCCAGTAATAATAAAGTAATTTGAAAATGTATTTACATAAAGCTGCGAACATGATAATCATTTTCACACCCAAAGATGAAGACAATAAAAAATGATTTATTCTTTATCTATTAGTTAAGTGTTGCCAAACTATTGCAATTTGAAATACTTTTCTTAATCATGTTTGTTATTAAGATGAAATACCATTAAGATCCAAATCAGTTTGTAGTTTAATTTGTATTGCAAGTTACTTTGACATTTCTCTTCCATTTTCTCATGATTATTTGAAAATATGACCATAACAACACCCCCCACCCTGGAATTATTTATGTTGGGCTACATAAAAAAAATCTGAAGCTATGGAAAAGCACTACTTAAGAAAAATATGAAACCAAATATAGTTTAAAAAAAAAAAAAAAAAAAAGAAAGAAAAATGTTTGAAGAAACTTGATAGATTTTCATTCTACACTGAAGTCAGTCAGTCAGTTAAGTGCCATACGTGATACACACTTAGGCGATCATGTCTCGAAAGAGACATGACTGACTGGGCAGAAGATTATCCCGCAGTAGGTTGCCATTGCTTTCTGCGGTAGACTAGGCTATAGAACCCAATCTGTCCTATTATTTAACCCATAACTGGAAGGAAGAGATGGATTAATACCTTTCCCAAGGGTATTTGCGCATAAGTGAATACAATGGATTCCACTGGAATTCGAACTTAGCTCTCCGGTTTCTCGTTCCGAGCCGATATGAAGTACAATCCTTTAATCCTAACCTCACAAAGGAAAACAAGAGAAAGAGTAAAAAAGACTCACCATAGTGGAAGAAGTGATAGGGCCTTTCATACCCGGGCATATTGGTTTCAGATGCATTGTTGATGAAGGAGTTGTAGAATCTTGCATTGCACCAGATGTTTTGTTTGTTGTCATGCTGGGCAAATTAGTGGAGTAGGGAATTGGTGTAGCAAATGTCTGGAACATTCCTGGCATTGGCTGATAAAAACCTCCCATTAACTGAGTGCCTCCTACTAGTTGGGTGGGCATGAATGACATACCTAAATACAAAACAAAAGAAAATATTAATAGCACTCACATTCCATATTTACATGCACTGCTGTTAATGAATATTCAGTGTTGCATAATTAAGAAAATTAATAATAAATTGAAAAAAAATATTTTGTGTGACAGGCTTTGTTCTAAAGTAATGTTTATATTGATATATATATACACACACACACACACACACACACACACACACACACGGAGAGGAGGGTGCACTGAAATTTTAAATTCCTAAATTATTTTTGGATTATAAATATATGTTTGGGGATATAGACTAGCCAATTTCATTTTTTTTTCTTTATGTATTTATCACTTTTGTTATTAAGGATGCCACATTGTGATAATACAAGTTCTTTTTTCCTTTTATATATCTGTTTCACTCCAAGCAAGGCAGTATTGCCACTGGTGTGCAGGGGGCTACATGAGAGGAGAGTAATCTGCAAAGAATGAAATATTGTAAGAACTTGGACATAAATTTTTTGTGAATGATTTAGTGATTAAAGCACTTGTTATACATCTTTGTCTTAGTAAATTGCTTTCTCTTTTAATTAAAGAAGCATTTCTTTCTTTTTTTTTTAATTGAAATTTTGGTCAGACTTATTATGGTGAGAAACTAATGCATTAAGTGCGTTGTTTTGTAAAAAACCCTTTTGTGTTCAAACTAGTTAAGTGTTGCATAATCAAAATCAGTAATTTAAAATCAATCACAAAAGTAAAAATTCATACCTGCTTTTTCCTTATAAGTAACATTTTATGAACAACAAAAGAGTTTTTGAGTATTAATGTAAAATAAGCGTTAACATTAACTAAAAGGACATCTGTAAATTATTCCCATAAAATGAGGTCTACAAACCATAATACTAACAGTTGATAAACATTCCTAAAAAAATGTCACCCTGTAAGGAGAAACTGACAAATATATAATCAGAAACAGTTTAAGAATAAAAAAAACAAATTCTGTGCTGTTTTGTTGAGTTGGGACAACTCTTATAATTAAATCTTTTCAGATTGATTCTCTTGAAATATGAGAGGTAAAGATAAGGAGACAAACGGATCTAAGGTTACTAAAAGTAAGGTCTATTGTTTGCTTTGTGATAAACAATTGAAATAGCCATGAATTCTGAGATATTGCCTATATAAAGCATTTTATTATGGCTTCAGTATGATTATTTCAAATACAAACCAGCATCAATAAATTAATATTTGAACTAAAACCCAAGATCAGCTCAATCTAGTTCAAAGCATCCTTTAATTACGTACCAGATTCTGTATCTTAACAAATATAGTTGTGAGATTATTAGAGCTGAAAGCATTTTATTATGACAAATACACTAGAGGAAAATATCATTTACTCAGAATTAGCACAGACAGAAAGAGTAAGAGAGCAGAATTATGGATGATTAAGTAAAATACTGCATCTACTTCTAGGAAGGTTGGATCACTGTGCCGGGCCAGGAAGTTTTTCCCGTCAGAATCCATTTTGAACATTTATAAATCTATCATTTGTCTGTGCATTGAATAATGTTGCCATATCTTGTTGGGTTCTTCTAATATTCACCTTGAGGTTCTCAATAAAAGCCAAAGGAGGATCTGCAATATAATTGATCCTGACTTAGCAGCCTGTCTGCAGTCACTTTCTCACTGATGTGATGTGGCTTCTTTCTGTCTTTTCTACAAGTATTCTCATAGCAAATTCTTTGACAAGATTTTTTTCCCTTGGTTCCCCCGACCACATGTATTTACTCATGCTACTAAGTTGGCATTAAGATCCCACTCTTACCGCCAAAACAAATATAACCACCTCTAACAGTTTCTCCTCTTGCACTTCCCATTTGTGGAACTCCCTTCTGTTTACTTGCTTCCCTGATAGCTACACCCCCAAAAGATTAAATGCAATGTTAATTGCCCTCTTTTATCTCCTTGAATCCCATCCATTTCTTATCCTTTTTTTGACATCACCTGTACCTTGATTTTTCTCTCACTGTAATCCCTGCACACTAGTAGTAGTTCTGCCTTGCTTGGAGTGAAATGGTGTTGTGTGTGTGTGTGTGTGTGTGTATATATATATATATATATATATATATATATATATATAACAATCTAAGATAAAAAACTAATACTATTAACTGCACTTGATTTTACATGTTCAACCAAATAGAAAATTATTCTTTCTAATAATCATACACTAAAATATTATTTGTAATAAAAAAAAACAAACAAACAAAAAACAAAACAAAGCAAAGTTGATATATCTCACCAGTTTGAGCATAACAAGGCCAATAAGTGTTTGGTAGTGAGTTAGTAGTTGTATTGGAAGAATAATTTATTTGGGTGACTGTAGGAGTTGTGATGTTGGTCGTCATATGAATTGCTGTGTCATATGGCAACACAGGGATTGCTTGTGAATATAGTCCCAGTTTAGGCTGCTGATATTGAGGAAATGTAGTATTATGAATATTTTGGAAACCAGACCGTGGCGGAAATTTAGAATATGACATGTTTATTGGGAAAGAAGGCCTATAAAAAGATTGCTGCTTGTTGAAATATGGCCCAGGCTTTGTTTGGGAGCCAGACGTTGTTGTTTGTTCTGGATGTTGTACACTCCTGGCTGACATGTAAGAGTCATCAAAGCGGGGCAATTTCAATGGGTGTGGGTAAGTGTCTTGCTCTCCGCTCTCGGGCAAGTGGCGCTTAGAACGCTTCACATTGCTATTACCACTGTTGTCTGAGCTGCGGCCACGGTCAAGCTCAAATAAACTGGAATCACTTGTTGCCTGCTGAACGTATAAACGTTCCTGGAACTTGGTATGCATTCGTAGAACTTCTGGTGTGAGAGCAACAGGTTGGTATAAATTCTGTCCATCAGAAAAAACTTGGCTTGGCTGTGAAAGTTCCTTGTGCATGATAAAATCTTCAAAATACTCATCAGCTGGTGGACTGGTTGTTTCTCTTGGCTCTTGGTCAGACACTAAAACCTGAAAAGTAACAATTATATAAATATTAGAGGATGCCTATTATATGATGATATTTTAATGTTGGTAATAGGATTTTGCCATTATCAAGTTTTGTCATTTTTGATTATCCATAATTTATTTGTCCCATGAGATACTTGGAAATTTAAATGATGTTTCATCACATATGGATAAAGAAAAAAGCTGATTAATCACTTGACCATTGAACTGAGTTGACAGGTAAAAGACACCCACTGTAAACAAATGTGTATTTCACTATATTTTGAGTAAAAAGTATTAGTTTTTTTTTTTCAGAATACAGTTAAGTAATCCATAAATTAAGTATTTTTAAAAAAAATCCTATTTAATACTTAACTTCCTTTTTAGAAGATTTTTAATTGCAGTTTACATTTTTATGTAGACATAAATCAATTATGGTAAAATCAAAGTTCATTTTGAATGATGAAAGATAACTTTAAAACCAACTTAACACTTTCTTTAAATATTCAAATATAATTGTTTTTATGACTATGATACTTTCTTGCAATTAAAGCCAAAATTAATATTTCAAATATTTTAAAAAAGGATTGCAACATTTAAATTTCTTTTCCAAGTTGGAATTGAATGGAATAATTGAGATCATAGATTGTGCAAATTGATGACACTTGGAAATTTACTTGTACAGCTTTTAGATGTTCATTGAGAATTGTATTAATTTTGAACAGCAAATTTGAAAAACTTGAAACTATCTTACTTGAAATTGTATATTCTAACTAATAATAATTCAAATAGTTATTTTTTTTAAATAAAAATTAGAAAAAAAAATTCTGATTGGCTGTGTTTTCAAAATCATATGCTTTCCAAACAATTCCAATTTAATGGAAACCAATTGTTCCTTAATGAAACAAAGAATAAACAGATAATGATAAGTTACCTTTGTACTGCTACCAAAACTTGGAGGGTTCAGGATTGGAATATCCACTGAAGCAAAATCAGCATCTTCACAGACATCACTATCTGCAATAGAAAAAAAAAACAATCAGGGAATATTAATTAACTGATTTTTAGAGTTTATACAGGTTTTGTTTTTTAACTATTTAGAGTGTCATATAAATCCAGTTTTGCCTAAATTTTACAATCAAAATCAATTTGCTTGGCAAGTATTTTACAAACAAAACTCAGAAGTAATGGCCTGCTAAGCTAGCTTGATAACTATTACTCCACAGCAAGATGCCACACTTGCTTATTTTTATAATACAATGACATTATTACACAAAACTAATGCAAATAATACAGTAGGTTGATTAATAGAAAGTAAATCTTGAAATTTGTTTCAACAATTGTTATGGTGCCCTATTCTTCCTCCATATAGACTAACAGGGACGCAGCTGTGAGGCAGTCGAGACGCAGTGTAACTATACCGTTTGGACTTATACTTCGATTTTGCTGATTACTAACACTTTTACTTGTATATATGGTCTGTTATTCTAATACGCTGCTTGAACCTACCTTCTTGTTTCTGTGTCTTTCTTCCTGGCCCAAACAGGCCACAAGAACTTGGCAACGAAGATTTCACCACCACAACATCAATGTACATAGAGAGCAACATATTTACAATGTAGTGGAATTATTATTCAATCCTATGTGCTAAAATAACTTTCCTATAATTTAGTGTTTGGAAAGATTCATTCAGAACTGTTGCTCATTCCTGGATTTATAAAGTCAGTGTTTTAAACAAAGTACAAACACAATTTTTAGTATTTAAAAAAATTCACAATCTCGGTTAAATAATTTGGTATATGTAAATATGATAATTAGGTGGTTCGTAATGACTAAAAATATTAAGAAACAAAAAAATTATGATTGCATGCTGAAACATTTCATTGTTATTTTTATGAGGCTTCCACTAAAGAAAAGATAAAGAAGATAATTAGAATTTATTTTATCAAAACATTTTCTATTTTAATAAGTGATTTCATTTTTCTGCATAATTTTTGTACAAACAAGAGAGAAAATAATTTGAGACCAAAGCAAAGAATAGCATATTTCACTCACCACCAGTGAAGAGTTTTGGGTCTTTAGCATCCAGGACTTCTTTGACATCTTTCAGATTAGTGCATTTTGAATCTCCTTTGTCTGAGTTATCTGAATGATAAGTTTTAGGCTGGCTCAGCAAAAACCTGCAGGAAAACAAAAAACAAATAAATTACAAAAAGGGAAATCAATTAAAAAAAAAAAAAAACCAAGAGAGGAAAAGATGTCAAAGTTTGTATCAGCAGTTTTCACTAGACAATGGATATTAACAAATAACATTTTCATAGGATTTTTACAGGATTTCATTGTGAACAGGACTGATTTAAAACTTGAGAAAATTTAGTTATTTTTCAGAGGTGAAACAAAAATGAAAAATATAAAAGTGTAAACTCATGTACATATTTAATGGCTATAAATTTTACTTAGATTTTATATTAATTTTCAGGTGTTTAAGCAGATATAAAAAAGGTTTTTCAATTAAGCATGAACATATAACATGTTATTCAGAATACTGACTTTAAAAACTGAATTTATCCAAATGTTGCCTTCTTTTGATTCTCTTGGGCAGTATTAACTACTTGTTGCTTGTCTTGATTGTAGAGCAATGTTTATCAAATTAATCTTAATGGCCATTGCTACTGAGTTCCATTTTCATTGGATACCTTACTATTTTGTGTCTCGTATCAGACTAAGTTAAATTTAGTAAATATCCCCAATTTGTCTATCTAGAGCAGAAATTAGATGACATGACAACATGGAAATAATATAAAATATCAATATAGTATCAGATGCAGAATTAATTCCGCTGAGTAAAAAATAAATGAACCCCTTAATGCTTAAATCCTCTAAGCATTTTGGCAAGTGTTTGATATTAAAAATACATGCTTCGAAGAGTTTATAAGAAAAACTATTACACTGAGAAAACTGATTTTAAAGACTGAAATGGTTAAGAGCAAAGACAGGAACAGAATTAAATATATGTTTGCTTTTATTAACCAATAAAGATTTTCTTATATTTTCTTTTATCTATTATGTTTTTTGTTGTTGTTTTTTTTTTCCCATAAAGAAGTTCTTTGGAGTGAATACCAAATCTAAAGTTTTTTACACTAACCGTTTTATGTTATAAGAATAATTGAGTTGCTCATAAGTGACGGATGTGTCTGAATCAAAGAAGATTTGAGGAGAACTGGAATGAGATACTGCAGGGCTGACATTGCCATCATTCTGAAAGTAATACAACACAATATATTAACTACATACGTGTATATATATATATACACACACACACACACACACACACACGTGAAAGAAGGAGGTAAATTTTATTGCTATGAACTTCTTTTGTACACAGACATAATTTGGATTAGTTATAATGAAAGAAATCTATTCTTATTATAGTCAATCAATATCTGAAGTATTTCTGTAATATTTCAAAATATATTCACAATTTTCAAATCATCTGATTTTTTCTTAATATTTCAGTTTATATTTATCATCTGTCTCACAACATTTATGTTATGATAATGAGAATAAATAGTGAAATATCATCAAAAATCATTCCTTCCATCACTTAAAGCACTTATGGAAATTAACAAGCTTATAGTTATTTTATAATGTAATCAGCTTCAAAAATAATAGCCTTTAAGAAAAAAGAAAAAGAAAAAACGTATACTATTCTGTAAATGTATCTATTTACTCAAAACCTGTAGATGTGATGTTAATGAGAATATATTTAAATATACCTGATAACGAATTACTTCTTCAACAAAACTGCCAGCAGTCATAAGTGCTTCTTTTGATTTACTTTCTGAAATAAAAGAAAGGTCAAATATGATTAGATATTTGGAATTTTATAACAGCAGTTATCACAAAATTAAGATGCAATATTTATTTTACAACTCCTACTTTACCATGATTGCTTATTTTCTTTAGTTTAATATTTGTGTAATTTTTTAAAAAATAGTTTCAGATAATTTTTATCTAAATTAGGACTGAAATTTTCGAAGGAAATTTCATTTTTAAAATTTAATCATCGAAAGATGTGCAAGAGTCAAGTCAGAATTTATGTAACGTTATGCACAATTCTTGATTGCATTGCCTTTTCTCACAGTCAAGGTAGCATTTGGCATACAATAATTTGGATTCACATATCTGCAGATGTATTTTTGTTTTTATCTAATTGGCAGATAGTAAATTATGGTTCTAGCATAATTTAAATTGTTGACATTGAAGCCACAATAAATTTAAGTCATTTATGAAACATCAATTTATGCTATAATAAGGTTATCAAGGTGTCAGTAAAATGAAACAGCTAATTAAGTGAAATAAAATAATGTTCAGAACCATTTCAATGCTTCTCAGATATGTGATCCTATGTGTTAATCCAGTTGTGTTGTACCAAGAAACATTTATTTCTCAATTTATAAATATATAATTAAAATAACTATTTATTTCTTGAAATACACTTTCAAACGAAACAAAGTGCTATATATTTACTTCTGCACATCCAATTTACAAAATGATTTAATAAGAAGGGAAACATCAAGATAAACACATTTCTATAAGACATACATCAGTATCTATCATATTATTATACAAAGTTTTAGCAGAAACAAACTACTGATTGCATTTTAATAGCTGCATATAAAGAGTAATAGTTACTAGTTACTCGATTTGCTGGCCTAAAATACATGATTTACAAAAGTAGAACAGGGGGCTGCTGCTCAATACAACACACTCAAGTCCCAAAACTGTGCATGTTGAGCTTTGGTTGTTAGTCCTCCTAATTATAAAATACCACTACATTGAAAGCAGTGAAGTATTTACATTCTTTTTAAATTTAAATACATATCTAATATGCTGACAAAATTTGTGTCAGTAACAAAAAAAAAAAAAAAATAAATCAATAAAAATCTTACTATGATATGCCAAGTTGTTTGGTTCATAATATCTAACATTTTGGCAAGTGTTATGTCTCTTGCAGTGCTGATTTATTTTTATATTTCTGCATGGCCTTTCTAGACCATGTTACTGATAGGCACTGTCTTATGTGATTAGGCTTCGGCCTCAATGTGGCACCTCTTATAAAATAGATATATCAATTACAGAAAAAAAAAAAGTTGCTATTTAATCCAGTGTATCCCAAATATATAAAATAAATATTTATTTCAAAAGAATGAGAAAAGAAAAAAAAAAAGCATAATGAAAAAATTGTTTCCCTTGTATGCAGCCTGGTTGTTTTAAATGTAATGTCTTTTTTAACACTAATGACTTCAAGGAACTTCACATTCATTTCTTTTTGAATTGTATCAAGTGCACCAACCTAGGTCAGCTGAATTGTCCGTTTCTTTAGCTGAAGTCACAGCAGTAGTTGCAGCATCAAAAGAAGTGGATGGCTTTGATGGCAGAGTGATAATAGCAGAATCATCACTTGTTGTCTGTTGTAATAAGAGATCTTGAATCCTTCTCTGAAGTTTCTGTTGTTGGAGTTGAGTTTCATCTGTCAAGATTGGGTACGCTTTGTTGTTCTCCTCGTCAAAGACATTAGGATTTTCTGGCACTCTAAAAACATAAAACAAATTCACACACAAGTTGAAATGTCTAAATTCAAAACGTTGATATATACACCAGATTGAATGAAAATGTTTAGTACCAAAAGGAGAAACAATTATACCTTTTGGCACATAAGACAACTAAGCATATGTGTGGCTATGAGGAAATGGGTACACAAAATGAAGATCAGTGACCAACAACTGTAAATCAATTGGTGCCTCTGGATCTTTGAAACTAATATAACATGAAATATAAAAAACTTTATCTATTAGAATTTAATATTTTTTAAAATAAACCCAACAACCTAATCACTGACTAGAATGAAATTATATGTTGTAAAATTACTTTATGAAGGCATGGTAAATAAAATACAATTGTTTTTGTTTACTCACCTGACCACTGTATGTTGCCCACTGATATGTTCAAACCACTTGGACCATTGATTAATTGAGCCAGACCATTCAGTCTCAACATACACCCAGTTTTGATTCCGTGTGCGCATTCTGTAAGGCTCACTCTTAAAAGCCTTACCTTTTGAAGAGACAACTGAAACATTAAATGAAATCAAATTAATTTCAAATTCTAAAATCAGCACTTAAAAAAAATGTTTTTTTTTATAAAGACAAGTTTGGAGAAATTAGAAGTTAAAGACAATGCTATAGAAATAGATGTCTAAAAAGAAGAGAGTATAAAATATTTATACAGAAAATGAAAACAAAATCAAAATTAGAATGGGTTTCAAAACACCAGATTCAGTGATGCTCTTTCTGGAGATGATGCTTTCAATTTTTTATATACAGCAACAAGACAAAAACTTAAGGATTTTAAATTTAAATGAGTTCATCCTATATTTTACTTTTTAAGTTAAATACATAATTCTTTAAAAAAAAGTGAATTTGTTCAGAAAATTGTATGTACATTATATACATTTTCTTTTGGAAAGCGAAAATATTTAACATATAATAGCATTAATGTATATTTTATATATTTCTATTTATTTAGTATATAAGTTTGATTCTACAACATAATTATAGTTTATTAAATTAAAATAATTGTTAAAGTTAATAAAAAGTTAATAAAAATCAACAGTCTGTAAATAAAGTTTAATAAAATTCAAGACCATTTCACATAAATAATTTCCTTATATAAAAAATAAAATTTTAGATAAATAAAAATTTAGAATCGACAGAAGAAAACTTATAAAATTGGACTCACTTCGCTGATAAACAGTGTATAGATAAGGCAAATCATCTGGGTGGTACAACTCAAACACAGAAAGCCCAGTCAAATCCTGTGGCAGGAAACCCAGCAGTGTGATAGCACTAAAAGTTAAATTTAAAAAAATTACATCAATAAAGTACAAATACTAGGCTGCATTTAATGTTAGAAAAGAAAAAACAAAAACACACACACACTGTAATAACACCATTGAAAAACTATGATTAAGCTAATACTATTAAGGAATTATGCTCCCATAATAAACTTTATATATTATATTTATTTTAATAAACTTCATTATTAATTATTAAATTGTAATCATTAAAAAATCTCATATTTCCTGTTTATCCAGGATCTGTTGCTTTTGTTGTAATAATGTTTTCTGGAATTTTTGCTGTTGCTGAAGAATTATCTTCAATTCTTCTAAAGTGTTTCATATCTGTACCTGTAGTCATTAACTCAGAAAAAAAAGTTGTTTTTTTTTATTTCTAAAAGCAGAAATATCATACAGCCTTGAAGTTTATCAATTTCCATATTGCACTATGAATCCCCACAAACCCCACAAAATGCTTTTCTCTGAATTTTGGATTTTCTTCACCAGTTACCTATCCTAAGCAAAAGAGAAAAAAAAAAAAAATTTTTTTTCAAATTCAAATCCTTGTTACCACTGTTATGTCTTTGTTGCACTGAATGAAGATAGCAATAAAGAAATATCGTGTTGCTTGGAGTAGTTGACATAGTCTTACTGAATTCTGTAGTCAGAATATAAAACTTGCTTCTGGCTCACTCTCACTAACTTTCTACTTCCTTGCTCTACTTCTCAGCATTGGAATTTATGCTACTTAGATGAGTCCAAGTCATATTTTGAAGAGGTGCATTTATCTCCAACAACAAATATTCTTCGAAAATCATAAAAATAAAGGTATTAAAATAAATTCCTAGCAGTAAAATATCTTCTAAATCTGCATTGAATTTTTAATGTTCATAATTGTTTCCATGTTTTTTAGCACATCTTTGCTACACTTAATTTTGTTACCAGTTCTACACAAATGCTAGATAATAGTTTTCATCTCTTCTACAGGGTGAAAGTTTTGTCATTTATTCTTAATAACCAGCTTGGTCTCTTAGTGAATACTAACAGAAATTGAAAAAAAAATTCTTTTTGGTATTACAACTATGCTTGTTAGATGAAAATATTTTATTTTATTTATTCTTGGCAATATAGCACAATGACTAAAGATTTTTGCCCAAAACAAAAAATATTTCTCTATAGTTTTAATTTGAAATAAATTTATTTTAGTAACTAAAAATGAAACATTTATGTTTTTGATACAAAATTTCTATGGATAAATTCAAAATTTCAGTGGTAATAATAAAAAATGAAAATAATTTGTTAATTTTTATTGTTTTGAGAAAAATTTTAATGTCTCCCATTTATTGAAAGTATTTATAAATTAATTTCTAGCATTGGTGGTGATAAAACATTCTTTTTCTTCAGGGATAAGAGAAATACTTCAATATGCTTAATAGTTACTAGTAAAACCTAATCCAGTAAAGGAAATAAAGAGTTCATACAATGATAATAGTGTAAATCTGCTTCCTGTTTTCTTGCATGCGGGAAGTTCTCTTCAGTCGTTCCTGTATTTAAGAATTGTAGTGAACCCTCGAACCCATCCAACTATCGCCCTATCAGTCTTCTACCGATATTCGGGAAAGTGTTCGAGGTCATAATCAATGCTGAAATAGTTCAACATCTTACTGCCCACAAACTCTTCTCTGACAGGCAATATGGCTTCTGCTTTGCCAAGTCCACAGCTGACTTGCTAACAACCGTAACGGAGTACATGCTCCAGACCCTTGATGAGTCTGACGAGGTTCACGCGGTTGCTCAGAACATCTCCAAGGCTTTTGACAGGGTTTGGCACTCTGGCCTACTATGCAAGCTACGGGGTTATGGTATTACCGGACACTTGCTTTACCTAATCCAATCTTTTTTAAATAACCGCAAAATGAAGGTTGTTTTGAATGGGCATGCCTCTTCATCCTACAGCACGAATGCTGGTGTCCCACAGGGCTCTATCCTGGGCCCGACGCACTTCTTTATTTTCATCAACGACCTCCCAGATGAGATCAAGGGCCATGTAGGCATCTACGCAGATGAAACCACTATGTACTCCCGCACCTGTAAGAAACTTGCTGCAGCGGATAGACATAATCTCGCTACTGACCTTGAACGGGATCTACACTCTGTGGTGAACTGGGGCAAGAAGTGGCTTGTCAACTTCAATGCGTCTAAGACCAAGCTGTTGTCTGTCAACCATCACAAGCAACCTCTCCTGCCTCACATAAGCATGGACCAAGCGATTCTCCCTGAGAGCAATACACTGCGCCTCCTCAACCTTACCCTCTCTTCAGACCTCAAATGGAACCACTATATCGAATCCATAGCTAAATCCACCGTTAAGAAGGTTGGGTCATTATGTCGATTCAGGATGTTTTTTCCGCCTGAATCCATCCTGCATATATACAAGTCAACCATCTGTCCTTGCATGGAGTACTGCTGCCATTTATGGTCAGGCGCCCCTGCTGTTCACCTCAGTGTTCTCAACAGGCTCCAAAGGAGAGTCTGTAATGTGATAGGCACTGACTTGGCGGCTCAACTACAGCCACTTCCCCACCGACGAAATGTGGCCTCCCTTTGTCTGTTCTATAATACTTTCATGGCTTCTGCTCGAATGAACTTAAGTCACTGGTGCCTCCACAACAGGTGTTTACTCGTGCAACCAGATTGGCAACTGGGTCCCACCCATTCACAGTTAGGTTAGCCAAATGCAGATGACAATTCTACTCCCGTGGCTTCTTCTCTCGCACTTCCCGCCTGTGGAACTCGCTCCCATATTCTTGCTTTCCTGATGGCTACAACCTCCAAGAATTTAAATGCAAGGTCAATACTCATCTATTAACCACTGGATTCTAGTTCTCTCCCCACCCCATATATCCTTCCCTTTCCCTCCACGTATGTAACTGTCATCACACCTGCATTCTCATCTTTCTATTGCTCTTTTCTAATTGGTCACTCTCTTCTAATTAATCTTTTTTACAGTTATGTAGCCCCCTGCACATCAGTGGCATTTCCACCTTGCTCGGGGTGAAATGATAAAAAAAAAAATACAATACCTCATGTCAGAAATATAGACAAAATATGTCTAATGTCTTTGGTGAAATAATCTTGTTTGTTTATAGATAAAATTTAAAAAAACAAAAAAAAAAAAAACATACTCAACGTTTTTTTTTATAAATTCTAAAAATCCAAATCTCTTTTCCCAGATTTACATATTATAAGCCTTTATTCAAAAGCCAGCCACTGAATAAAAGAAGGAAAAGTTATGTATAAGTGTGTCAAGGTGAGCCTCCCCCGCCAAAAAAAATGTTGCGGGAGTAAACAAACACTGAAATGTGGCAGAATCAGCCATATGTTTGCTTACTATTAAACATTGATTCCTAACAACGAACCCTACCAAAAGGCCCAGCATCTTTATTAACTCTCAATTACCTAGCTCTGTAGATGTCAATAACATTAATAAAAAAATAGGATATCTAATATATAATATATAATGTTTATATTTAACTTATTCTAATTCAGCATGTCCCTTTAGTTTCTTAATTACTATATACCTTACACTCTGGAAATAATTTATAAATAAAATACTATTCCGTTTTGATAGTAAGATGGAAAGATATATCAGGGAAGCTACTTGGCTTCAGGGAATAAATGATTAAAGAAAGATGAAAGAAAAAAAAAGAAAGGAAGATAAAAATGTTTAACATCTGTTTCAGTGAAATGGAAAAAGTTGTCAATTTAAAATTTGTTCATTTGTATCCCATGATTAAGGATTGTTATTGAAATATTTCATTAAAGTTAAGTTCAAATATTTATGAATAAAAGACAATAATTTATTTCAGTGAGAATATAAAAAAGAAATAATGAAGGGAAATAAAAGTCTTTTTTAAAATAAAAATCCAATTGCAATAAAACAACATTGTCTGCTGAATTATTTTCTTAATCATTTAAGAGAAATTTTCATAAGACATGGATTTGGCTAGAAAGAAAGAAAGGCACATAAAAATACTTAACATCTATGGGAAAAGACACTACTCGATTTCAGTGAAAAAATAAAGAAATACATACATACATACAGTTCCAGTGAAATGCAATCGTTCTCCTTCATCCCAAGATATCAAAGAACTTAACCACAGACTCAAATTATCAGCCAACCTCCTCAACTCCCCACAAACACCTTAAAATTGCTCTCTCTTCTCACTAATAAGACCTTGTGACAGATGGAAACACACAGTTCCTATTATAATATAGATGAAAATTTAAACTAAATTATTTTAAGTTTGACTATGTTAAAAAAAAAAAAAAGAAACAATATCAAACTGTAGATATCTCTAAGACAACAAAATAAAAGATTTTTGAATGCTGAATCTAAAGACTGATTAAATGAAAAGAAATACTAACCAAAAGAATTTATTAGCTGTTAAATAATATTAATTTATGATGTTTGTCATTGTCAAAACAGATTAAAACTTGGAGAAAAGTAAGTACTATGTTAACATCACAATCCATTATGTGTTCTTGATGAAATTAATGTTTTACTCTTTTTCATAGCAAATGACCCATTTTTAAACATAACCATAGAACACACTTCATTAATCAGGAAGTAAGTGAAGGTAATTATCGATTATGACTTAATTCACACACACACACACACACTTGCAGTTGAAAGGATTAGAATCAGTAATATTATCAATGACAATAGGAAAGAACACTTAGAAAACTTAATTGTGATTACAATTAATGAGTCTAAAAATATTATTACCTACAAATGATTTATGGGACAAGAATATGAATACAAAAACTAACTGATATTTATATGGGTCATGTAGCTCAAAATGATTTTGGCAAAGACAAACTTGTAAAAAACAAGAGTATTTCTATAATGTAGTTGTAGACAAGATAGAGAAACTAATTTTTTCTTATATTATGAACTGATGCAATGGTTTATATTTTTTGAAGAAAAATTAAAAACCCTTTATTAATAGAAATCCTTTCAGAACACTCACCTGTTACTGATGTAATTTAAGTTGCAGTAAAGTGTATGTGTTGTTGAAAAAGAAAAGTTCTTGGTCATCGAACCTACTAAAAAGAAAAAAAGAATCTTTACTGAAGAGAATGCAATGTGAGCACAAAATGATTCTTATTTTTCTTTACATTTCAGACCAAAATTTTAGTTTCTCAGTCCGAAAGTTTACATAGCCAACAATTATGATGCATTTTGTAAGTAATATCTTTTCCAACGTACACATTTTCCCAAAAGGACACCTAAATGAATAATATTTTTAAATAAAGCTTTAAATAATATTACTGAGTAATATGTTTAAATATTTTCATGGTATAGCTATTAAAAAACTGCTATCAAGCTTTTATAAATAAAATAAATTGATTCAGTTAATCATCAGAGTTCAATCTTGTGCTTGAACATATAAAATAGATTGATAAAACCTCAAAAATTGTTGCAGAAATCAGTGAAGCTGATAAATTGTTGACAAACTGAATGGACACAAAGAACTATGTAAATATATTTACCAATGTAAGCTGAATGAAGTGGAACACATTTTAAGATGAAATGTTTAGTTTTCTTCATACCAGATGCATCACCTCTTTCATTTTCAGCTGTGGGTGCATCTACGACTTGTGTAGTGACAGATGCTTGGAATGCGCAAAATTTATCTGGACGTTTCAGGCCATAGCCTTCATTCAAATGTTTATAATACCTATGTGAGAAAAATAATTACATCAAAAGTTAACAAAATAAAATGTTTTAACCTATTTAGACAGATTAATAAAAATAATAGTTAACTATGTTATGTGTTGCTTAGTTTTAATCCATAGATAATATGTCCTAGAGGCACAAGGCCACTGTTGTTCTTTTTCTTTGGTGTGTGCGTGTCGGGGGGGGGGGGGAGTTGAAGTTAAAAGTTAAAACTTTAGATACTAAAAACTTACAAGAATAATATAAAATATAAATAAACATGAGTTTCTTTCTCATTCATTGGAAAATAGTATTTTGGAGGACTTGATCCAATTACAAACATTTGATACAACATTCTTATAACTCTCCCACTGCTTTATTGATTAGCAATGATACATTTAGTTCTTGACTATACCTATATGTATATATCTCCAACCATTTTTTGAAAATAAGATTATATATTTCTTGCTGATCAAAGTCATGTATTTGGAAGATGAACTGAAAGTTGAAATGCTAAATAATAACACTTTATTTTAGGAATCCTTAGAAATTTACTTTCAAAACTGCATGCTGCCCTGCACAAAGAAAGTATGAAACAATTTTATTTAGTATTTCAACAGGTGAGTTATCTCACAGGTAAAATAAAAGTATGACTTTGACCAGAATCAGAGAGAGAAATAAAATTATATCTTTCTTTTTATGTAGAAATACCCAAACTTTACTGATAAGACAATGGCCTGAAAATAATATTTAAGTTGAGTATTCTTTACTGCAACACAATAAAAAAAATAACTAGGTGCAGGCTTGTCAGCCCAAATTATAAACACAACAAACATACAGATCAACAATTTTAACAAACATAAAATGTGGCTTACCTAAGTCGGAAATAAATAACCTTTTCCTTTTGGTTTACTGGAAGAAAAGATCAAAAATACATTGTCAGGTTAAAGTTAAGAATTCAAAATATATTAAATAAGTTAGTTGTATGCTAGTATCAAAAATCATTTTTCCATTGTAATATTATTGTCCATTACACATCGAAAAATATAAAATAAAAGAACATTAATAAAATTCTAGGCGGCAGGGAGGATTGACACAGACAAAATAAGTTTTGAAAATGTATTTATCATTTAAATAGCTCTGCGATTCTGAGATGAGGTTGCATTAAAATATAGTTTTCTTCTTTATGCTACTGAATACACAGATTGCTGAAAAGTTATTGACCCAACCAACTTTCCCAAAAGCTGACTATAACCAAACACATGTTTTTTTTTTTAAATCAATTCACCCTAAGCAAGGCAGTACTGCCACTGGTGCGTTGGGGGTTACAAGATAGAAGAGCGAAAAGAAAGAAGAACAAAATACATAGAGGGTCGAGGAAAAGATAAGAGAAAGATGGGAATCAAGAGGATAAAAGATGGTAATTGACATTGCACTTAAACTCTTGGAGATTGTAGCTATCAGAGAAGCAAGTGTACGGAAGGGTGTTCTAAGGTGGGGAGTGCAAGAAAAGAAACTACTAAAGTAGAAGAAGAGGTTACATTCACTGTTTTCACTGTAAAAGGGTGGGACCTATCTGCCAGTCTAGTAGAATGTGTAAATTTGTGTAGAGGGGGCACCAGGGAGATAAACTTGTCAGAGCAAACTGTGAAAATATTTGTAGAAAAGACCAAGTGAAAAAGTGTCTGAAGTCAAGCTGCCAAATTAGGGTCAATTACATTGCAGATCCTCCTTTGAACTTTGTTGGGCACCCCAAGATTAATAGCTGGAGCACTCAACCAGATATAGCAATAGTATTCAATAGTAGATTTGTATATGTGCAAGATGGATTCTGATGAGAAAAACTTCCTGGCCTGAAGTAATGACCTGACCTTCCTAGCAGTAGCTGTAGTCATTGAGTCATTCCACTTGAGGTCGGTAGTGAGAGTGAGACCAAGGAGGTGCAGTGCATTGCTTTCTGGGAGACTAGTGTCACTCATACTGATGAGAGGGAGTTTGCCTATAGTGATTAAAAAAAAAAAATGGTAAAATAAATAGAATTTGAATAAATAAATATCTGTTGTATTGATTTACCTGTTCCCCCAGGATCTGTAAATCTCTTGAAGACACTCTCATTTTTTGACAGCATATTGTTCACAGTTATAATGTCCTTTCGTGATGTGAAACTTGTCAGCAGATGCCCATGCCAACTGTCCTGTTTAAAAGAAAATAATCTTAGATGCAGAGTTTTGTTTAATTGAGGAATACATGACTGGAATCAAACAAGTGTTGTTTTTCCAAAGTTTGCATTGGATATTCATATTTTTTTGTAACCTTTGTAAATTTTAAAGACATCATAGAAAACATGACAGATTTTACAAAAAGTAAATGTAATTATATTTTTAATTTATACAAAACAATAACTTACTTTAGGATAGCCAAGATATTGGAGCAAGGAAGAACCAACCGATTCCACTCGGCAGTCCAGTGTAACTGCAACCATGAAGGGTTCCTTAATAAAAGAAAATAAATCAAATAAAACAAAGAGAAGAACAGTATTTTGTTTCTTGATAGAAGTTTTTTGAATTTCACAAAATATCAGTTGAAAACAAATCAAAAATACTTTAAAAATTTATTCAAATCAAAATACAGAATTTCATAATTTAAATTTTCTTGATTTAGCCAGAAAGAATGAATGTGCATGACCATTTTTCTGGCATCATAAAAGGTAGCAAGGTGCTGATATACTTGCATATCAATATATTTCAGGACTCAGCAAAGATCCAACCACATTAATTTTTACAGAGTTAATGAATAAATTCATGGAAATAGTTACACTATTAATACATTAATGTTGCACGTAAGTATTAGAGTAGATGATATGTCACTCTAATGATGTAGCAACAGTTTAAGGAATTTTTCCAAGTTTCAAATTATTAACAAGATTACTCAAACTCCATGAAACATTACATTAGAATTAATCTTTTGATATCTCAGAAAACATTTCTGTTCATTTATTAAAATTAGCATCATGATTATTAATTTGAAGCTTTGAAATTCATATTTCATACAAATGCTTGGCATTTGTTTATATTTGCAAATAACAAACCAGCTACCATCCTAATTGTTATCTGGGGCAAGAAATAGCTTTTAATTTAAACACTACCAAAAGAAAACAGCTCTCTGTAATTGTCTGAGACAACCTGTTTTGCCTTTCATAATCATGGTTGAGGCTAATCTCCAAGAGAGTGAGTGACGGTGACTTTATGGACTAATGTTTTTCATTGACATGAAGTGGAAAGTTTATACTAAATCAATTGTTAGGTCTGCTGCCAGGAAAGTTGGTTCAGCATGTTGTGATAGATTCTGGCAAGAAAAATTGTCTATTTTATATAAGTCTACTCTTCATCCATTCATTAAATATTGCTGCCATGTCTAGTGTGGTGCTTCTGCTTTGTACTTAGAGGTTCTTAATAAAATTCAAAAAAGAGTCTGCAGTGTTATTGGTCCTGACTTGGCATTTTAATTTCAGTTATTTTCCTACCACCATAGCAGAGTCCCTGTGCTTTTTCTTTAAATATTTCCTTGGTAATTCTTCTGAAGATCTTTCTCCTTTGATGCCTAGATTTCGTGAAGTTAAGTGCAGTACTAGATTAGCAGTAAGGTCTCAACATTTTACAGTTATACTGGCTAGATGTAACAGTAAGTTCAAAGTTAACAGTTTCTTCTCTCACACTTCACGTTTATGGAACTCTTTTCTGGCTTCTGCTTTCCAGTCAATTTTGATCTTCAAAAATTTAAATGCAATGCCAATTATTATCTTCCGTTTTCTTAATTCCTTATTGTTTTCTCCTTGATTCCCCCCCACCTTCAAATTCTCTTACATTGAATAATTCCCTTGCTTAGTGGTTTAATTGCATTGCTTGGGGTGAAATAAAAACAATAAAAAAGATAGCTATTGCTGTTTAGATTCTAATAAATATTTAGCATGAAGTAGAATATTTGAAAATGTTGGTGTCAAAATAAAAGTATGTTTATATGCTGAATATTTAGTGACAAACTTCTTTTTTCTGACTAGATGTAAAGCAAAACAAATATAGCTAAATGTTCTATAGCTAGAAAATAAGAGTGAAATTTAATTTCTGTGGTACATTACTTTTTGTGGCTTGCTTTGTATTTCTCTACTCTGAGCAATACTGCTGCCACTGTACTGACTGACACTTCCAGTTGCACTGTCATCAAATGAATTGAATTTGGATTCATCTTTGTTATCTGAAAAAAAAACAAAAAAAAAACATTTGCATTTAGAAAAAAAACACTAAAAACAACTTAGATCTACAATATCAATATAATTACTTCAAAGCTATGTATGCTGTGGTAGTTATAGCAGAGAGTATAAACATGTTTTCGTTGACTAACTTAGGATGAATTAAATTGAAATAAGTCAGAATATGTCAACATAACATTATAACAAGATCTGTGGTTAAAATAAATAATATGAAAGTGGTTTGATATTAGTCCTCATAATGTGACATTATTTTTATTTATTTCAAGTACTCAGCTTCATTGTGGCATGTTAAAATGAAATACATAATAGTAATACTCTTATTGTATATTGGACCTAAAAAACACTAGATATTACAGATGTATCTTTTATTGACAAAAACAATTTTTAATGTCTTTTTTTATTATCAATTAATCCTTGGAAGCATGGGACATCATTCTGGCTCTTCCGTTATCTGATTAGTTGCCAATAATAACACAAGTGATAATAGGACAGGGAATTGACACAAATGATTGAAGTGGATTGACATTTCAAACAGTTCTTGTTCTGATATTCAGTTCTTTCAAACATTTCATATCTGCTGATCATTTAAGGAGGGAAACTTCAATTAGGATAATCTCAACTTTTGTAATTAAAGACATAAGCTATCATTTGTCAGTACAGTTTTGTTAATTCTATGTCAAACTCTAGCAATATTAAAAAAAGAGTGCTTGTAATCAATCAAAGATATGTGTTGACAAATGTTAGAGAATGAGACCAACATTAACAGCTGATACAACAGAATGTTAGTTAAAAATAATGTCTTTTTTCTTTTAAAGACTAAAGCAGCAGTTGATATAAAAAGATGGCAAAAGGACTCACCTTTCAAATTCTTCAGTTTATCAATGACATGCTGTAATGCTTTTAATGTGCCAGTCTTTTTCCCACGCTCCCTGGACGGAGGTACCATAGATTTTATTTGTTGGATGTAAGCTTTTACTTTTTCTTTCTTGAGTTTCCTAAATTCGTGGCCAGTAACATGCATGCTACTGTAGAATGAAAAAATAAATAAATAAATAAATAAAAAACTAAAAACAAAAATAAAAAAATGATCCAATAAAAAAACCATTTTAAATAATTGTCATGTATAAAGAGAAAGATAAAATCCTGTATTCATGTGCACATGACAGTGATATTTACAAAATACTAAACAGGTGTCTTAGCCTTAATGAACACAGTACAAAAATCTTCCATTTGTACTGTTAACCAAGACCATCTATATTAACCCAAAAGTATAACAAAAAAAAAAAAAAAAAAAAAAAAAAAAACAGCTTTTCTCAAACTCTTTAGTTTATTTTAAATATTTCATTCAGGAAAGCATACAAGTAGCCATAAGACAAATGCTTGAAACTGAGATAAAGCATTTTTATTACTTTTTATTATTCCAAACTAAAATTAAAGACAAATAATCCTAAATTAAGAGACAATGAAATTAGACAAACAAGATCACGTATAGAGTGAAAGAGTACACACTGTCCTTTCTGGAAAAATGAACAAGTAACAATATTAGCAAGTATGAAAGAAGTGGAAGAAATGAATTTCTCAAAAGACTATATAAGTATTCAAAATATAGAATTCAATTTTATATAGGGAATGTCATTGCTTAAGAGAAAAACAAAACAAAAAGTAATTTATATAAAAAGAAAATGTACTGTTTCTTTGGCATTTTGTTTTAGTTTAAGGTTAAGAATTTGTGTACATGCAAGGAGTGTGCTTAGATCTGTGAAATATGCTTATTAAAAAAGTGGAGTGGGGGAAATTACCAGATATAATATAAACCCGAGGAATGCCAGTGAACATTAGTTGAAACAGTGTGTTAGAAACAGACAAGAAGATGACTAATTCAAAGCACTTGTAAATTAACTATAAGAACTTTTATTTTGGGATGTATTAAAGGATTAGAATAAAAGGAGAATGGCTCAGTGACAATTGTGCAAAAGTAGAAAGATTGGGCATGACTAATAAAGGAGATATACATAAAAAATAAGAGAACTAACAGGACAAAGAACATGTTCATCAACAGGATGTATAAAATCCAAGAACGGAAAGCTCATGTTAGAGAAAGAGAAAATAGTTCAGTGATGGGATGAATATATTGGAGATCTTTTCCATGACAAGAAAGAGCAACCAACAATACACAGAAATACTGATGGGCTGGAAATATTAAAAACCAAAGTGGAAGCTGCATTGGCCAAATTGAATAGAAACAAAGCAGCAGGACCAGATGTTAGCGTAATAGAAATGCTGACAGGCTTATACAAATTCGACATACACAAAATTACAGAAATAATAAATTAAATCTACAACAGCGACTATATCTTGAAAGACCAAAGCAGATAGATTTTCATAGCACTCCCTAAGAAGCCAGGTGAAAATGAGCGTGAAATTCACCAATCAGTTTAATAAGTAACATAACAAAACTTATTCTAGATTCTGATGAATAGAGCATGCAGTAGAATTAGGCCATAGATAAGTCAAGGACATTGAAACAAGAAACACAGAATTTATGCTCAGAATATTATCAGAAAGGTCAATACAAATGCAGAAAGACATGTACCTGTGTTTCATAGATTATGCAAAGGTATTCGAAAAAGTATGCCACAAAAACTTGATAGAAATGCTTGGCAACCGTAACATATTTGGGAAGGGCAGGGCATTAGAGTGATCAAGAAGCTATACTGGCAGCAGGCTGCTTGCATACAGACTGGAAATGAGTTTAGCAGATACAAAAATATAAAGGGATGAAAGACAAGGATGTGTTTTCTCACTGGCTCTATTTAATCTATACAGTAAGGCAATTCTGTGACAACTAGTTCTGTCAGGATTTGTCATCAGCAGCCACAATCTGAACAATGTAAGATACGCAAATGATACAGTGCTGATAGCAGACAGAAAGGAAACTACAAGACCTCCTACAGAAGGTAGATAAAGTAAAAAGAAAGGACTAAACATAAATTACAAGAAAATTTAATGTTTGCTGATCAGAAAAAAAGAAGAAAAAGATGAGCCCAAAATGCCAACTGCAAGTCATGGATACTGAAATCAAGCAGGTACAAAAATATAAATCCAAGAGTAAATTGGCAATGGCCAAAGGTGCATTTCAAAGGCTAAGTAGAGTATTGAGAGAAAAGAAGATTTCAATGGAAATAAAGAAAAGAGTACTGGACTGCTATGTGATATCTGTCCTTATTTATGGCAGTGAATGCTGGATAATATTCTCAAGAATGAAGGAGAGACTTGAAGAAACAGAAAGGTGGTTCTACAGAAGGATACTGAGGATACCATGGACCGAATATGTGAGCAACAAGGTTTTGGAGAGGATGTAAACAAAAACAAAACTTATACTTATTATCAGGAAGAGACAGCAGAAGTTTCTGGGGCACATAATGAGGAAGGAATGTTTGGAAAATTTAATACTCACAGGGCAGATAGAGGGAAAGAGAGACAGGAGAAAGCATTCTATGCAAAGAATATTATTAAGCAAGAGCTGTTAATCTGCTTATTAACTGCTGTTGTCATATTAACAATGATTACTAAGTCAATATACAGTAAACCAATCTTTTAGAATAGAAGATATCTTTTTCCTTGTTTACAGATGTGAGGTGCTAAGTGATATAAAATGTTATTTGTGTGTCATTAGTGTTTTTAGTAAAGATAAGTCTAACAAAATAGAAAGGCATGAATTAGCTTACCTGCACCCACTTGTAGATGGGTGATCATCAGTAGTTTCACTACTGAATGATATGCTCACACTACTGGCACTGCCCCTGCAAAGAACAAAAGAAAAACAAAATTAAGAATTAAACAGAAATATAAGATTTTTATAGAATTTGATATTTGCCTTACCATTTATTATGTCATAATGAATCAACACCAAGAATTCATTTGAAGACAAATATCTATAAGGGATCAGAAAAATAGTTTCTGATTTTTTAATTTTTAGATAATTTTTTTTTATTACATCTTACCTATTTTATCTAAATATAGCTTTAGTGATACCATAAATTAGTAGTAAAATCCCCTTGTGCTAACATGGTCAAAATAGTTTCTAAGATGATCTTCCAACTTGTTTTTTATGTACATTTAACATAGGAATCAATAGAAAAGAGGAATCAAAATATGAGTAGTAATATTTTTGGAAACACTGACAAATACATTGACCAACCAGCATTTCTTTGGAAAACAACTTTTTCATATCAGAGCTAGCAAAAGATTTTTCCCATTTCTAATGACCCTGATAAGGAAACTAAACATATATTCTTCCTTATAGAAAAAGGACCAAAAGATATAGTTAACAAATCAGTTTTTGAGAATTAGTTTGGAACCATGAAAACAAATGACAAAATGATATGGGTATGATGTTAGGTCTTTGAGGAATGTTACATGAAGCCACTTAATACAAGAAAGTAAAACAGTTCAAGAATTAAATGTACACAAGAAAACGAAGGGTTTTCAGAGAAATGATTGGGAATTATGTTTAAAAGACAACTTCGAAATCTCTTGTAACTCTTCTGGACAATCTACCTGTTTAAGTGGGTAAATGCTGCCATAATGCTTGCCTTCATTTCATCTTTGCTGTTACAAAGAGTTTTGTTGGTCTCCCACTCAACTGCACCTCACACATAATAATCAAGGGGGTTGCAGTCTAGGAGTTAGATGGCCATATGTAAGAGGTGATGCGGTCACAGAAATTGTCTGACAGCCATGATTGGGTTCTCTTGTTAGTGTGGCAATGCATGTATTAGAAATTAAAAATATAAAATGGCAACAGTTTACATATCGTACCCTTAACAAATAGTGCAATAACTGCATGATGTTAATATAAAATACACAATATTATTCAGACAAAGACTCCTACTATAAAATTTTAAAAGCTTCCAAAATGACAAATTTGTAAAATAAATTTAATATTAGAAGAAAAAGGAACAACAAAGAACAAGCAAAGATGACTTAAAATCATAATTGGATTTTACAAAATTTTCTAATGCAGAGAAAATATTCCCAGAAAAAATATAAGGAGAAAGAAAAAAATTATTTAATTTAGTTTGGCACACTAGCTTCATTGCATCTCTTTGCAAAAATGTAGATAATAAAATATTTCCATGTATCTATGCATCAGTGATAATTTTAAAATGATGTAATATAAATGTAGTATGGAAGAGAGACGTCAGAGGAGATCTACTAATAAAAAGTATAGAAAGGATCGGTTGATAGTGGGAATAAACATGGCTGGAAAAGACGTATTTGGATATCAAATACAAAGAGTAATTAAAACTCTCCTGACATGAAAAATAATCACAAAATAGTTTCCAGGAGATAATTAGTCAGATCAATAAGATCTTACTGAGATTGATGCCTGTTTTAGTATATCTGGTGGCAACAGAGAATTAGTATCAGTTCTCATTACCTTGACTTATCTTATTACGCACAACAATCAGTTGAGTAGAGTCCTTATCTGCCGCTATTTTAAAATTATTTTATCTCCTCAGTTCATCCTATCATTACCACTGTATAACTGAACAAAAGAACATTTGTCCAGTTGCAGCTGCTTTTTTTTGTAATGAAGACGTAAATGCAATTGTTCTAATTTCAATTTTTTCCTTAACCGTGCTGAGCTATTTTACAAGTGAGAAATAAGATTCTTTTAAAAATTGGTATCAAAACTAAAGTTGATTAATGCTCTAGACATGACAAAAAATAAATAAATAAAGAATAAAAAAATATTCTTGTTCACTTCTATGTAATTTTTTATGTTGTCACTTTATTCAATTTTCAAAACAATTACTCAGCAAAGAATGGTAAATAAATGATCAATAATTCAAAGGAAGTAACATCTGTTTGACAATTTTTCTTTTAAATACGGGGATTGGTGGAATGATTCTGCACAAAATGACAATGTAATTTAAAAAAAAAAACATTACAAATTTTAAGATATAAAAAAATTCTTAAAGTAAAGAGTATATATATATATATATATATCTTTTGATGAATTTAAAGGAAAAATTTTAACTGTAGATATCTTTTTAATGTCATGCCCCTTTAATTTATAGATCTTGGCTTTCCACAAATACCTGTCGTTAATACTGGTGAATTGCCAAGACTTCTTGGAAAAGAAAGTAAGTATTTGCCTTCTCCACTACTTTGAATTCAGAGTAGTCTTTCTTTTAGATTGGTTTGTTTGTTTTGTTTTGTTTTGCGGCGTATCAACCCATCTTAGGTCATTTAATGCCAAATCGAATTATTAAAAATTGAACAAAAAGTTAAGAACAATTTCAAGAAGTCTGTATATTTAACAATATATATCACAGACTTATATATTAAGCCAAATTCATACATTTAACAAATTTATATATTTAACACATTTTAAATTAATAAAATATTTTATAAAAATGTAAATATTTAATTTGGCTGTTTACATTTTATGGCATACCAACCACCATGGGTTATCTGAAGCCAAATCCAGCCTACATAAATTATATGTATATGTATTACACATACAAGATTTGCAAACGCACATTTGGTAGAACCAAGATTTGCAATATATAGCAAGTTAATAGAAATACATATATCTACGTGTGTGAGAGAGAGAGTATTCAACCAGTCATATTTTTGAGTACATTCCGATTTCTTTTAAGAATTCGAGTATCCTGCTTGGTCTTGTTTCCATAAATAAGTTTTTCAAATTACTTGCTTGGTAATACTTCTTTTGCACTCTAAGTTTGTACACTCTAAAAGTATATGTTTGACACTTAATCTTTCTTGACAGCTGGTACATATTGAGGATTCTATGCCCTCCAGTAAATGATGGTGTGTGATGTAGGTATGGTCTATGTGAATGCGGGTCAGCAAAACCTGTTCTCTTCTATTTCCATATTGAATGTTCCATTCGCCAATCGTGGGTTTTATGTTTTGAAGTTTGTTGTTAGTGTATCTATCCCAATAATTTTGCCACTTTTTAAAAATTATTCTCTTCAAAAATCAGTAGAAGGAATTTTGATTTTTGCTATTTTATCTTTCATTGCTTTCTTTGCTTCCGAGTCTGCCCTGTCATTTCCCTGAATACCTCGATGGCTTGGGATCCAACAAAAGATTATTTCTTTGCTTTTAGTTAAATTATAAACTCTGTTTAATACTTGTATGATTAAAAGATCAGAAAGGTTTTTGTTTTTTAAAGCAGTAAGCACAGATAACGAGTCTGTGAAGATTATGAATTTGTTGTGATGGGTTGTAGTTATTATATCAAGCCCCAAATTAATAGCAATTATTTCAGCACTATATATGGAAGCTGTTTTTAGTAATCTTTTACGTTTCTTCTGATCTTTAAGTATGGCAGCAGATCCTACTTTATTTTCATTTTTTGCTCCATCTGGATATACATAAAGGTAGTCTGGATGGTTATTTTATATGTTGAGTATTTCTGATTGGTATATGATTGGGTTAGTTTTGTATTTTGGGTATTTTGTCAGATCAAGAATAACTTTTGGTTGATTTATTATCCAGGGTGGTGTAGAAGGTGTAGTTAATTCGTGAACTTGCGTTGTATCTATTTGGTTCTCTTGTATGTTTTCTTTAATCCTTAAACTGAAAGGTTTGATAGCTGTTTCTTTTTGCTGAAAATACTCTGTGTATTGCGGTTGGAAAATAGTACTGAAAGCTGGATTTAGAGGGCATGATGAAAGTTTAAAGTAATATTGCAGAGCGAGTTTTTCCCGTCTCAAGTTAAGAGGTGGTTCATTTGCTTCTGTGCACAAGGTCTCAACAGGAGAGGTGCTATATGCTCCAAGAGCTAATCTAATTCCCTGGTGATGTATTGTATTTAGTTTTTTTCAAGTATGTTTTTCTACTGCTCCATAAATGAAACAGCCATAATCAAGTTTTGATCTAATTAAAGAGTGATACAATTTTATTAAAGTTTCTTTGCTTCCTCTCCAATCAGTATGTGCTATAGTTCTAAGTAATTGTATAGTTTTATTGCATTTCATTATCAAGTATTTAATATGGGGAATGAAGGAGAGTTTGTGGTCAAAAATGACTCCCAGGTATTTGTAATGATCTACTACTGGGATTTCGATATTATCTATTTTCAGTACTAGGTCAAGGTGGAGTTTATGTAGGTTGCAGAAGTGGACACATTTCGTTTTTTCTTTTAAAAATATTAGTCCATTCTCCTTTTAGATTGGTTGCTACCCAAGGTTAAAGATCACAGTATACCCTGCTATTTAAACAACAGGTAAGGAAGAGATGAGATGAATTCATGCTTTCCACGAAGATATTGATGCAAAAGTGAACATGAAAGATTAAGTGAGAATTTGATTGATAACACATAATAGAACACACACACAATTACAAATACAGTAATTTAATATATAAAGTAAGGGAATAAATTGACTTACTTTCATACAACAAATGATAGTACATGAAGTCTTAATTATAAAAGGCAGGAAAAAGCAGGAGGGTAAAAATGGAAAAGAAATACAATATAGAAACAAGGTAAGCTCACTGCATAACATCATTTAGCAGACTATAAATCAAATACAAATCTCCACAAGATACTCAAAACAATAGATAAAAAAAATGAAGTAATAAAAGCTTGCATCATACTGAAAGAGAGAGAGAGCGATACCTACCCTTGCGGAGATTTAATGGAGGATGTTGAAGAAATAGATCTTTTCTCAGACATGCTTTATGAGAGGGAAAGTATCAAATACCAAACTTAGAGAATAGATTTAAAAGACCAATTATCTAGTCCTCATATTTAATTATTGTTTATACCTAAAAACCTGGTACAAGTGTAGAAGATCTACAAGAAAGAAACTAACTCAGATATAAAGATTAAATATCTTCAGCTACAGAACAGAACTGAAAGTAGGGGACAAGAGAATGTGTGTGACTAATATCAGGTTATTAGCATCTTAGGGTGAGCTGCACTTGTTATTTTGGATCTAGGATTGAAAATTAACTCTTCTCCTCTAGACTGTAATAATCCTTCTGGTTTTCATTTTAAACTGGTCACTGATTTGAAGATCTGAAAAGAAAGAAAATATCTGTGCACATTGATGTGAAAAAAAAAACCTTCAGTTAAAATTAATTAATGTGAAATGTTGATGTGTGTATGGAGCATTTAGAGCAAATACACACATAAAAAAGGGAGCAGGTTAAACAAATGCATTGATAACATTTCATAATAACCCACAAACTATCTTGTCTAATGATATAAGAAAATCAATGTGAGAGTAATTTCTCAAGATTATATGAGTGAGTGCTGAAAAGTTCTCAACATGACAAAGAATTCCCTACCAAAATTTTGATGCTTAATCATTTGGTCAGATTTGAGAAGTAAGTTACACTGAGAACTTTTCAGCACCTTAATTCAAATTTTTTGAACAAAGAGTTTTAGAAAGGTTTGATTTTTTTAATAAAAAGGAAGCCAATTTTATGGCATGGGCTAAACTAAAAAAGTATGAAATAATGAAATCAGATATACAATCACACTTTTCATGTAAATTGTGTTGTTTCAAATGTCAAATTCTGTTTATACTATGATTCCAGTAAAAAAAAATTATTAGGGTAACTAAAACTGAACAGAGAATTATAGCCAAGTCTTCATCCTGATACACAAAATGTTACTAGCAGACCATCATGCAAATATTGATAATAATGACCATCAACTAAGATATTTTAATAAAATCTACGAAGTGATTAATATTCCTCTTAGAACAAATGTTATGCTTTTACAGTCATAAAAATCTTGTCTGGAAAGATCATTTTTCTTTCCAAAACATTCAAAATTTATTATATAATTAATTACATGAATATATTTTTCACTTATAATCACGAATTAATATTTTTTTGTCTTTGCCTGGAGAAAAAAGAGAAAAAAAGAAAGAAAAAAAAAAAACAAATTAAAACAAAACAAAAAAAACGAAAAAGAAATATTGGAGAAAAATTTTCATTTACATAAAATTATTCTTTTAAAATGTACTTATTAATGCAGAGTGAGACATACACACATACAATTGTATAATTTTAAATGCATTTAATAAATATTTGTTGGATTATGTCTGGATTTAATTGTAATCATGGAATGAAAGACATTGAGAGGGTATATTTTTCCAATTGTTTGTCTAAAAATCAAATTGAAATTCATAATTTTTCAATCAGTAATCTGAGCTCATTTAGTTGATTCACTGGAGGAATATTGCCTAGAGAATGATCCCCAAAATCTAAAATTGAATAATCATTTTTTTTTTTTTTTTTTTAAATTAGAATTAAAATTCTGTGACTGGAAAGAATGGAAAACGGAAAGAAAGGAAGAAATTATTGCCACCATCAAATACTCAACAATTAAAGAAATAAGCTGAAAAGTAACATCTTTACAAATATCATGTAACAAATTAAGTCTTTCAAGTAGAGAGACAAAATTATTCAAACATTTTATAACCTGGCTTGTTGGTTATATCTTGTAGTAATAAAACAGTATTTTATTTCATTTGACATTAATTTTTATTCATAACATTTAAAATACATGAAAATTAAAGTTCTTAAGATCAAATTTAACTGAGAAACTTGTCATTAAAACAATTCATTTTTACTAATAATGCAGTCAAATGTGTAATTCTGTGTGTATGAAATGTTAAAAGTAATTTATCATTAAAATGTTAAATTACATCTTGTAAGAACTTAAAAAGAAAAAAAAAAAAAAACGGTATGTTTGCAATTTTTTTCTTAATCAGGTTTCCCAGCTATTATGTCAAGATGGCGGCTAGGTCATTCCGACAGCTACATTCAATTCGAGCTAGAGGGAGGACTTTTTTTTGTTTTTTTTTTACAATGATCCAAATTAAATTTTCAAACCTTTTTTCTCACTTGTATTTATGGAAATGCAATAGTTTTATCTGAAAATTTAATTTAAACATACATAGAAGAAAAAAAAAGGTATTCTCATCTACAAAGTGTCAAGTCTAACCATAATCTCTTTGAATAACAAAGTATTATGAACAAATGACCATGACAATAGGTTTCCCTATTTATTAAGGATTTAGAAAATATACAATGTGATGGGATTTAGAACAATTTTGAGGAAGATATATAGGAAATTCACGTTATTAGAATTTTTAGAATTAAATGATCATGGGAATTAGATCATAAATTAGTCTAAGAACCAGGGAGTTTATTTATATCAAAAAGTGCAAAAGATTTGTGAATAATTTAGGTTCAATATGTTATAAGGGTTTTCAAAAATATTGTAAGTAAAAATAAAAATAAGATTTAATTATCTAATTATTTAAATCATGTAACCATGGCAGCCACATCGAGATAGCCGTGTTATTGCTTGTTTACAAAAAGGATGTTTACTCAAAGAATAGGAATGCTTATTAAACCATCCTGGATAGACAAAAATTTACATTTAAATATTCCTGCCTTGTAATTTACTCACAATTAATATTGCATGGTTTAAAAAATGCATATGTTGGATTAGCCTTTAAAGCTATCCATCCCTTTTCTCATGTAAATATTTCTTTGGAACAGTCCAACAATATTAACTAACCAATCATGATTTGTTAATGTGTTTCTCAGTATTTCATTGGTCAATATACATTTGGCGTGAAAAATTAAACAGGCCGTTTTGAGCTACTTTCTGATTTCCAGAAAGTATATAAGGAGCAAACTTTATTCAGAAATCAGTGAATACTCAACTTCCAAATGAATCCATGCTAGTCTTTTCTTTGAACATTTTTACTAGCCCAATGTATCTTTCGGGTGCACCAAACACCAAATTTCATCAGCGCATCACCAGGATTCTAATTCACTCATTTAAACAACCGACTTGTAAAGAACTTTATTTAATGAGAACTCTACATATTTATTTAAGACAAGTAATTTACTTACTTCAACAGTTAGTTTAAATTCTCGTTTGCACTAATTTTACACACACTTAACTCTTTCTTGTTGTTTGACACCTCTTACCAAAGATAAGTTTATTTGAATATCTCACTATTTATACGAATCAATTCATCTTATTCAAGAAAAGTGAAATTTAAACAAACTTATTACAAAAAGTTAAGAGAAAAAATGTTCATGTATAAACCCATCTAAGGTACGTAACTCATTGTTCTTTCAGCAATATTCTTTCATTAACATTTTGTTAACACCAAATATTACTTTATGTACACTTCAACTAAACTTTATCAGAGAGACTTTTTTCTGAACTGAACTTTCAACTTATTACACATTCTTTTGACACTCTTGGTTGACATATTTTCTGTGTACAATCTTCAACCAACATTTGTTGTTATTCTATATAAAGTTATTTGTTATTTTATTCAACACTGTTTGTTCTTGGTTATTTTAAACCTCTTGCTTGTATACAGTTTATTAAAAAAAATGTTTCAGGATTTGGGTAGAACACACGCAGCCTTTTCACACATTTAAAGCCTTCTGATAGATATATATATTATATGACTATTATCCTAACCTACTAAATCCCTAACACATCAATTCTTTGATTATAAATATATTTAACTAAATGTATTTTTACCTTCTCACATGACAGTTGATTATTTGTCATATTTTCATTTTGCTTTTTAGCACTTTGAAATTACTCAATTTTTAAGAGCATCAAAAATTTGAGTGAAACAAGAAGTGAAGCAAAGTATTTGAGACAGAAAAATTAAAATACAAGACCTAATTCCGACTTTCTAAATATTCAACGAATGAAAACAGACATGAATAAGAACTTTTTTCTGAGCAAAAATTAATGAAGATATTAACTATTTTGTATCTTGTTAAAAATTTTCTTTTAAATATTGTCAAATATTGAATATTAATTACTGACATCTGCTGACATACAAATTTTCTTCAAGAAAGTAGCCAACATAATCTGTGTATTTACATGATATTAATCTGCTCTATGACAATAATCCTACTTAACAAATAGAAATCCAAACCATAGAAAATAATCCCTTGAAACAACTGTACAACAGAAACTGTGCAATTTGTGGACTTTTCAGTGAAACATTTTAGTGCCAGTTATAAGCAAATAGTAATCTTAGAAAATCAGAAATCCTGTAAATTGTTTGAAGGTTTGTAAAGCAATGTTGAATCTGAATGCAAATATGATTGGTAGCAGCCATTATTGTTAGATAATACATTTTTATCAGAATCTACAAATTATTATTCTAAAAGGCTTTTCTTTTCCTTACAATTATTTTTTGAGGTTGTTGAATATAAGAGAAATAATACAAAAGCATAAAATCAGCTTGGAAGCTTATGTGTTACAAGTTTTAATTTAATTTCCTTTACTACTTGAAGCACACAGTGAAAGTATAAGTAAAAAGGGATTTTTGAAAATTCTAGTAGCTCATAACTCTAGACATTTGACTATCCTTAGATACAAGATCTCGACATCATTCTGATCATTAGCGTAACTAATTAATAAGAGAGAATCACTATGAAAGTTCTAAAACCATTTTAACAGATTTTTTGGTTTAGAAGTGAAGTTTTATTCATGATTATTTGGATTTTACTGTTGACACTTTTACCATACAGTGTATTGTTTTATTCAATGAAAAATATTTCTTGACTTCGAAGGGAATAAATATGAAATATAGTACACAGGATCTATTTCAAAGATATCCTATTCAAAATTAATAATAGAATTACTCTTGAAAACCTAGATAAAAACATCACTTCAGGAAAATTCAATGAAAATAGAAATGGTAAAACTTCTATTTACAGTGGCATATATGAGAAATAATGTCAATGAATAAAGAAAAGTTATAGTACCATTATTGTAGGCCATTTCAAAGCAAGTGTATTATTATTTTTAACATTTTAAACAATTATTAAATTTTGTCAACGAATATTTGCAATATAAAATGTAAAAAAAAATAATTAGAAACATGAAAAACAAAATGCATTAAAAACAATGAAAAAAAAATCTTTTTATTCTTACTTTATCAGGCATTATCTTACATAAGAATCTATCACTAATAATAAATGTTGAAAAATTCATTTATTTCCTAAAATATTGTAATTAAAAATGACTCATTTAAGACTATGTGAATCAAGCTAACAACTATTTCATGCATACTTTGTTGAACTTAAAAGAAAATAGAAACAAATAACACATCTACCCTCATTCTAGTGAGAAAAATGCCAAAAGATGAATCCTGACACTTTAATATTTCTTTATATATTTTTCTTTCTATTTTAAAGGTTCTCATCACAAAAGAAATTTATCAAAATATAATAAATAATGATTGTAAAATCTGTTTTAACTTAGGTGAGAGGAAATTAAATTTTCCTAGTCTATAAATACATTAGACATCTGAAGTACTGACGACAATGCTAGTTCTTTTTGGTTCAATTAAATAATTAAAAATACAAAGAAAGAAATTTGAAGATAAAACTATGTTATTTCTATTGATCTGTCTTTATGGCTTATCATATCAGAATATAAATGACAAACTTATCTTTATTTAAATTTCAACTGTGAATTTAAATCTATTGTAGATTTGAAGTTTACATTTGAATTGATTTCAACAACACTAAGAAAATTACATGCCTTGTAAAAGAATTATTTTCTAATTTTTACTACCAAGCACCAATGCTTTCCTTTATTCTTCATCTCCATACTACTTGATACAAAATTTGACAGAAAGCCATTTTTAACATGGGATTTTATAAAAAAATATACCTGGATATCTCAGTTTTTGCAACAAACATTAAGGTGAGACCTTGGTCCTTCCTCTTTGAGATCAATGGGGAGACGCTGTCTAGGGAGTGAGTCCCCAGTTCCTAGACTACAGCTAATTTTGGTTTGCTTCAAGGCCCAAAGTCCAGGGAAGAAAGAAATAGTTTTTCAGATGAAATGTTTGGGGGAAGGCTTCAGTGCCACCTGGAGAGATAGAATTAGTAATAATAAAATGTTTTGAGGAACAGTCAGAGACACAACTACTCAAAACATAGTTGGCAATATCATAAATTTCCATTAAGTATGATTTAGAATATGTCAGGACAACAGTCTTCAGTCAAAAACTACAAAAAAATATTAGGCGAAAAAAAAAAATTAACTATATCATATTTACCCTCCTATTTATAGTGAAACAGTGTTCATCAAATCAAAAAATCAGCTGAACTAGATTGAAAAATATCTTGTGCCAAGTAATTTAACCAATTTATTTTAATATAAAACTATTAATAACTAAATAATTTAAGACAAAAAAACATAATCACAAATACTGAATCAAAAATATACTGATAGCAAAAGTATAAATTCCAAAGTTAATGGGTTAAATTTTTCCATATTTTAAAAATTTTCATGTTTGTCTACAATTTTCCTTAAATATTATGCAAGTCATTGAGCTGTGTTATATATATCATTAATTTTTTACTAATACAATGGACATAAAAGAAAAATATGTTCAATACCATTGGCATTTGTGTCAGTCCATGTCAAATCAACAAGGTCTGACCATTACTGATACAGATGTTTTTCACATTTGTTACTCTTTTGACTGAGGCCTGAGTTACAAGTGTTTTACTGAGTTGGGCCAAATTGAAAATAGTGGATGTTGCTATTTGCCACTATATGCTAACATTTTCATATGGCAAAGTTGTATATCTTCAGAAAGCTCTTTGAATGCTGATTATTATTCACAAAAGAACTATGATCATAAAATCAACAGAATTTGTTATTTTTGGTTAAATGCTAACCAAAATTGGTGGAAAATAACCTTATTTTTGGTTTTGCTGACATTTTTATGATAGAACAAATAGATTTTTATATGAAAAAGTGACATGATTAAAATAATTATTTAAAAAAGTGTTATAAATTAATTTTAAGATAACATAATATAAAAATATGCAACAATGGATGTTAATGGTTAAAATTCTTTGTTGACAATAGACTTGGTACACTAAATAAATGTACAAAATTATTAAATTTATAGTTTTTGTTTTTATATGATTAAGATTAGTAGTTACAAGCAAACAGTTTCTACAACTGTATAATTGTGTCTAACATGTAAACCATGATTACTTTATTTCATTTTAACTTTTTGATAAGTCAAAATATGTGCTGGTATTAAAAGTAATAAAAATATTAAGTTGGTGTAAAAAAAAAAAAAAATCTCAACATGATTAAATTGACACCTATAAACATGGTCCTCTGAAACAAGTCACTTACTCTTCAGACTGTAAAGATATTTGGTTTTTCATAGCAGTTTGGATTCTTCAATTCAGAAAAATCCAGTTGTATTAAATTTTTTATTTTTTTATTTATTCAGTTTTTGTTTTTTAATTATGTTGGTGTAATGATGCAACATAATTATTACCGATAAATCGTCAGTGATTGAAACTTATTTACTGGAAAACAATGAGATATCTTTTGAGACATTTTATAATTTGGGTCTTAGTTCATACTACCGGCATAAATAATCATATAAACTTTTGTTGCTAGAATATAGTATCACAGAAAATTAAACTGATTTTAACTAAAAATTTCTCATCAAGAATCTACTAGTGTAGAAGAGCACAAAAGATTTGATGAAAGTGAAATTACACAATTAAATGAAAAGTTTGCAATTTGTGAAAAGAGGTTCCAAATGTTGATAATAAGAATTCAAACAGAAACCTGAAAGAGGCGTACCAATTATTTAAATAATCCAAATAGAATTTGTTTTTCAAAATTTACTGAACTCAGACCAAAAGAATGTATCCTAGCAGGTGGTGCTGGAACACACTGTGTCTGCACAATACATCAAAATATGAATCTGATGACTGTGGGGGCTCATCTTGATACACTGACTCAAGATGAACAATATCATTTAACAGATTATCACCAATGCATAGCTGCTATTATATGCAATGAAGCAACATCTAACTGCTACTTGAGTGACTGCTCAACTTGTAGCAATTTGGTGGATTTTTTTTATTTTTATAAAAAGAAATTCTAAATGACGATTTTATCTACAAACTATCAACCGAAAGAACCAAACTGAGAACTATTACACTCTACAGAAGAAT
Organism: Ascarosepion bandense; assembly: GCA_037127315.1. Classification (NCBI taxonomy): domain Eukaryota; kingdom Metazoa; phylum Mollusca; class Cephalopoda; order Sepiida; family Sepiidae; genus Ascarosepion; species Ascarosepion bandense. The sequence goes on along the minus strand of JBBBDQ010000436.1, from coordinate 5,609,389 downwards.
TAATTGAAACTTTTTGTGCAGGTCCTTAAATCTTAAAAAAGCATGATTTCATTGCCAAAAAACAATTAAAATTTTGTTGTAATAAGAAAAGTTTTTTCATGGATGGTAAAGTCATAGTTATTGCAGATTTTGCTGTGAATTATTCATTTATTTTGTAGGATGCTGTACAAGGCCACCAGCAAATTAATTCTCAAGTCATATAATATTCTTTTGTCTTGAATTGCAGAAATGATAAAGAGTTGGAGTATATTAATATTGTAATTATATCAGATAACAAACACAGTAGCTGTTCATTTGTTCCAAAGAAAGCTTATAAATGTACTGAAAAAAATCTTAATTTTAAAATAAAATATATATTTCTCAGATGGCACCACTTCCCATTATAAAAAAAATTATCAATTTGTACAACCATAAGGCTGATTTTGATATTGATGCAGAGTGGCACCTTTTTGATATATCTCATGGGAAAAATCATGTGATGTTTAAGATGCACTATTAAGAGTTTAATTAATTATTAATTGCCTGCAGCAATCCTATGATGAATCAATAATGACACCAAGACAGTTGTTTTATTATGCAAGAAAAAAACATTTCAGGTATAAATATTTTGTAATCTTCAACAAATGAAGCAGAGATCTTAAAAATAGATTAAAAAATGCTTCTACAATTACAGGAACTAAAAAAACTAATCAAATGTCTCAGGAAGAGGTAGAAATAAAACCAGGGTTAACTTGGGATAAATGAAAAATAGTTAAAATTATAAAACATGACAATATGGAGCTTGAAACATTAAGGAAGTTGTTACAGCAATCTGATAGAATGTATGCTTGAAAATATTCTAATACTGAAGAGTATGAATATTGAAATTTGGTCATCACAAAAAATTTAAGTGAAAAAATAAGTGATTTGCATATCCAAATTTTTATTTTTTATTTAAACATGTATCCCAACAAGCAGAAAAATAAATTTGTTAATCTCTTTGTAAATGTTAAGAATCTTTTAATCATTTCAATGTATTACTTTTTCAGAATGAAACATTTTTAAATACAGCCACCTGCAAAAAGTTGATTGTTTTGTGAGTTTAGTGTATCATATCAAATGTCAACAAACATTCTTAAACCATTGACATCATTTTTTGCATATTTTTATACTATATTAACATTAATTCATGGCATTTTTTAAAATAATTATTTCAGTATGTTACTATTTCATATAAAATTTTTTGTTGTATAATAAAAATATAAACAAAACCAAAAATAAGGTTGTTTATTTTCCACCAAATTGGTCAACATTTAGTCACAAATAACAAATTCTGTTGATTTTATGATCAAAGTTCTTGTGTGAATATTAATCAGCATTTAAAAGAGCTTTCTAAAGATATATAACTTGACCATATTGGGAGATATGAAAATGTTAGCATATAGTAGTAAATAGCAAAATCTACCATTTTGAATTTGACCCAACTTTGTAACTCAAGCCACAGTCAAAACTCCACCACAGAATTTTGTAAATATCTTACCATAATGCATGTAAATTTGTTGTCAATTATTTTTTTAAATTAAAGGTATGATACAGTTTTTGAGAAATTAAATATCAGAAGTTTTAAACAAAACAATAAATAGATCACTTTTAAATTTACCTAAGTACTTTAAATAAATAGATCACCTTTGTAATACTTTAAAATGCTATATAATTTAAATGAGTGGGTGAAAAACAATTGAGATATTGATATTCAATTTCTGTGACTATTTTTCAAAATTCACCTTTTTGACAAGATATATCTCAAGAACCCTTTGACCTAGAGGTGTCATATAGGTGCCATTCAATTTCTATCATGAAGCTCTATAAGTGTATTAAATTTGAAAAAAAATGTGTCAGTGATGGTCAGACCTGTGTTGATTTAATACTGAATAACCCATTAATTATCTTACGTTGTTTTTTTGGGGGGGTAGTCACTGGATTTGATAATTAAATATTGGAAATGGCTAACATTAATACCATTCAGGAAATTATATTAAATTTTTTAAAGTGATCAAAATATCAATGAACCAAAATTATTCTAAAGAAACTTTCATCCCTAAGACAACAACCTCATTGGTATGATCATCTGGAAGATAAAAATTGCCTTTTCAAAGTTCAGTGATGAAAACTATAATCTAAAATAAAGTTGAAATATTTACTAATCTCACTGTTTTATAATTAAATAATTGTATTATATTTCTCAGTTGGTAAAGTTTTATAATAAAGTAAATATAGTATTTAGAATCGTAAATTTTAATCACTTGCAAATCTCAGAGAGAAGCTGGAAAAGCTAATGAAGCAAGATCCCAAATTTGAATAATGTCACCACTTCAAGATAAAATTCATTCAAATACCTGAGTTTTAAAACAAACTGTGGCAGTGATATATTTGTTATTATTAAACCAACTTCAATGTTGTCATTTTTTTAAAAATTGATTATTTCCAATTAATACAGGGTTATAGTTCATCCAACTGCACTTTTGTTCCCTATACCCAAAGAAAAGAAAAGCCTTAAAACCATTTTTCTTCTATGTCACAATCAACCAACTGATTTGAAATCTTTTCTTCAGGCTATTATAACAATTTATAAAATGTTAACTTCATCAAACCAGTTAATCCTTATATTTAGAAAACAGCAGCTATGATTACAAATACAATCTTTGCTGGACACATTCTCTTTGTGTCATTTTGCTTTTTCTTTATGCTCTTTTCAAGAAGACAAGCACTAACAATAGTTTATTTTCTTATTTTACCTTCTATTGTGAAATTCTGTACTGCTAAATCTTTTGCTGCATTAACAGGAAATTAAGTGACAAATTATCATCCTCAAATTAATACTAATAAAAAATGAGAGGGTCACTAACATTGCTTATCCTTATGAGAAATACAAAAATGCACAGCAATTCCCATAGCATCTCAGCCATTAGCCTTTAAAACAAGGACAAAAGCTGACCTCTTTTATGCTGGAAGAAATAATAACCAAGAAAATAAATATTACAATAATACGAGTTGGTAAGTAATAACAATTTTCAAAGACCTGGAAGAAGTGTTCTACAAGTTAAGGGAAATATAATTGATGGAGTTATTAAAGGACAGTCAATGAATGCTGTAAATAGAAGATAATGAAATGCAAGTGAACAACAGAATCCTCCAAACAGTCAATTGTGTGTGTGTATGTGTAAAGATTTCATTAAACTAATCTGAAGTGAAGCCAGTTATGACTTACCTCAAAGTATCTTCCATATTGTAAGAGAAGCAAGTAGAAAGGACAAGGGAGCTAAGAAATTAAATGAGAATGTTTAAGTAATTAGCTGGACTTGGTAGGTTCCAGAATCCAGCCAAGCAGAAGGCCAGCTAAAAAAATAACTGAAATAGAAGAAGAAAATAAAAGAAAAAATATTATGAGTAAAAATGACAAAATGGTGAAAAAAAAGAAAAAAAAAAAAAGAAAATTCATTAGATGAAGGAAGAAAAAGAAAGATTAAAAAAACAAAAGAAAATATATGAAGAGGTGCTGAAAAGTTTTTAGCTTGACTCATTTCCCAAAATTTTGCTAAATGACGCAACAATTGTTTTTTTTTTTTGAGGGAAGAGTTTCTTGGTGAAGCAAAGAACTTTTCAACATCCTTTGTGTCTGCTATACTTTCAAGAATTAAACATAAGTATTATTTAAACTGAAATTTTTATTCCAGTCCAGTGAGAATCAACTAGTTCTAAAGATTTTCAAACAATTCCCATATGGAAATCTTTATGGAAAGTAAATCATTATACTGAACATAAAATTGTAAAATCCTTGATAAATTTCTTTAGGAAATTTGTAATATTGAAATATTTATGAAGAAAGCTTCTTAGCTAATGAAAAATGGATAGAATCTGTATAAAAAAAGATACAAAATTTAACTAAGAATTTTTCTTGTACTTCATATTCATAAGAAAGTTAAATTATAAAAATGTATTGTGTAAACATTCAAGACTATAGAATGGGTTTTGCAAATATAAAAATGTAATGAGAAAATTCTGCCATATTAGTGTAAATTAGCTTGTTTTTGAATAATCAGATATATCAAACAAATCAGTGGTAAAAATGCTTATCTGAATAGTTGTGAACAATTTCATGAGATCTGCAATCTAGACAATCAGATAGTTTCACCATTTTTTTTTTTTTTGTTGGCACTTAATTCATAACCAGGAACTTGCTGTCACATAGCATCAGTGTAAAGATTTTGAGTGTCACTTTCATGCTAGACAATCTTTAGGCACATATTATATCTCCAAAATTCTTTTTGGACACACAGTCATTGAAGAGTCAGTTATGGGATATGTATTTTTATCCCTACATTTAGAAAACAATACAGACATTTTATTTTACCCCAAAATGCATCTTTTTTCAAGCCATAGTCCACAACTTCTAGGTTTTGCTTTGCAAGCAAAAACTTTTTCTTAAAAAAATCATTTAATTCCCACAAATGAATAGAAAAAAAATTGTACTATTTACTTCTCGGAAAAAAGTTTTGAGGTTATAGTATTTTATTTCCACAAATTTATATTTACAGCTCGTCGACAGTTATAAAATACTTCATTTAATATATTTTGCAATAAAAACCGCCCCCCAAATTTTAGAACAAACACTGATGACGTACTTCAAGAGTAATTATCTCCCTTGAGTTTCAGACAGCTACATTCTCAACAAGTAACAATTTATTTAGATTATTTACACTCGAACCATTGTCCTCATGTTTGTTGTTATTATTATTATTATTATTATTATTATTATTATTTTTTTTTTTTACATAAAAAGAAGACATGTAAAATACGTTTTTTTATATATGTTCGGATAAAAAATTTTATTACAGGAACCAAAGAAAATTTGACATCACTAAATAAAGGGAAACAACCCATAACTAATGACAAATGAACAGAAAAGAAATGTGATGCAAGTTTAATTCTTTTTTCATTATTTAAAAAAAAATAAATAAAAATAAATTGACTCCAATACAGGAGTTATTTTTGGATTTTTTTTTCTGATAAAACTTTCTTATAGGTAAATTAAAGCAGAACACTTTTTAAACTCCTTTTAATTGCTAATTCATTTTTTTGGTCAATGTGATTATTCATTCACCTTGTCTTTATATTAAAAAAACAAAGTTCATAGCATGATATATGATATATCTATTTTCTTTATTCTCTTGGATGATTTGAATTGATTACAATTTTGGAGCATACTAATATCTCTATGGAAAATAAAATCATTGGTTCAGATCCCTGTCAGAAGATCATACAAATTCAATAAGTAGCAGGATTACTTTTCATGAAGTGGCTTGCAGGACAAATATATGATAAATAGTAATGAAAATAACCTATTTATTACTTCAAAACAGCAAAGCAGTAGTGTGTGTGTATATATGTATATATATATATAAAACCTCTGAATTCAAGCTTGAGGAGGGTTTGATATGCTTTGATAGCAGTTGCTTGGCTGCTTCTACACACACCTGTGTAGGCAGTCTGGCAGTTCAGATTGAACTGTTTAGGCCATCATACACGGAAATCAAAGGGAGTCTATTATATATAATATGTGCGTGTGTATGTGTGAAATAAAGTTTAACTTGCACTCTGAACATTTAATTAAAATATTCCAAGCCAGAAAAAGATTTTCTTTGCAATGTTAATATGTTGGTAATTTGTAACTAATTACTTACCAACCAACAAAAGGTAGCAGTAATGACATTTTTATAAAAGCAAAGAAGAAATTCAAATCTGATTTTTTTCAGTAAATACAGAGTCTACCAAAAACTCAAAAACAATACCTAACAATCTCCTTTTATTCTGTAATTAGACATTGTGCTATATTCTTGTTGGAAAGTTATAAAGCTTTTAAAAATCATTTGAGGAAGACAAATGAAAATTGTTTATATCCAACTTTTTAAATTATTTATTTGAAATTATGCAAATTATCATTATGATTTAATCTCAGGATTTATTAAACTATTACAGAGCAGTCATTCACACTAATGTGAATTTGTTTATATTAGCTAGCAATAAATGCATAGAAATATAACTGCATGCAATTTATAACATTTTCACATTGAATTGTATGCATTTTTATTTAAAATGTACAAACTGGACTATTTAAAAAAATACAAAGGTGGTGAATTTCAGTCAACACAAGAGCTTCTCTTATTTATTGAAAAAGATATATATATATATATATATATATATATAAGAGAGAGACAGAGCATAGAAAAAAAAGCATCAGTATTTTTAAATTATTTATTAAAATATATGAGTTAGCATCTCCATAACTAACATCCAGTTAATTTACAAAAATTAATACCACAAATAAAAAGTTATAAGAATGTTATTTCAGTCAAGTGCATTAATGTTGACAGGTAAATATGGAGAAGAGAACTTCAACCAAGAGTAAAATTAATAACAGGTATTAGGCTACTCCAAGTGAACTCTTAATAAAAAATGTTATAGCTATTAGTAAACTTAGCTTAGTCTGACCAAGATCACAATAGGACAAATAGTGAGGATCAAATTCACTACACTAGTGACTGGTTTGCAATACAAGCTTGCTAAATAACTGTGCTGTAGTAGGTGTCCAATAATTTTTTTATAAATCTGACAGCAATTTGCAGAGCAGGACATAAAACAACTAATGATAAAGGTAAATTCTGCATTTAAAACATTTCATACTTGGGATGAAAAATGAAAAACGATAAAAGAATACTACTAAAGTTCTGAAGTAAACAAAATGTGATAAACAAATTGAGGATATTAATTCTCAATTATGATGAAATTTAAAACTTCCACAAAGATTAATTCTAAAAATAAAATATTCACATCAACTTTAAAAACAATAACCTGTTTCAGATTAATGCTATAGCTCTTCAAATAGCGTAAACACTACATTTTGATAAAGTAAACATTTCTATTATTAAAATATTAAAATATATATTGAATGTATAGAAAAAAAAATTGAAACTAATTGTTTATTTGCATTTTAAAACACTTTTTACATATTAGAAAAGTATAAAATTTATAAATAAAGCATTTCTATAGAAAAGGTGATATATTTGAAATTTGCATCTTAGAACTGAATAATTCTTTGATAATGTTCTGGTTTACTTAAAGACCAAGCTAAATATGGCACTAACTAAATTCTCTGTTCATGGTTTAGGAGTCAACAGAATTTCCATCACACGTTCTTGTGTGCATGCTTTCTTGGATGTTTCCACTTGTTTTTTTCTTTAATACTTGAAAAATTTATAATCATATTTGGAATGATTTAACTGATGAAGTCACAACAGAAAAATAGAATGATTGTTCTTTTAGCATTCTGCAAATTACTACAATAGTTCATAAATATTAGAATTGTCTTTTAGTTGTGAGCTATCAGAAAATAAAGTGAAAATATTAACCAACTATGACAGCAAACTAAGGATTGTATTTGATTTCAAACTATAATACTTTGAGAGTTATCAAACAACAAAAAAATTGCTGCTATTAAGTAATAATAAAGCAAAATATGTATGTCTAACTACAATTATTTATCACCTAAATGTTTTGTTAAAGTTATCCTAGAAAACTAAATTTCAGAGAAAAATATTTTCGATGTTTACATAAAACCGTCAATTCATCCCTATGATTCAGTAGTACTTTATTTTTAGGGAACCTTAAAATCTGCAGCTTTTCATTCAGGCACAGCAGGCAGATGGCATAGAATGACTTACAGATTCTTGTTTTTTACAGAATTTTCCATTTTACTTTGGGGATTTTTTTTGTATCTTTTTAACTCCCAAAAATATGCAGAAAAGGATGTTTGGTTTCGGTATGTGTTATTTTTTTAAGGAAGTTAAATGCAAATACCAACACTGCTTAAAAGACTTCTTAGTAGATCCAATGTAAACTTTTTTAATAGTTGGGTTTTCATTTGACTATATTATATTGGTACACAACAGAATTCGTTAGACACCTATTTTCCTGTGAGGAATTGTTAGGATTTCAACAATTACATAAATTTGTATTGTTGTTATTTTCATTATTTAAATAGTTATTGTTACTTTGGTTTATGGGCTGATTTTATTTTTTTTTATTATGATTCTTAATAATTTTTTTCTAGATTAATTGTACAACTACAACCTAAATTATTGGTATTTTTATTAGAACATTTACTTAGAGGGTTATTATTAGAGAAATGTTTCTCAATTAAATTGAGGAACTTCAGCCCTAACTTAGTGCTAACCATTTGGTTAAAAGGGGGTGCATACCAAATGATTTCTCTATTTCTATTTTTCCTGTTATAGTCATATTTTTTTATGTATTTGATATCATCTGATGCGCATTGTGGTGCAGTGGATATCGGCTTGGAATAAGAAACCAGAGAGCCAAGTTTGAATTCTAGTTGAATTCCCTGCATTCACTTACGCACAAATACCCTTCGGAAAGGTATTAATCTGTCTCTTCCCTCCAGTTATGGGTTAAATAATAGGACAGATTGGGTTCTATAGTCTTGGCTAGCAACCAGTCTACCACAGGATAATCTTCTGACCAGTCAGTCATATCTCTTTTGAGACATGATCACCCAAGAAATTGACTGATATCATGATTTTTATAGTCACTATTCTTCAGTGTATTATTATAAAAATGTTTATAAAATATTTCTTTAATTGAAGAGTTTTTACTAATTCTATATTAAATGGAGGAGGATACATGCTTGATTATACTTGGAGGGTGATTAGACTTTTGGTGGATGTATAATGGATATTTGTTGGGTTTTATATATGGTTGATAAGTATCATTTACTAAGTCCAGCATTACAGCAAAGAAGTTGTAATTTCAAATTAATGTTGGTTATTACTTTTACATTTATACTTTTGAATTCTCTGTGAATTAGTTTTTTTTTATTTGAAAAATTAAAAAGCTAATCCATAGAGACTTCAAAATTCCCTAAAAATAAAGTACTACTGAATTATAGAGATGAATTGATGGTTTTATGTAAACATTGAAAATATTTTACTAAAATAAATGACCCACACAATACTTATTTGGTTTTCATAACTACAATATACCTTAGTATACTATTAAAAAAAAACAAAAAAAAAACCCTGAAATCTAACCTGGTGATAAAAATTTGTCTACCCATTTAAATAATGAATGGTCCCACTATGTATCTTACCCAGACAAAAGGTGTCATCCCATGTTGCCTTTCTCGACCCAAATCTTTAACTTTATAGTTCAACCTAAATCTCATTTTTGATTGAACAATATTGACACACCTACTAGCTTATTCTCTAACAACCCCTCCTTAATTTTCTAAATAACCATAAATTCATTTTATATTTTCTAAATAAATCATTTTCACCATTTTTTTAAAAAATATCACCTAATGAAGTTCTGAAACATGAACATTTTTGTGTAGTGATATGCTTTTAGAAACCATTGTAATAACAAAATTACATTAAGCTCTACTTTGTATTGAGCACTTTTTATAAAAATAAATGCATGAACAGTGAGTTTTAATCTACCTGTTTTTTCACTTCCTTATTTTATATATATATATATATATATAATGCATATTAAAAATTTTTTATGAGAAACTGTCAACCTATTGAAAGATAATCAAATTCAAATACTTTCTAGCACAATAGGTCACCATCAGTTATCACACATTTTTCATTCATTTCTTCACCTACAAATTTAGAGGGGGGGGGCTCTAATTAATAATCATCTGATAACTCAGTGTATGATGGATTTGAGGACATTAAAGCTAATTTTTTAAACTTTCAAAATAATATTGTTATTAAAGAATTATGCTTTTGTTATTTCTATTTTATTTCTTTCAAATACATTTTTCAAAATAGTCCTAATTTAATATAAATTTTAAACACAAATGTTTTGATGATTTGGCCAATTGAAGAAGAATGAAACAGTGGTTGGTGATTCAAAGATAGCAAGGTCCTTGTCATTGAAGTTAACTTTATTTGGAACTAAAGAATAAATAAAAATAACTGAACTCCACATATGTTACAAGCCAAGACTATCAAAAGAATATGTTAGTATAACACAAGAGCCTTTTCCATGGTATTCACTGAATATTTTACAGCAAAGGGAGTAACAAGTTTGTATTATTACATTTACTTAATTCGAAGAACTAGACAAAAACAAACAGAAATTATTTACCTTATTACTGATGAGGATCCAAATACAGAATCAGAAAGGTCACCCGTTTCCGCCATGGCAAAAAAACACTGAATGAGATGATCAATCTGAAAGAAAGGAAAAAAGAATATATAGAAATAAAAAATAATATTGAAATATTAAAAGAAAAAAAAGAAAACCTAACTTGTAAATACAAGCTGAGAATGTTAATCACTTCTTGGAAAACTGTAAACTTAAAGAAAACACTGTATAAAATTTCACCATCCAAACACAAGTATCAAAAAATATAAAAAAAAAAAAATATTCATTTCTTTTAAAACCTAACCTAAAATACTTTAGAAGAAAAAATATCCCTATTATTATAAAATTACATTCAGGAATTAATTTTTGCATTATTAAGAAGTTCAAAACCTATATATATATATATATATATATATATATATATATATAAAATAAAACTGGTAGTTATCAATTTTGAAAATGGAGTAGAGAAAATTTTGACAACAAAGTAAAACAGAACATTGCTTAATATTTCATAATGTTTGTTTTTAAATATACAAAAAATGAAAAAAAAAATTGAAATATTGTTTTATAGCAATAAAAATTTTGAGAACTTGGAGTCATAATTATTTACATCATTTACATTGTTTGAACTGTCACCCTCATCTTTATTGCCATATTCATGACATTTTGGCCATTGTATGCTCCAACTTTCATCAAGTAATTGAAATTTTAAACTGAACATTTTTGTTTCAATCACTGGGATAGATTGTTCTCATTCTACGAGTCATGCTATTTTTGGATGTCTTGGTTATCTTCCTTTAAGTAAACAATCTAAGTTTTTATTCACTACTAATGTAGCCAGGTATTGAACTCACAATTTTTGAGTTAAAGAAAGATAAGACATCAAGAAGTGGCATGATTAGTGAAACAAGAACAATCTACCCAAGTGATCAAAATTAAGGATTCAGTTTGAAATTATAATCACCTAAAGAAAGTCAGGGTGTACAATGGCCTAAATGTCTTGAATATGGCAACAAAAACAAGGACAACAATCCAAATAATGTAAATAACAATACTTCATCTCATAAATATAGACAAATACTGAAATCATGAATCTAATTATTTTCTATTATTTATTCATTCCAATTGCTGTTTCCTATACATCCAGATCCAGTCAATTTCTGATGCTTATCCTGTGCATATTTAATGACATGTTATTTAACCATTTAGAACACCATATCCCATACTCCTTGCTTATTTTACTTTGGGATAATTTAAAGCTTCTTTCTTAACACAAAAGTTTCTTTTATATAAATGCTCTTGATCAAATAAATATATATAAATTTACTCAAGCCACAGGATTAGTAACTAGGTCCCACCCTTTTACCATGAAACCAATAAATTGTAAATGCAAATTCTACTCCAGCAGCTTCTTTTCTTGCACTTCTCACCTGTGGAATTCCCTTCCATTTACTTACTTCTCCAGCAGCTATAATCTCCAAGAATTTAAATGTAAAGTCAATAGTCATTTTCTATCTCACTAACCTGCATCCTCTGGCACTCATGCTCCTTTCTCCGTCCACTCCACTCATCAGTATTCTCATCCTTCTCTTACCAACTTCCTGACACCCCCATAACCTGTCACTCTTTCTAATAACTTTCCTCCTATGTAACCCTCTGCAAATCAGTGGCAATAAAATGCCTTGCTTGAGGCGATATGATTATTAAAAAAACAGCAGTTGCTTCAACTTTTGGGGCAATACTTCATTACTTTTTTAAAATTTTTATTTATACTACTTTGCAATAATGTAAAGTGTGATGCTGAGATCCAAAGATGCATTGCCGTGGCCAAGGACACATTTCAAAAGCTAACCAGAGTATTGAAAGACAGAAAAAGCTCACTGGAAACAAAGAAGAGAGTGCTGGATTGTTATGTGATATCTGTTCTTCTGTATGATAGTGAATGTTGAATGATCTCAAGGATCAAGGAGAGGCTTGAAGCAACAGAGATTTGGGTTTTACAGAAGGATACTGGGGATACCATGGACTGAGCATGTTACTGATGATGAGGTGTTGGAGAGGATGGAAACAGAGAAAACTCATACTTATCATAAGGAAGAGACAAATGAGGTTTCTGGGACATGTAATGAGGAAGGAAGGCCTGGAAAATTTAATACTCACAGGACGAATAGAGGGAAAGAGAGACAGGAGAAAGCAGCACAAGACATAGTTGATTGGCCTGAGCACATGAATGGCAGAGGGGGGTTTGGGAGAGATACTAAGAGGAAGAATATTGAGTGCAACAAGAGAGAGAGCCAAGTGGTAGTCATTGCCTACGACCTGAAGGGACATGGCACATGAAGAAAAATCACTACAAAAACGTGACTCAGTTTTATTGTGTTTACATCAAATTTATCAGGATATTAAAATGCAGAACAAGAACTACTATTTACAGCCCCAGTAAGAAATTAGTGGACAATTAATCTGAAAATGGCTTATCAGAAAAATAAGCCAACACCACACAAAGAGATTTTGATGCCAAATACTAAATTATGTTCAAGGATAGATAGATGTGAATGACTGATTAGTAATCGTCAATAGTGACTTCATATTTGTATCCTGTGCTTCATGCTGCTAAATTTTTTATCAGCTTAAAATATCTATAGGGAAATGACGGTTCTGAAGTAAGAAAAGAGAGAGAGAGAGAGAGGACAATCCATTTCATCACCACATTACAAGCACTCCCTTGAAGTGTACATAATAAAGATCTATCTTTCTCTTTTACTGTCATTTGTTTTCATTTCTTTTCCAAATTGTTTTATCCTCTTAAACATTTCATATAATAATTGAAGAGAAAATTTTTGTGTTCATTTGGTGCAGAATATCTAGAAAGGGTCACTTATATCCCCAATGGTAAAACATTACAGTTAACAAAATGGTTACAGTTAGATTTAGTTCAACATTTTAACCATTAAAATATCTCAAGAGATTTTAATTCAGCATTTTTGGGTATAAGTCATAGTCATTGAAAAAGTATTATGAACAAAAGAGAAATATTGTAAATTGGTTTATGTGGTATAGTTCTTTCTGAAATAATTTAAGAAAGATTTTATATTCTAGTAAATTTATACAATAAAATTTACACACGTAATGGACTGAATAAATTAGAGAAATATAGATACAGAAAAATAATTTTTTAAAATTAAAGTAAAAAAAAATATACTGATTTCATATTATATACTTAAATTGTTATTGTAAAAAAATAATGAAAGCCTTATCTGACTCACTTTTCTGAAAAGTGAAATAAAAGTCAAGACAACAGAAACAAGGATTTGAAATGTATTTTTATCATGATTGTCAGAGGTTTCACTTCACAGATAACTATTCCAATAAAATTAAAAAAAAAACACTGAACAATAAGTAAAAGCCCTTTTCTTAAATATAAAGAGGGTGCTGAACTAATAAAAAAGAACTTCAAAGAAAGAGAAAAAAATAAATTTGTCGAACAGATTTTGGGAAAAAAACTTTTGATCACCCACTCATATTAACAATCAGAAACTTTGGTATTTAGCAGAACAAAACAATTTATGAACCACTAGAGTATGGGAATTAAAACAAATTTATGGCTATAATTTTGCACAAATATTAGGGCATGCTGAAAAGTTCTTAACCCAACTAAAAGCTCTTCTAAAAAGAAATTCTGATATTTGGTTATATTTCAGGAAGTGGGTCAGGTCAAGAACTTTTCAGTACCTCTTCATGAAATTTGAGTAATACATTTACTATGAGAAATTTCAGTTATTGAAACTACAAGGTCTAACTTTTTCTTAAAAGATGATATTTACATTGTTAAAAAATATAAGGAAGATAAAAGCTGAGAGAATTCAAGTTCTTGACTGTTTTATTTGTTGCAAATAAAAAACTTACCTAACAGACTCTTGCTAAACTTCATTTATGTCTGAAAGTTTGTAAAAAAAAAAAATAAATAACTAAAAAGAAAGTGAACAGTATCTGTGGACCAATATGGTATATGGTTGTTATAAATATGTTAATTACAAACTGGTAAGTTGGTAGACTTAAAAAGAAAATGTAGATGTGGGTGGTTATAAATATGAACGGTAGACAGGTAAATAAAGAAGAGATGTTACAAAAAAAAAACATATGGAAATGGCAACGGAATGCACAAAGTTTAAAAAAGCAGCTTAAAAAGAGGTAGCGAAATTGCAACTAGAGATGAAAAATTCTGATAGTGAGGCATATTATTTGCTTGTTGAAATGATTTGGTTGTTAATAATATCAAATTACATCAATACCAGAAAGAAAATAGCTTTCCTTGGTTATTTTTCTCTTCTTATCAGTGCTCATAAAAATATGCAAAATTTACCATTGAAATAATTTTTCTTTTTACAATAATAGTAACTGTAACAAGGATTCTGAAATTCAAACCAACCTTACCAAGCATTGACCTAAATTTCAGAGGCCAGTACTTAGCACTAGTAAATGTTCTGATTGTAAGTGTTGACCTAAATTTTCAAATTTAATCTTGTATAACAATATTGATATTCATTAAATTTGCCTCATGTAAGGTTTTCACATCTGTATTTCTAACTGAAAAGAAAAATTCATCTTTATATCTTGATTATTTTAAAATTTTCTAACTTACAACAGTCAACAATCAGATTATATGCAAACTTGACTAAGAGTAATCAGCAAAAATGAAAAGTTGACATAAAAAAGATCAACAATGATCGAGTAAAAAAAAAACCTCCTTGTCAATAATGAGAAAGCATAAAACAAAGTGCAAAATATTAAAGAAGAAAGTGATTGCATTTGAAAGCTTTTCCATATAGATGTATCATAGAAAGTATTTAGTGTAAAAAAGGAAAAAAAAGGAAAAGAAAAAAGAAAAAAAAAAAAGGAAAAACTGAACAGTAAACAGGAAATTAATTTCAACCAAATCAGATTTATCTGTACAGAAGCACAACCAAAATCAAAATCTTATTGTTAAAAAGTTAATAATTGAATATTCAACATTATAAACTCATCCCCACCCCTTATTTTGTTGGAAGCAAATATTTTGATCTATGAAAGATGATGTACGTGCTTTTAGCAGTAGAAGAAATGGATGGAAGGTCAAATATCTACAAATAACTGATTTCTAAACCAAGTAAATTAATTACTTTTTTCTTGAATCATAATAATCCACTTGTTGCCAATAACAAACTACTACCACACTAAAGCTAAAAATAATGTTTTGAGAAATGAGGAAAATAGATGGTTGGCAGAAGTTCCTAACAAGCATTTTTAACATATGTTAAGTTGCTGAAGATACAAAAATAAAGTTTTTGGCACATCAATACTTATATGAGCCATGTAACATCTATGAAAAAAAATGTGCTCCTCCAAAATTTCAATTTTACACTATAAAATAAATTTCACGTTTAAATTGAATGAAATTGTTCAATGTATTTTTTAAAAGGAAAAAAAAAAAAAGATATAAAAATCTTCAAATATCTATCAAAATAAAAAACAAACACGCTATTTCATGTGTATTATATTCATAGAAACAATAAGAGAATTGAAAGAATATTATACATAAAAAGAAAAAAGATAAAAAGAATATCAATTCAGTGGTACAACAGGGAAAACTTACAAATCTATATTATGATAAAAGCATAGACTATTAATCTGATAACATTCAAGTGATATCCATCAATTAATCTACAATTTTTCAAAACGTCTTTAAAAGCAGCAATACATTATATTTGCTGGCTATGCTTTGCCAAATTTCCAGGCATCAATTAATAATTTGAAACCAACAATGAACTGTGTATGTATTTTATGCTATATAAATGAAAACTGCTGAAACTACTTGTCTTTAAGATTTTTTTGGAGACCAGAACATTTTTTTATATCAATACTATATATTAATTTCCATTGTGCATTTATATCTTGTGTCACAACCTATGTAATTAGACAGGACAAAAAGATGTTTATAATTTCTTTAATAATGGAAGATTTCTTTTAAATAAGGAGGTCTCTTTAATGACTGATGCATATCATGTGTGACACAAAGTATGTCATCAGCCCTATAATGCCTATTCTATCATATATGAATACATTAGAAAAGACTGTTACAAAACAGACTTTATTTTTGATAGCACGAGTACATGCTTTCAGTTATTATATAGTGCAAAATTAACAATACTCATAATCATAGAATTTCTTTTAACCATTTATCAATGTTAATATGAAATTGGACTTTTTCTTTATAGGCTATATTTAATTTCAGACGGTCGATGGTATCTATGATTCATGAATTACTCTCTGTATTATATAAACTGCTTTTTGGCCAATATCTTTTCATGCTAAAAGTTTCATAGGTTTAATATAATAGTGACTCAAAATAAAAATGACTTTTGAAAAAAAAAAAAAAATCAGCAGCATAAAACTTATCTCTCTCCTATATATGTTGCAATCTTAAAACTTCCTAACAACTGTCATCACTTCTGACAGTATGTATACACTAGTTTCTTTAGATAGAACTTGTAACTTTCTATTCTTTAATTCAAGTACAACTTATCCACAAAGTTTATTTCCAATCTAAAAGCTAAATTGGATAGACTGAGAACGTTCAAACAAGAATTTATTGCCATATGGCACTAAATATTCTGCAAGCACAATGCTACATATAAATAAGTTGTAATAAGCAATTTCCATAGTAGCAAGAAGTAAATGTTTATTTTCTCTCTTGTCATGGTTAACTTGATCTAAAAAGTTTAAACAGATAATAATTTAAAATCTACATTGAATCATTTCAAATTGTGATTTTTATTTGATTGCTATTTTACCCATTAAAACTAACAGCGCATCTTATAAAACCTTCACTATTACTAGGTTTTCAAATTGTTATTGTTGTGCTATACTCTTTCATGAAGTTGATGTTTTATAAATGTTTCCACATGATATCGCTAATACAACACAGACCAAAACTAAAAGAGAAAAAAGAAAAAAAGCAGCAACTTGGTGCATTATATATGCAGGTATGTAAAATTTCAGGTAACTAAAAATACATCTCTAAAAGGAAAATATGAAAGACAAAAGGAAAAGTTAGTTGATGCATTTGGTCTTATGATGGACAATTGCCTTGATAAAATTTATCAGAGAACGAAATGTATCAGCTAAGTTTTCCTTTTGTCTTTATTCATATTTATCACTATTTTCATGGAATGCACAGTGGTGTAAGTGACTTGGACTGAGAAATTAAAGAGTTGAGTTTGAATTCCATTCAATTTCATAACATGTAAATACCCTTGGGGAAAGGTGTGAATCTTCCTCCCAGTAAATAGCAGGACAGACTGGGCCCTACAGCCTTAGTTGGCACCCAGGAGGACAATTCTTAATTCAAAACCTGAGGAAGGTGGTTTGGAGACCTTGTGGCACATAATATGCACCAAATCTGTATTTCTTCTTCCAAAAAGGATGGTTGGTCTGTACAAGCCTTCACTACTATAGTCAAATCATAGTTTGGCTGTTTAGTTTTAAGATCTGAACTGCTAGTCTCATAAATAAAAAATGATAGTATAGAGTGTGCATATGAGTGTCTGTAGACCAAGATTGGAAGATTCCCTGATCGTTTAACCAAAGTTAATTTTTCTGGTCATTGAAACAATAGTTTTTTTTTTTCAGTAGATCTGAGAATAAATAGATTGTCAATTGTGTGGATTTCATTCGACTAAACTAATAAAAGTGATTTGTGATTATTTCTTTTCAGTTGCTAAGCTGAAAAAGAAAATGGAATTCACCGTCAGTTAAAATGTACATTATATTTTTCCTCAAATGATCAATTTCTTGTACTGCTCTATCAAGTACCAAACTCCTACCATGTTTACAAGAGCCAGATCAGCCCAACAAAGAGATTGTTGCCTCATCAGGCCTAGAGCTGTACAATCCTCACTTTCCACCCATGACAGTTCAAGAATGTTTGCACAGCTTTGTAAGTGATGAATTGTTTTCTACTTAACACCCCCCCACCTGATGAAATGTTGCTAGCCTTTCACTGTTCTATTGCTTTTTTGTAATGACAGATGTTCAGGCAGGCTACATTTCTTGGTTCCACTAATCCAAACATTCAAGGCTCAGACCCAATAGGCCAAGTACATGAAATTGACTTCTCATTTCCTTGATAAGTCCAACTTAACTTCTCAAGAATTATTAGATTGTAAAACTATCCTTTTATGCCCTTACAATAACTTCACTTAGTAATGGGCTACCTTGAGTGGCTCTTGTGTCGGGTGAATAATATAAAAAACAAAAAAATATTTCAAGTTTAGTGAACATCATATATGGAAAAATAAAATGATTAAGTTGACAGTTAAAAAGGTTTTGTTTGGTAAGTACTCTAAATTTTGAGGAAAACTTCAAGAGGTTATACAAGTGAAATAAATCAATGTTGAAAAATATTTGTAATGTATTCCACAAGTAACTGAATCTTCAAAGTATATTACATTTTAAAGACTGCACATTGCTTATTACCCTCAGCAAGTTTTTTTTTTACTATTTTAAAATGGTGTCAAAAAATTGATAACAGTAACACACGCATTAAAAAAAATTATTGGTATGTAAATTGACCTCATTTCGAAATTCCATTTATAAAGAAAGACTCAGTTAAGTGACATGCGTTAAAACACGCTTGGGCGATCAAGTGTTGAAAGAGACACGTTAATTAATTGGGCAGAAGATTTTCCCGCAGTAGGTTGCCATTACTTTCAAAAAGAAATGTTTACAATGTTTTTCATCGTTAAAGTGAAAAAGTTTTAATTTTCTATACTAAACGCCTAGTTAAGTAGTTATATTCAGATAGCGTACAACGGCCGAAACGTAAAAATGGCAATAAAAGATGAGGACAATATAGTCCGACTGGAACAATTAAAAAGAATAAATTTTTTAGTTGTTTATTAATGCAAAACGGAAAAACAGCTAGAAACAATGAACTAAAAAACGGAGAATAGGCTGATAATGCTGGAAAAGACTAAAAATTCTTTTACCGTTCGATACGCAGATAAAATAAAAAAGTAATATCAACCTATCGACGAAACGAAAAGAATCTTTCTGTACACAATGTTGACTTTTTTCCTGCTGGAAAAAATAGCGATTTCTCTACCACTACCAGTGAGTAAAATAAAATGTTTTTAGGCTTTTTAATTCTTTGTTCAATTCTCGAGTTTCACGACAAAAAATAAATAAATAAACAGGATGGTTTCACCATTATCGATCGATGACGCATCATTTCTTTCAGTTTCTGTTTATATTTTTTGACAACTGTATAAAAAAAAAGAAGAGGAAAGTAGGTGTGACTGTGATTTTAAAGTTAATTTTTGTCGAAGTTCCTTCAAATAAGAGCACGTTTAAAGCCTTTTACTTTGGTAAATTTTTTTGTTCCCCAAAGGCCTTTACCCCGTCAAATCTTTCCTAAACTTCCTTAATTACGTGCAAATGTATGCTGAAAAATCAAATTGATAATTGTTTATTGAAGAAACCTACCATTTTTCCTGTTTTCGACCACAAAAAAGTCGGACTATATGTCACCCCCTTACTACCATTTTTCATATCTGATTTACCACTGATTCCACAAGTAACTGAATCTTCAAAGTTTATAATACATTTTAAAGACTGCACTTATTTACGGCCCGTGTACTTCTTTTGAGCGATTAGTTCGCGATTTGTTTGGGTTCGGTACTCAATTTCCGCGCATGAATAGCAAAAAGGAAGGCAAATTGGTCGAAAAATCGCCAATCTACGCATGAAATCATTCAGCAGTGAATAACGTTTTGAACCGTGGTTATGGGGTGAGAAGAAAGAAGTTCGATATTTTTCTGGTTGTAAAATTGAAAAAAGTTAGGTTTCGTCAATAAACAATTATCGATTTGAGTTCAGCATTTACTTTTGCACGGAAATAAAGATGTTTTCGAAAGATTTGAAGGGGTAAAAGGCCTTCGGGGAACAAAACAAAAATTTACCTTTACTTTTTTTAGTACTACTTCAAACATGATTTTTTAAAAAGTTCAACAATAAATCATAGCACTCAGCAAAGAAAAGAAAAAAAAAATGAAAGTTTCATTTTTAGAAGTCACAAAAAACAAAAAAAAGTTGTGTTGAGAACGTGCGTCGATAAAAAAAAAGTTTAAACATTCATTTTAGTCACTAAAAGTTTAGTGAAAATGACGATTCTAAGAATCATGAAAGTCTATAAAAAATTAAAAAATGTAACTATGTATTTAAATAGCAGGGCAAAGCCTTGGTTGGCAACCAAACTAGAAGGAAAACTGAATTTAAATCGCGTCCCAAAAGACCAGACAAAGCAATATAGTTTGTATCCGGACACATTACTCCCTCCAGATATGGGTTAAATAACAGGACAGATTGGGTTCTATTATCTTTGATTGGCAATCAGTCTACCCGATGACGCTGAAAGTAATTAAATGGCAACCTACCGCGGGAAAATGTTTTTCCCAGTCAGTCATGATCGCCCAAGCGTGTATCACGTATGGCGCTTTAACTGACTGAACTTTAAAAACAAAATTAAACATGAAAATGGGTCATTTGTTTGTGATAGAAACGAGTGGCAAAAACTAATGAGACAATTATCTTATGTCGATTACATTAAGAAAATAAATGTAAGAAAACAATTTTTTTTTTTAGATAAGAATGGCTAAAAAAAAAATCTACCTCCTTACGTAAACATTAACAATCGACTTAAAAAAAAACTACATACAACAATTTATGAATTTGAATTTTTACATACTAACTTAAAAATAAAATGAAAGAAAAGTACTTTTTTTTTTAACTGTACACTTTTCTTTCCGAAAAATGTTAGATTAAAAGAAAAAAGAAAATAAACATGCAGTGGCCAAAAAAAAAGAGAAGAGCGTTAAATTTTAAAAATCTGGTTTCATTTACATAAAGGAACTGCAATCGTGACATGAGTTAACTCTAGAGAAGTCCCCTGTTTTGATACGTGACTACAGCATTATCGAAACGAAAAAACACCAATTTCGAGGTTGAATATTTAAAAAGGACTTCCAAAATATATATAAAAAACCTTGTTAAAGATATGGCATTTAATCAAACAAAAATTCATTTTGGACACTTTTCATTCAATCAACAAAAATCAAAAAGTATCCGAATTATCTTCAATTTCACTTTTTGATAGTTTTTCCTTTTTTATTCAAGAAGAAAAATATCGGACTCCCGCTTCTAATGCACTCTTTTTATTTTATATATTATTATTTTTTTAAGTAAACTATTTTTTAAGTTAAAAATGAAATGTCAAAAATTCCCTTTCAACTGTGAATTTTATGTTAAGTTTGATTTGATTACTCTTTTTCTTACTTTTCTGACTGATTTTTTCATGATTAACCCATCAAATTTTCAATCAATAACGAACGACAGTTGACTTTCACACAAGGCCTCCTAGGAGGCCTTGCTTTCATAGAAGAACAAGTAAACAAAAAAGTAAAAACAAAACAAAGAGCAAAATAGTCACGTTATTTACAAATTTAAAAAACAATAAATTTAATTTTTTTTTTAATTTGATGTAGGTTTAAAAAATCAAGTAAAAGAAATAGAAAATTAATTTTCATTAAACGAGTACTGAGTGAATCGAACACATTGTTTTCATTTTTAATCATTCTGCTTTGCATTACCACGTAAAAAAGAAAGCTCAGGAACTGGATAAATATTCAAATACATTTTACACTATTTTGCTTATGAAAATTTATACTGAAAATTTTTAAAAAATTGTATCACTTTCACTCAATTTTCTTTTCATATACTTTTTACTTGAACACCTGCTAAAAAAAATGACAATCCGAAATTCACTTTTTCAAAATTGCGTTTTTTCCGATCGACACGACACTTTTTTTTTTTTGTAAATTATCCGATTAAAATTAATTTTTTAGGGTACATGTTAGAATTAAAAGAAATAATATTGATTTTCCTAAGCAATTAATTACTAAAAAACTAGGCTAAGATCATTGATAGTGATATTCAAATCGATACAAAATCAATTATTGTCAAAAGACTCAAAACATTAACAAGGATCTCATCTTATTTAAAATTTTAGAATCATTTATCGGGGAAACATTAAAAGCAAAAAGTTGGGAAACAAAAACAAATATTACAAATTTTAACACGTTAGTTACTAAGACATCTTTACTTTGATTCGTAATTATTCAGTCAGTGCATTATTGTTGATTAGCTTTTTTCCGATAATCATCAGGTGACACGAGTTAGTCCTGTCATTTTTTTCTTTTGTCGTACTAAGTACTTTTTTTGTTTTTCCACTTTCGATCGTTATGTTCTCTGTCCATAGAAAGGCGATAAATGTCAACTTGGAACTCTTTCTACTGTTTTATTATTATTATTTTTGTAAGAGAATAATTGAATATAAACATTGTCATTTTTAAGCTAATTTTTTTATAAATTTTATTTCTAAATATCGCATTTTGTATTTAATCAAGTCAAAAGGAAAATAAAGAAAGATTACCAATAGCATTTCTACTACAAAAGTAAAACGTACGTAGTCGGGATTAAAAACTGTTTTGAAAATGATCGTACGTGCAATGCCACCTGATAACTGTCAGCCAAGCAAACTGTATTATTTTTGTTTGTTTGATCAAAACAATAAACGAGACTTACAAAAATAAATTAAAAGTATAAATAAAGTCATACGGCAGGTTTTTTCATTCAGTTTTTAAGCCAAGCGTTTTTAAAAAGTTTTTCCTTAAAGACTACTTAATAATTTTTTCAGTTATTACAAGTAGTACAAAAAACGAATAATACGAAGGAAAAACATAAAAAAAAGTTTTTTCAGGTTGTTATTTTACAATTTACAATAAATAATGGCACAAACGACAAAAAAACGTGACGCGCAGCCATCTTTTTAAGTTAACACTAACAACAAAACATTTTTCGCTCGATCTTCAAGAAAAAATATTTTAGGCAAACATTTAAATCGTTTAACAATACATCAAGATAAATCGCATTTAATGTTTTGTTTTAAATTAAACAAAAAAGTAACGATAAAAGCAACGAAAAACATTTTTAAAATGATTAGGGAAAACTCTGTTAGGAACTAAAAAAAAGCAGACAACTTTTTTTTTTTAATTTAGACTGGATTTCAAATTTTAATTTATTTACACACAATAAAAAGACAATAAAAGAAAGATCGAAATTAAGGAAATACTTACTTTTTTCCTTTCTATTGTTTTTGTTTAATTTTTTTTTTTTACAATAACGTGTCTTTCCGTATGCTGTGATATAACCACATTATCCAATTCGAGAGAAAATCGTGCAGAAAAAAAACAAAAAAAAAACACAAGGGTTAAAGTTAAGTGTCAAATTGTTTAGAACAGGCAGATATTTATAATCCGTACCGAAGAATAAATAAATACCATATCCAAATGTTTCAATGAATATATTTCATATCCATTTTTTATCCTTTGAGGGGAAAAAGAAATTCCACGATTTTCGTGTTGTTAAAATGAAAAAAAAATATCGGCTGTTTTCTTTCAAATAATTCTTTTCCAGCCGATTTTGCAAATTAAACAAAAATTCAATAATATTTTACTAATCCAAATGCATATAATTCTTCTATATTGATTGTTATAAAATGATTATCAGTGATATAGATTTGTTTTTTCTACCGGAGTTTTCGGTAAAACATTCCCTATTACACCATAATCAATCGCCATAGTATTGACTTAGTCGTGGTGAGAGAAATTTTCTAAGGCGAAGTGGGAGTAAAAGCTTGGGAAGCAGTGAGAGATAGTTCCATAGTAGTGGCAGCAGGCGAGTGCTCGAGTCGCGGTAAGAGTAGAAAAAACAAATGTAGTGTCAGACAGCAACCAACGCATTCTTCTACTCCTCCTTTCTCTCACAGCCCTCCCTTTTCTCATCTACAACGCCCGTGTAAATACACGTGAATTTAAAAGGACTAAAGCGCATGCGTCAACTTCAAATAGCACTCAGTACTGATTTTTCTATTGTGGTGAGTTAACTATTGACTACGGATGCCCAAAACTGCGAGAACTTATTAGTTAGATTAGACCAAAGCTTCCAAACTGTTTGCATTGACGTCACACTTTAAAATTTTTTTTCCCCCCACATATGACTCCTGTTTCATTAGCCGATCCAAATATATAATTCAAAGAAACAGTTTAAGGAAATTTTATTTAATAATTAAAAGAAAGAATAGGTACCAATTTGGAAAGCTTTAGAAATATTTAAAATCAAATGCAAAAAAAGTTTAGATAAAAATTGCAGTTTATTACTATCTATTTTTTTTCTTTCTCTCTTAAGTTCTGGTATGAGGAGTCGTCATTATTTACATGATTTACACTTGGAAAACTGTCCTTATCTTTGTTATTATTATCACAATGTTTTGGCTGTTGTGCCCTCTAACTTTCATCAGGTGCTTGTTGATCATGATAACCTTCAGGGAATTTCAAACTGTACACCTTATTTAAGGAGAATAGCCGAGAGGGTTAAATCATTGGTTCATTAATTAGGTGTTATATTCTGCTTCAAATTAGATCACTTTCTGATTCCCTCCACATCAAAACCTGTCAGCATGATGTGAATGCCACAAAAGTAAAATTAAAAATAAACAAATTGTTCTCTGGGCAGGGGTTCCAAACATCATATCTGGCTCACAAAACAAATCCCCCCCCCAAAAAAAATAAGATACAATTTAAATGTTGCAGCCAATCACAAACATTGCCACTAAAGCAAAAATATGACCAAAAAAAAAACAAAATACTGAATCATATATCCACCCTAGCTGCTCATGACACTCAAAATGGTAGGCATGCAGTTACAGAATTCAGCAATGACTTCTCAGTCAAATGACTTGACACAAGTTTAAACATCAAGCTCACAACCATCTTATTGGCTGCTTCTTTCTCCCACAAAGGGACATTTAACCTTGATCAATTATACCAGCACTATAAAGAATTTAATTTTAGCATATATTTTCACTTTTTCTTACTGTCTCACTAGCAGTGCTTTGTTGTTTTTGTTCTCTTGCATATAACATTAGTGACAGTAATTGTGAGTTCAATACTAAGTACTAAATAAGAACAAGATGAGATATCCTTTGATATAGACAACCGGGTGAGAACAGCCTATCATCATAGATTAAATAAAGAGCTCAGTTGAAAGTTTACTGAAAATTATCCAGAGACTGGAGAATATAACAGCTGAAGCATTATGATAACAATAACAATGATGAGAATAATATCCCTTTTTTTCTTTTCTTGTTGAAATTCATCATATATGTTTATTTTGAAAATACTTTAATCATTATGTTCTTCATAACTCTGAAGAAATTAAAAGCCATGACGGTCATTTTTATATTAAAAGCCATGATGGTCATTTTTATATTAAAAGCCATGACGGTCATTTTTATATTAAAAGCCATGACGGTCATTTTTATATTAAAAGCCATGATGGTCATTTTTATATTAAAAGCCATGATGGTCATTTTTATATTAAAAGCCATGATGGTCATTTTTATATTAAAAGCCATGATGGTCATTTTTATATTAAAAGCCATGATGGTCATTTTTATATTATTCAAATTCTGTTTAAATCCTATAATAGTATTTTTAATTATTATTATTTTTTAAATGTGTATGCACTCAATGAAGTTGTCAGTCAATTTTTTTCTTCATCTCTTCTTCTTTCATCTAAAGTGGCTTGATTTCAATGTGATGTTCTTGTCTTTCCAGATAATTTTGTGACAGCTTCCACAGCTTGTGGTGCTCTTGAAATTATCTATATTCTGGAACACTCTATGCCATGGATTCCTAATCTTTTTTTGCATCATCACCCACTTTTGCATGAAAAAATTTTCCAGTGTCCATCTATATAGCAAATATTCAAAAGCATGCCAAAATTGTTTTTTAAAAGTTTGCTACTGGTTCGTATGGTTCATAAACTGACTGATGTAGTAAAAAATATCAAAGGGAGGTAACAGATAACATTGACTTCTGTGACAGGTGATGCTATTAGTGTATTAAAATCAAACAAAAACAAACTTGTAAATCATATTCATGTAGACAGGGCACCAAGCAAAGAAGATCATCAGAATTGTTGCCATGAAAATGTTTGTAAAAAAGACAGAGGGAAGCCATATCACATCAGTAAGAAAGTGACTGAATTCAAGATGCCAGGTCAGGATCGATTACATTGCAGATCCTTCTTTGGATCTTGTCAAGAGAAGCAGGAGCACCCAACCAGATAGAGCAATGGTACTCAATGCATGGATGAATGGTAGATTTCTAAATGTACAAGATGGATTCTGACAAGAAAAACTTTCTGCTCTGACACAGTGACCCAACTTTCCTAGCAGTAGATGCAGCTATAGATCTGTTGCATTCATTCCACTTCTGTATTTTTTTCTCTTTATGATTTCACATTGGATTTGAAAAAAAAAAAAATGGAACAACATATTAATCATCTCGCAGACATTATCTCCTAACAGTAAAAAATTAGGCACCTGAAGATGATATCTATAATAATAACCAAAGCTAGGTACAATAGTTTGAACAAGTCAAAGTAACTAATAAATGTATAAAAATACCAAATTATAAAAAATATTATGGATCTGTGTTGTGGTTCAATGGGTATCAGCTTGTAATAAGAAACTGGAAAACTGGGTTCAAATTTCATTGCATTCACTTATGCAAAAATCCCCTCGAGAAAAAGTTTCTTCTTTTTTTTTTAATCATATCACCCCAAGGATGTGCAGGGGGCTACATAAGAGTGAAAAGATTGGAAAAAAAGAAAGCCGGAAACCACATCCTAAACAGGGAACAAGGGATGAGCCTCTACACCTGTTCAATAGACAGGGGTGGAGTGTGAACTGGGCGATAGTTCAGTCTATCTACTCCGATTGAAAAAAAATAAAAATAAAACAGTGAAAAGATTGGGAAAAAGAAAGCCGGAAACCACATCCTAAACAGGTAACAAGGGATGAGCCTCTTCACCTGTTCAATAAACGTGGGTGGAGTGTGAACCGGGTGATAGTTTAGTCTATCTACTCCAATTAAGTCTATCTACTCCAATTAGTCTATAACAAGTAAAAATAAATAAGTCCGAAGGTATTATTACGCTGCCTGACTAGTAGCTGTCGTTAACTGCTGTACTTGACTGCTATAGCTAACTGCTAACTTGACTGCTCATAAATGCTCTGGGAAGTCACACAGGTGATTTATATTTATCAAGAGGAATAGTTCATTCCTTGTAGGAGGGCACCCTAACAGTATTGTTTATGCATTTTGATGTGGTTAGTAAGCTTTTCTTGTTAGATTAATTACATCTGAGTAGTGAGTTTGTTTCTCACTGGGTGCTCCATAAATTTGGCCTTGTGCCACATGTAAGCTACACTTAGTAAATTACTATAAAGATGTATTGTTAGGGTAATGCTTAGTGACTTGGAAAGAGAAAAGTGGAATACTGAGTTTAAATTCTGTCCATTTTTATGTTCACTTTTTCGTAAATAACCTTGGTAAGGTATGAATCCATCTCTTCTCAGAGATATGGTTTAAATATCAGGGCTGACTGGGCATTCTTGTCTTTAGTTGCAGTACATTCAGAGTACCAACAACCTTAATGGATTACAGGACTCATCACACAATGACTTTTTAAAATCAGATTTATCAAAACATTTAAGAGAATGGTCAAAATATTTGATATCCAAGAGAAGAATACATATTTTAAGCAGGGGGTTCTTTTTTTACCTTTCTCCATCTGCTGTTGATGAGGGTACAAGACTAGATTGGGCTCTCTTGCCTTTAGGTGGCTACTAGTCTAGAAGGAAAACTGAATTCAAAACCAACCTGAAGAGGGATAGGCTCTATCAATATATCTTGCCCTAGATGTACCACTGCTTTTATAACTGTGGTTTCACCCCAAGCAAGCCAGAACTGCCACTTGTGTGCAGGGGGTTACAGAAGAGGTGAGATGAGAAAGAGGAACAAGTTACAGGGGAGTCAGAGAATGAGTAAGAAGGGATGAGTATACAGGTGTGAAGAGGGCTGCATGAGTGTGGAGTGGAAAGGAAGAAGAACATGATACTGGTTACACTTTCTGACTGAGAAACTCATCCAATATTAAGTGAATAGAGAAGAAAGGAAAAAGTATTTAAAGAATAGAAGTAGTATGTAAAGAAGAGAAAAATTATAAAGAAAACCAGGTAGAAGGACAAAATAAATAAATATATACAAGGTTTGCTAGGTATTTGAGAATACATATATAGGGGAACACAAGTGGAAGTTAACCCAACAATGTTAAGCAGCATGCTTTAAATTTTTACTTCCATTTTTCTTTCAGACATCTTGAAAGCATAAATATGGCAGTTTTCAACCTGACACAGGAAATGAATTACACACCACGTTTATACCACTGTCAACTATAGTGACTTGAAAATAGGCAGCTTTTTGAAAGTTGTCAGAAATGAGCTGGAGTCACAGCCAAGGACATGTCATCCATGGCTTAAAAAAAAAAAAAAAACAGAAAATTTAGTAATGAAGCATTAGTTTTTCTGCAAAGTCTGGTATGTTTTTTTTTTTTTCAATTTGAATATTTTTAACTACAATCAGAATATAAACATGAGACAAGCTTGGTGCATATATAGTGGGGTTGCTTATCTATTCTTTTCCCGTTTGTAGTGGAAGTCCGTTCTAGTGAAGGGTAGTTGTATACTGTTACAGGTTAATGGAATTTGGCCTTGTTGTAGATAGCCCACTATAAGTCATAAAATGATTATAAAATCAAGAAAGGTAATTTGAGTAGAAAAATAACATTTTTATATATACACATATCAATTAATGTTTTTACAGTTAAAGTAATACTTGAATAGAGGTCCAACGGAGGTTAAATGTTCATGGCAAATAAAATACTGAAAGAGATTTAAGGCTTAGAAATGTGGGGAGTGTGTAAGTGAGGAATGTCTTTGATGTAGTCACTCCTTAGGTCAGTAAGTAGTTTTGAGACAGGGGAGAAGGAAAGAGGCTAGCATAGTAGCCACTTGACTTAGGTCAAGGGGATATTGATTACACTCTTCTCCTTGAGGTTTGCCTGCTGCGGTCTGTCTGTATCCGCTTTTTATATCTTCTTTTTGGATCACAGCAGCTCGTTTGGGATTTCACACTTGTATTTGATTCTGGGCTTCCCATTGGCTGATAAATAAAATTTGCGTAGGCTCGCAAAATGGAAATTTAATATTTGATTAATTTTTATTTTTCAACTGGAACATCTGTGTGGATCCAGCGGCGCATAGACAACTTTTGGTCATTTGCTTTCTGGTCGTTATAGAGTAAACATCTGGTCCCTTGCTTTTGCTTGGTATTACCACACATACTAACCCCAACCATCAACCAGTGGTGGTGGAGTGGAGGGTATGAGGTAGGGGGTTGTCACAAACCTGACTGGGGACCCCCCAGGCAGTGTTTTGTGTCCTTTTCTATTTTATCAACATTTCCTTTTTTTCTACCTACATTTATATATGCTTTACAAATTAAACTAAGCACAACTGATTATTAAAGGATGAAAAATTTCTGTGGATTTTGACATCATTCCAGGGTCTTTTTCTTCTTTGTTTAAATCTGTGAATTTGTTTTGCTCATGATAAATTTTGATAAAACTCTATATAAAATTCACTATTTTTTATCTATAACATTGACTAGGTTAAAAATTATTCACCTTTTTAACAAGAAAAATCTCAAGTTGATGTTAAAAATTGGTACAAAACATTGTTGATTCATTTAAGACAGAATGATCTATTATGACATGTCTCTAATTTGTATTTGGATGTATGATATTTATTTTCAAATTTTTTAGTTGAATTGTTCACCTATATTGTATATGGTTCTTTCACCATCATCACTGTCATCATTTAACATCCATTTCCATGCTAGCATGGATTGGATGTGAATTCTTGAGTCTCCGTAATTGAACCATCATAAAATATTGGAGTGAGTTTTACAGCTGTATGCCCTTACTAAGACCCACCAGTTTAGGGGACTGGAAACTCAGTGCTTTTATTAAGATACTATCTCTATGAAGATTACCTACAAAGGTTAGAAAGTTCAGCCTACCCTATTCTACACTGTTAGTGCAGAGGTTTTTATTTCAGAGATTTCCTTCTCTTAGACAAGTTGCCATCCAAAGCTAAAGACTTACCCAGTCTAACTTTTTTTTCTCTTAAATGACTCCAGTTTGGGGATTAACTATTTGCCCATAGCTGGGACTCTAACAGGTGCTACCACCCCGAGTCAGTCGGGGTGGACCCGGGAACAACAGTAATTAAGAGGTGGTTCTAGAATCCTCTAAACCTCCTGATTAGAGGCCTTGCTGCCAGATGTAGTTTATCGTCATACCTAGGATATAATTAGACTACAATAAAAATATAGTAGAGGGGGGACTTATACCATAGATTTGGGGAGGGCATGTAACATAGATTCAGGAGCGGGCACAAGATCCTTGTACTGATCCTGATAGGAGGAATAAAGAGTGGCTTTGTATGGACACCACAGAAGTATAGACTGGGATGATCCTGGAGGATGAGAGTAATGGGTCCAGTGTCAATCTGTATCAGTGGTAAATGGAGCAAAGCAACAGAGTTCATGCCATGTATTTATATTTTGTTGCATTACATTTTTACAGGATGGTTACCAAGTATTTACTGAGCTGTGGGCTATAAGTAGAAAAAGGCCACTAGCTTATGAGTGCTTGCTAGACATCCATTCCTTCCTTCCTTGGGTGCCATGAGTGATGCCTGTTTGGTTAATTATATCTCATTTTGATTCATAATTGACTTAGCTGAAGAATACACTGGTTGCCAACCAAAGCTATAGGACCAAATCTGTCCTACTATTTAACCCATAATTGGTAGGAGAAGAGATAGCTTTATATTATTCATTTGCATGTAAGTAAATGTCATGAATTTAACTATCTGATTTCTCATTTTGAGCTGTGATCTGTTGCACAACCCACACATTCAAGTTTACAGACCCTGATATTCACAAGCAGTGACCCCCATCTATCAGATCTATCTGATCAGGCTTAATTTTATTGATTAAATAAGAACAGGTATTTTAATAGGAAATGGGCACAAGTAGATTTATAAATGTGTACTGTGTCACAAGTAAGTGAGAAAATGAACAAACCATTCTTTCTAAACCTAATCTTATGGCCAACTAGCAGTATAGCCTGGTGTTGCTCAGGTGTAATGAAAGCTTTAAAACTAATCTATGGTCCTGGAGTTCAGACTCTTTGGACATTGGCACAAAAGACTAAAAAGCAATAGCTGTTCCCAGATAAAGTGAAACTGTAAACTGAAAGAAAAATGAATGGATGTAAGTCAAATTTTGATTTCCTGCTATCGATATCAAATAAGTTTTTTTCATCGTAAACTGAATTTTGAAGGCTAAATAAGTCCTCTGAGTAAATGGAATCATGGCTGAGACTAAGAACTACAATTATACCTACTTAGAGCCAAACCCGAAGCAAAAACTAAAATAAAAGGGCTGAATAAAATACAGATATACAGGCAGATAAACAGACACACACACAAACATCTTGTCTTTTATATATATATATATATATATATATATATATATTATCGATTTTCTGCACTATTGTAAGAACTGCAACCTTAAAACTTCTGAATATTATTTCTTATGTTTTTGTCTATGAGTGTATCAAATTTGATTAAAATCGGACAAGTCCTTCTATAACCTGATTTTTTCGATTATTGATTTTCGATATTTATCGGGGGTACCTCAGCACAAAACCTAGCTAAGAACACTTACAGACGATTATAGTACAACTCTGTAAATTTTCAAGAAAATCGGCTCAGCTGTTTCGGAGTCTATAGGTAATGGACACACACACACACAAACAAAGTTCCATTTATAAATAAATTTAGATTTAGATTATAAGTAACCATAAAAAGTTGTTGCATTCATTGTCAGTCAGGACATGAGTCAGTCATAGGCCATTCCTCAAATGGAAGGTGGGAGACTATGAACACCCATGTAGAAAGGGAAGAGGTGGTTTTATCTTGATCTCAAGTGTTTCTCTTTGATAGTTCAGCAGATGGTTATTTTTGAAGTTTGATTTTCTGAGTGGCATCCACTTTAATTGAATGGGAAGTAAAGGAATTTTTGAAGATCAAGTGACAACAAAACCAAAATAGAGCATATCCAAGTGCTGGTCTATAATAACAGTCATGCTTGGAATCAGGACAGTGCTGGTCCACCCTTGGCTGGAGACAGACAAATCCATTGAATGTTTCCAAAACCTCCATTCTGTATTGCCACCCACCATGTTTAGATTGAATAGATGGATAATGAGTTGGTAGGGGGGGAAGATGACAAAGCAGAATGTGTCCCAAGTATCACTTACTTAGCCATTCAAATGACCAAACAAAGCCCAGAATACACACCAACATACAATATTGGAAAGTGGGGGTTTGTGTACACATTTCTCGACATGGCATCTCTTTCATCTTGTCACCTTGTGAGCATGCAGCAGACCCTTTCCTAGCTTTCAGTGAACACTCACATGATCAGGGATTGAAATGAAATGTGGGAGGAGGGGTGATCATTGGCCATTTGGTGGAAAGGTTTCAGTGAGTGTCATGTAGTTTTAAAAAGGTTGAATAGCAAAATACATACATGGTTGAGTCAAGTATGGTATAAGATTATTTTTTAAGAGCATAGTGTAAAATAATTTTCTTTTATTTGCTTTGGCATTTTTGTTGAGTGAAATCTTGCATTATGGTACTGAAAAATGACACCTTTTCTTTTCACCAAAGCTGCCCATTTCTGGCTTAAGTTACTTATGACATAGATTTCTAGTGATGGTTTTTGCCACAATCCAGTAATTCAAGGTGGACAATACTTCCTATGTTTCACTAGATTTTTTTTATGGATGAAGTGCTGATATCAATGTGGCCTAATGGATAAAGCATCGGCCTTCGGAGTCGAAGATTGTGGGTTCAAGTCCCATCAGGGTCGAATATTTTCGTGCAATTTTTGGATGTGCGTTGTGGTGCAGTGGATATCGGCCCAGGACGAGAAATCAGGGAGCCGAGTTCGAATTCAAGTTGAATTCATTGCATTCACTTACGTGCAAATACCCTTGGGAAAGTTATTAATCCATTTCTTCCTTCCAGTTATGGGTTAAATAACAGGACAGATTGGATTCTATAGCCTTGGCTATAGAACACCCCAAGCTTCCGCATTCTTATCTAAAGCTAAAGAAACTCTTTCATTAATAATCAGTAATACATCAGCAGTTGATTAGAGAAACAGAAGCCATATTGCGTGTTTGAAAGAAGGTCCAGTGATGTGAGATGCTTAACCAAATCAGAGTTGATTAGGGCCTCAAGTAGTTTGCCAAAAAGAGATAAATATATATGTAAACCTGAATGAACTGAGAAGGATAGATATGAATGAATTGAGACAGATACATATCTACATGTGCGTTGTGGTGCATTGAATATCAACGTCGAATGATAAATCGGGAAACCAAGTTTGAATTCCAGTTGCACTCCTTGCATTCACTTATGCACAAATACCCTTGGGGAAGGTATTAATCCATCTCTTCCCTCCAGTTATGGGTTAAATAGCAGGACAGATTGGGTTCTATAGCCTTGGTCGGCAACCAGTCTACCGCAGAAAGCAATGGCAACCTACTGCAGGATAATCTTCTGCCCAGGCAGTCATGTCTCTTTTGAGACATGATCGGCCAAGCGTGTTTCACATATGGCACTTAACTGACTGACTGAATAGTTGGAAAGACAATTAAAGCTTCTACTTGGCATAAAGTGGAGGATCGGTTTTCTATTGTCCTGAAGTAATAAACTAATCCCCCACTAATTGCTACTTATTAATATAATAAAATAATTCACCAGTCTACTGCAGATAGCAATGGCAACCTACTGCGGGATAATCTTCTGCCCAGCCAGTCATGTCTCTTTCGAGACATGATCGCCCAAGCATGTTTCACATATGGCACTTAACTGACTGACTGAATAGTTGGAAAGACAATTAAAGCTTCTACTTGGCATAAAGTGGAGGATCGGTTTTCTATTGTCCTGAAGTAATAAACTAATCCCCCACTAATTGCTACTTATTAATATAATAAAATAATTCACCAGTCTACTGCAGATAGCAATGGCAACCTACTGCGGGATAATCTTCTGCCCAGCCAGTCATGTCTCTTTCGAGACATGATCGCCCAAGCATGTTTCACATGTGGCACTTAACTGACTGATACAATAGTAACACTCTAGTGATGGAAAGAAAGGTTTTCATTTTGGGTTAGCCATCTGAACATTTCACTTAATTCTCTGATCACATTTCATAAGGAATCAAAATTTACAACTAAGATTTTCTTGCAAATTGAAAGCTTCATGACCTGTGTCTCTTCAGGACATATGTGATCATAACCCTCCACATCTCTCTATCCCTTGTAGCTATTATCACTCCCTCTCCTGTTATCCTACTCAACCCTTGTTCTGCAATTCATCTGCTGATGTCCGTCAAGTATTTCACGTGTGGCTTTCCCTTGTCTGTCCTTCCCTCTATCTGTCCTGTAAGCATCAGATTCTCAAAACCTTCTTTCCTCACTACATGTCCCAGAAACTTCAGCTGTTTTTTCCTGATGTTAAGTACCAGTTCCTTTTTGTGTCCATCCTCTCCAAAATCACGTCGTTGCTCACATATTCTGTCCATGGTATCCTTGGCATCCTTCTGTAGAACCACATTTTGGCTGCTTCAAGTTCTTTGTTCATCTTTAATGAGATTGTCCAGCATTTGCTCCCATATTGATAGACTGACATCACATAACAATCCAGTACTCTCTTCATTTCCACTGAAATCTTCATGTCTCTCAATACTCTATTTCACTTCTGGAATGCATCCTTGGCAATGCCAATACACCTTTGGATCTCAGCGTTGCATTTTTCATTTGTATTGAACTGTAATTACAAAACAACATTTTGTTTTATTTAACCATTTACAGTAATGTTTTGCACTAAGTGACTTTTCAAAATGGGTAACTGTTTTTTAATACCATTCCCAAGATCTTTTTTTTTTTTTAAATCATATCACCCCAGGCAAAGTGGTAAGGCCACTAGTGTGCAGGAGGCTATGTAAGAGTGAAAAGATTGGAAAAGAGAAAGCCGGAAACCACATCCTAAACAGGGAACAAGGGATGAGCCTCTACACCTGTTCAATAGACGTGGGTGGAGTGTGAACCGGGCGATAGTTCAGTCTATCTACTCCAATTGAAAAAAAAAATAAACAAAAAGGAAAAGTGAAATGATTGGAAAAGAGAAAGCCAGAAACCACATCCTAAACAGGGAACAAGGGATGAGCCTCTACACCTGTTCAATCTATTGTCCTTTTCATATTGTTCAAAAGGAATATGTCAGTATACC
Source organism: Ascarosepion bandense (assembly GCA_037127315.1). Classification (NCBI taxonomy): domain Eukaryota; kingdom Metazoa; phylum Mollusca; class Cephalopoda; order Sepiida; family Sepiidae; genus Ascarosepion; species Ascarosepion bandense. Next base: position 5,573,685 of record JBBBDQ010000436.1, on the reverse strand, counting down.
AATTGTTCAAAACAATTTCATTCCTTTAATTCATTACTCCTATTCTTAAATTCTATAACTTGTATTTTACCATCCATGGATAGACTGCAATTTCTTCCTACGTTTCTCTTTTTCTTTTTTTATTCTATTCTATTCTACTAATGGGTTTTTCTGTTCCAATTTTTAATTCTTATATATATTATGATAACATAGTGACATACTTATATTTTTTTGTATTTGAATAATAGGAGATGGCATGCAGGTCTTTTATTGAGTTCTTTTGCAGTTGCTTCAATGTAAACCATCTCCTCCCTAAGCTCTCCTTTGTTGTTACTTTTAGCTTATATAGAGCCTAAATCGAGCTTGCCATTTGAATATAGATACAAATTGAAATATTGCTAAGTGAGAAAAACTGCTCTAAAAAGGTAAATAAAGCAAAAAAGGCTATTCTTTATATGTATTAACACATCACTCAATAAATCCTGGGCTAATAAAACAACAACTTTTAGGCAAAATTCGACTTTATTCATCAACATAGTCACCTTCTAGTGTGATACGCTGATTCTAACAATTCGATGCATTTTTCGTAGAAAAAATTTGTCTTTGGCCTCAAAACATGCCTCAGTTTCTGATATCACTTCTTCATTGGAGCCAAATCTCTTTTCTTTAAGCATTCTTTTGAGGTCTGCAAACAGCCAGTAGCTCCTGGGGACCAAATCTGGAGAATAGGGTGGATATGGAAGCAATTCAAAGTGCAATTCACATAGTTTTGCCATCATTGTGATCAACTTGCATTGTCTTGGTGAAAGATCTTTTTCACTTTTTCATTTCTAGCCATTTTTGACAATTTCCACTTTCAGATGCACTAATAATGCTATATAATATTCACTATTGATGGTTCTTCCTTTCTCAAGGTAATCAATGAACAAAATATCTTGCACATCCTAAAATACGGAGACCAAAACATCGCCTGCTGTTGTTTGCATCTCTGGTTGTTTTGGACAGCTTTCACCTGCTGCTGTCCACTCAGCTAACTGCCAATTTAACTCTGAAGTTAAGTGGTGGATTCATGTTTCATCCATTGTCACATATTTATGCAAAAACTCCTTCTTGTTGCATTGAAACAGTTGCAAACAACGTTCTGATTCATCGACACATTATTGTTTTTGATTGACTGTGAGAAAACGCGGCATCCACTTTGAACACTGCTTTCTCATTGACAAATGTTCATGCAAAATGGTGAATACACTGCCTTCTTATATGTTCAACTCCTCCGCTATGTTACACAACTTCAATTTACTATTGGCCAAAAAGAGTTTGTGGATTTTTTGGTGTCTTCTGCGACAACTGTCCATTTTGGGCAATCTGAGCATTCAGCATCCTTTGTGTCTGTACGATTGCTTTTAAAGTCAGCATACCACATCTTAACTATTGTTCTGATGGAGCAGAGTCCAGATAACTTACCAAGCCATTGCTTTTCTTGAACAGTATTTTTCCCATCAGAAAGCGATGCTTTATCAACACACAAAATTAAGATTTTTCCATTGTTTTAAAAATTTGCAAAGTAGCTTCACTTAAATAATTGTAATTTGTAAATAAATAATCCGAATGGGCTCAAATTTTGTCGCGTGCCATTTGAAAGTTAGTACTTTATAAAAATCTTATGAATTTTTTATTAGTATGCCATCTATATGTCGGGCCCATGACTTATTGAGTGATGTGCTAAAAAGCTCTTTTAAAATAATTTAAAATAGAATACTCATTATATAAAGAAATATATATATATATATATATATATATATATATTTGTTATCCACATACAAGCCTGTTTTGCTGTATCAGTGTAGCTAGACATCCACTTGCTTTTGGCTGGTATTGAAACTCAACTGATTTAGTGTCAGTCAGAGTCTATATATATATATATATATATAAAGTAATTGACCATGATTAAATGCAATTGGCAAAAACAGAATTAACAAAGTTTGCAATAAACAAAAAGAAAAGAAAAGAAAAGAACAAAGCAAAAATGATATTAAATAAACAAACAATATATACAAGGCAAAGTGACTGTAATAAGGTAGACATTTTTTGATATTACCTTGTGTAATAAGGAAAAAGATTTTAGAAAATATCAAACTTCCAGGACAGACTGAAGTTAAGAGTCGTAAAGAGATATAGTAAATTACTGACTAATGAATAGCAGAACAGAGACCGAGAGTTAAATATGGTTTGACAATCTTGGACCAAGAACAAAAATAAAAACATGTATAAATTCACTTTCATCATATGTTTTGGTTTTATTCAAATTCTTATCCTTGCTTTTTAAAACAAAAAACGTTGTGGAGGAGTGAAGGTAGTTAAAATTGTAGAGTAATTGGCCATAGTAAAATGTGATTGGCAGAAAAATGGCCAACAAACAGAATTGACAAAGTTTGCAATAAACAATAACTAGAGAAAGAAAAATAACAGGGTAAAAATAATATTCAGTCGGCTAACAATATATGCAAGGCAAAGCGATAGCAATATGGTAAAAAGTTTACAAACCAGGAATGATGTTAAGACACAGGAAAGTGTCTTTGTTACTTTTACTAATCCATTTGTTTTTAATTACAAAAGCTTGTTATGTAGTTTAATCACTTCTTTTCTCTGCCACTCTTTACTTCAGTTGGTTTTGTGAGTGTCATTTTTTTTTTTGACAAATTTTTTTTCCTTATGTGTCCAATGATTGTCTTCTGATTCTAAGTCTCATTTTTGTTTTAATTTTATACAAAATTTTGTCATAATCACATGTTCAGTCCAAAGTCGCCCGGTTCACACTCCACCCACGTCTATTGAACAGGTGAAGAGGCTCATCCCTTGTTTCCTGTTTAGGATGTGGTCTCCAGTTTTTCTCTTTTCCAATCTTTTCACTCTTACGTAGCTCCCTGCGCATCAGTGGCGTTTTCGCCTTGCTTGGGGTGATATGATTAAAAAAAAAATAGTATTCCTAGCATCTCTCTGTAGAACAACATTTCTGTTGCCTCAAGCCTCTTCTCTATCTTCTTTATCCAGCATTCACTATTTTGTGTCTCAGTCAGTTAAGTGCCATATGTGATACAAGCTTTGGGCGATCATGTCTCAAAAGAGACATAACTGACTGGGTAGAAGATTATCCCACAGTAGGTTGCCATTGCTTTCTGTGGTAGACTGGTTGCCAGCCAAGGCTATGGAATCCAATCTGTCCTATTATTTAACACATAACTAGAGGGAAGAGATGGAATAATACCTTTCTCAAGGGTATTTGTGCATAAGTGAATGCAAGGAATTCAACTGGAATTTGAACTCGGCTCCCTGATTTTTCATTCTGAGTCGATATCCACTGCACCACAACGCACATTTTGTGTCTACTTTGCGGAATTCTATTTTAAGGAGATGACAGTCACTTAATGAAGCTAATTAGATTATGTAAATATTAAGTTTTTCAATGCCACACTGCTCTTAATACAAGTATCTCAGTATTATACAGTTCAGAAACAAACCAAACAACAGCTTCAATGTTTACTTTCAAAACAAACCAACTTATAGCTTTTGAATATTTGTAAATGCAGTTAATAGAACAACCATTAACTTAACTTGCTAAACAAAATATGAATGCTTTCATTGGATATTACAATCTTCTGTTTGCATTCCTTTGTTTGGACTGCTTCTTTTTTCCCTGTTGATTTCTTTTTGTTTTTTTAATGATATCACCCCAAGCAAGGCGGTAACGCCACTGATGTGCAGGAGGCTACGTAAGAGTGAATAGATTATAAAAGAGAAAGCCGGAAACCACAACCTAAACAGGGAACAAGGGATGAGCCTCTGCACCTGTTCAATAGACATGGGAGGAGTGTGAACTGGGTGATAGTTTAGTCTATCTACTCCAATTATCTACTCAAATTTTTTTCTTATAATGTTTTAGTTGCTGTACATGCATGTCTTTCTCAGCTTTTATATTTCTAAAATTTGAACCTTGTTCTGATGGGTTATAAGAGTTTCTTCTCAAACACATCATATCCATTATCTTTGCCTACTTTTAAAATCATAAATCTAGTTTTTTTCTGATCAGTAGTATTCATATACACATAATTCGTATCTATGCTTGACCTGCTGATCACATAATTTGAGCTTAGTATATGTGTTGATTTCTTCAGTTATTTTATTATCCAGTACTTTTAAGAGTCAGTTATTCTTACTTTATATTTCAAAGCTCCCTTTTCTCTCCATACATGATCCACTATTCCTGATTTTCAAGTTTCTGACGTTTCTCAGGTATTCCTTTCGGGAACAGCTGCTTTTACACTTGTATTATGACTTAAGCATAATAGTGATGTTGCACTTTTGTGATAATATTCACTGCAAAATTATTTTACTCACAAATGACCCAACTATGTATACAAAACAACTCGTATCTCTCACTCCTGTTTACAAGTGGTTTTGATTTCTCCTCCAGAATGAGTCTCTCAAAGAAGAAATTGTAGAAGATGATGTCAAAGTTACGTACTCTCCTTACTTCTTCTGATTGAAACTAGTTATAAACAGGAATGAGAAACATAAGTTGATTGTGAGCAACATATAGTGAACTAGAGATGCACTTTAAGTAACCAGAAGATCTTTTCTTACTTGGTGCAACTACTGAGCAACAAACAATTGAGTAGCTAAGATTTATGATGATAAAAACGACAGGGAAAAATTGCAACAAAAATGCACATAGGATATAGGACAAGTATGTTATTTTTTTTTTTTTTTACTTCTAACAAGTTTCATTCATTATTCATTCAAGCAACAATTTACTTTTCCTCAAATCATCCTTCCATTTTCACATTTTTGAAACAATGAGATCTATACTTTACTATTACCTATAACCAGCCTTTGAGTTTTGAAAACGAAATCACTCAATTGTCGGTCGAGAGTGAGAGTAAATTTACTCGCCCCAAAATCATTTTACTCAACCGACTCTATTTTCATAATAGTCCCCTTATGTAAACATAGCATGAATTTCTAACGGAAAACAAAAAATGAAATTTTAATTAAAATTTTGAATGTGTTAGAAAGGATTTTTAAAAATTAAAAAAATTAATAACAAGATTTGATCTTTTCTCTTAATAATAGCATAAATATTTTGATGATAAAACTTTGTTTTTATTAAGTTTGAGCCCTTTTAACATCATGATATGCTGTTCTTTTAGCAATTGAGTGGAGGTACCTAAATTATTTGCAATTTCTTTCTTTTGTTTGACTACAACCTCCTAGATGATAAAAAAATAACAAATCTGATTTCTCAATGATTTTCTATAAAAAAATTACTTACTTGTATAATTTATTTTTTGATGTGTGGTTGAAAGAAGTATGCATATTTTTTTTCCTTTCTTTCAAATGTTCATTTTTACTTTTCATAATCGGGGAGGAAATATAGATGTTGAGTCAAGGATAATATTTTTCCAAATGAGTTTCTAAAAATCTGTGAATGTCTTTAATCTGGGTGACAGAGACATTTTGGCTCCACTCTGGAAGCATTAATTAAACGAATGTTTACACTGATCGGGGAGATAAAAGCAAGACAGGAGCTTGTCAGTCTAAATTCCATTTCTCAGATTTTGCTTTGATGATTGCAGAATGTCATTGTCTTTTGTTTAACCACAGATTTCAACGTAAATCAGGCATCATGCATAAGACCAAAGAGTTCAATAATGTCATTGTAGGTCATTCTAAGTAACTTGGGATTCTTCAATGGCATACTTTTGGGTTGTGAAAGGAATCAGATTTTCTTTTTCTATATTTGAAGGGACACATTTCATTGCAAGATTTTTAATTGACTGTGGTCGAGTAAAGCAATAAACTTTAATTGCCCAATTCTGTTTTTAATCAACTGAGTCAATTGGGCGAGTGAAATCTTAAAGGGTGGAGTACCAAGCAAAAAGGAAAATAGGATTTGGCATGCCACTACATGTCACATGGTTCTGGATTGATGTTTTGTTATCTGTAGACTTTCTGCTGTTTCCAAGAAGGTTTGTCCATTTTTGTGACACCAGATAAAAAGAAACATTAAGTATATTTAGAGTTTTCTTTTCTTTTGAGAAAAAATGCTGAAACTCTTGTAATGCTTTGAGAAACCTTTTAAGGAAGACGCTTTAGGTAAAACATGAGTGAGTAGAGTAGAAATAGAAGTTCTCATTAGATAATTGGAGACTCGCACTGACAGACATCAGATACCGCGTCTGGCAAGTGTTGAGTACCCAAACTGGTTTGATACACCCAGTGCTGTTCCTCATCTTGCATGGAATGGAAAGTGATTTGAAGTAGGTGTCCCAGATCAATCAGTATCTCTGACAATAGAAGGGATTATAATGCATCAAACCCACACTTCATTTGGATGCACCCAGACTGGACCAATTAACCACGGTAGTCATCATATCCTCACATTCACTGATACAGGGGCTCAAACTTGTTCAAATGGTGCAGAAATATTAAAACTAATCGGCTGCTCAGACAAATACCTCTTGCTAACTAGCCATCGAACATGTGGCATCACAGACAACCAACTTCATATAAAGGACGTGTTGTTTATTAATATAATGAAGTGACTTAAGGGAGACACAGCAAGTGGTATATATGTCAAACAACAAGTCTGGTTTTTACATATCAGAACCTGTCCTGAAGGATCTACATCTGTTGCCACCTGATTTCTCAACCCAGCTCAACTTGTTGAAAGGCACAAAGGAAAATACTGTGCACATGCCCATGCAGAAAGTAGCATCCTGTTCCTTCCAATGGAAACCAACAGGCACCTACTGGAACGATGGAACATGACCATTTTATCATCATTTATCCATCACACCCAGATGGTGCATAGGGCAGCAACTTTTGGTTGCTGTTTCTGTAACAAACTGTTTTTACGGGGCAAGGTTGTTAGCCCTGCACCCAACCCCCAAACCTGGAGGACCGGTAGACTATTCTTGGTCCTTACGTTTACAGCACCTGGTATTCCCAAATGGTCACCCATTTAAGTACTGACCAGGCTCAATGTTGCTTAACGTAGGTGATTGGATGGGAACTGGTGTATTCAACACAATATAGCTGTAGACAACCATTTTAAGTCCAGTATATTTAATACATGCCCACTTCAACTCTTAAAGACCATGACAGGAAAGGTATTGGACATTACCTCCGTCCCTAATGTGATGCCATCAGCGGTCCACACACCGATCTCTATCCCTCACCATTGTAAAAATAGAGTGAAATGACTTTGATCGAGATGTTGCATTAAGTATAATTAAACCAGTACCAGTTGAAGAGAACATAAAGAACTCACATCTCTTTAATTTCAAGGAACGTACTCTAATGTAAACATTTAGCATGAAACATCTCCCTAGAAAACTTAATGCCGAAACCGGTTGTGCCTCTCGGTGCCCAGCAGGAATCCCATAATAGAACTCAACAAAACGTCCCTAAATATCATTTGGATATATATAAACAGAAATGTAGATGGTCATTCTATGAGGTGACAACACCTGATGCAATCAAACCAATTGACAGTGCATCAAGGCTGTATTCATGTTCATATATGAGAATAACCCCAAACTTAGGACTGTAACATCGGATTCAATCATTGCCGCAGCAGCAATTAATAAAGAATGTCAGACTCTGAAGGAATATATATAGACTTGTTTACCCAAATTACACTATAACCTCCTGGTTTCGGCCCATGAATGAAGAATTACACTGCATTGAAGGAGTACTGAACAAGGAGAATAAAATCCTTATACCTCAACAACTTTCTGTAGAAGTACTTGAATCCCTACATTCTGCACATTCGGGCATAAATGATATACCAACAAATACGAGACAACACCTATTTTAACCTGGTTGAGATGCCAACATCTGGCAGACCAGAGCCCAATGCCAAATATGCAAATCTAACCCTTCGTATTAGCCTAAGTAGCTTTAATGCTGCATTCCAACAAACCATGATTGACTTTATCGACATACACAGTAGAAATTATATACGCAGATCAATACACTGGTTGGGTGGAAGTAGCCCTAATGTCATCTGGGAAGGCCAGAGCAGCATATGGCACCCTGAAAACTTCTTTTTGCACATATGGTGCACCTGAAGAACTTTCTACAGATGGGAAACCACCTTTTGATCATCAATAATATGATTCATTCTTTAAGAATTGAGAAATATGGAAACGTACTTTGTTGACATACTACCCACAAAGCAATGGTCAAGCAGAAGTGGCAGTCAAAATAGCTAAGCATATACTCTCAAAAAACATGGCCAGCTGTGGTCTGCTATGTCATGATTGTGCAGCTCGTGATTTGCTGACCCAATTCAATACACCTGTTCAGGGTCTCAGCATGTCTCCTGCTATGATGTTATATGGTCTTGTTATCAAAGATCACCTCCCTGTTTTATGGGACCAGTACCAGATACGTAAGCAATGGTGTGAAATTGGTGAACTTAGAGAAGCAGCAATGGTTAAAAGGCACATGTAAAATGAGCACTTTTACAATGAAAATAATTGCTGCCCACTTTGGGAATTAAAAATTGGTGATTCTGTTCAAATCCAGAATCAAGATGGCCTGACCCTCAGTGGACAAAATCAGGGAGAATCGGAGATACTCAGGAACTAACAGTAGCATGTGTGTGAATGGAAGCAATCAGGTCAATCTATACAACTATCGCTTCTTTCATAAGATCCATTCAGTTATTGATGTCCCACATCATTCTACTTTATGGCACCCCAATTTACAACCAGTTCAAGAGAGCAACACATAAAATAGATTAAACACATTCAGGCCAGAACTGTATGGTACCTCTGCAGGTTCTGGGGTCTGGCCACAGTGGCCCAGTAAATTCTCTATGGTGATCAACATGGATTATAATCTGTTATTACACAACGTACAACATAAACCAAATATCGCAGATAACAAACCAGGAGAAATGGAAATGAATATCACCCTGGATTCAGTAAGCTTTAGGTAAACACAAACACAACAAATATTCATATTTCAAATATGATGAAATGTCACTTGAAGATTAATCATGAGCTAACCTACCTTCAACAAGTAAAATGGATAAAAGCATTAAAAATCTTTGCCATAGAATCAATGAGTTTGAGTTTTGTTTAATGGCATGTGAACCTCTGTGGGTTATTTAATGCCAAAAGGGTGGAGTCTTAAGGTATTTTTTTTAATGTTTGATTATAGTCATTCTGCGGCCTCAGCCAAAATTCAAAATCTTGTCAGTAGCTGAATACTTGATGCTTTGCTAGAGCTACCAAGGGTGTTTTTATCATGACACCATCACTAGATGGGTTGCCTACCGCAGCTTAAGAGAGGCCCATTCATCCTCATTGAGAGAAGGATATCCTGCGCCAATTTCCCAACCTGGTATTTTTTTACAACCTCACGGTAGATTATAGTGAGAAGGTTGATTTAGTCAGATTTTAATAAAAAAAAATTTGTTTTTATTCTTTTTTTATTTTAGAAAACTGAAAATATTTTCGAGTTTTGTATTCAAAAATGTTTTTCTGAAAATAATTTTTTTTCTTCAAAAATGTGTTATGGTAATAATTTTTTTTTCAAAAATGTATATTTTTCTATAAAAGTCTTTTTATGTGTATATTTTTATAAAAGTGTATTTTTACACTTTCATTGTGTTTTGACCCCATTTTGCAGGGTTAACTATTTGCCCATAGCTGGGACCCTAACAGGTGCTACCACTCTGGGTCAGGGTGGACCTGAGAACAACAGCAATTAAGAGGTGGTTCCATGCTCCTCACAGCTTCCTAATCAGTGGCCTTGTTGCCAGATGCAGTTTACCGTCATGCCCAGGACCTAGAATCAATGTAAATAATCATCAGACAATTGATGAGGAAGCTAAAGCAACCGGTTTGTCTTGAAGAGCATGTCAGCAAACATTATTATATAAAAATAAATTATATTACCAGAAAAATTTGTGTCTTAGTCTTTTCTGAGGAGGCATGGGGGAGTAATGGATAGCGGCTCAGATTGAGAAATCGGAGAGCCGAGTTTGAATTTCAGTCAGATTTATTACATTTCTCACTTGGTGTAGAAGTCAAATAACTTACCTTTCAACATGGCTGCCTCCTTTTGTCTCCTTGCAGGAAGGTGCTCTATTCAAGAGTGTGAATATGGAGCTCAATATACACACTGAAATTATCAACCAATCAATACTTATGGAATGGACTTGCCTGTAACAGAATGGAATCTCCCAGGTTATTATTTAAGCCACCTACCAATTTGCCCTGGTGGTTTTTTGGTCAGTCAAACCCAACTTCTATTCTAGTTGATTACTGGCTGGTTGTTCTAGAAGACTTTTACACTTCTGCCCAAGCAATGGGTAAAATAGCAGGACAGACTGGATTTTATAGCCTTGGGTGGCAACCAGTCTAGGAGAAGGAAAACGCTGACTTCAAACTAGCCTAAAGAAACACCACTTTTACTGCGGATATCTTGATCTTTTTAGGAGGGGATGAAAATATGATTTGAATGTCTGGCATGATTAGAAGGTGCAATTTTGAAATGACCCACATATACTTTCCAAAATGATGACTGCATTTGATTCCAGTTATTTTGGGGGTACTTCCTTTTCTACAATTGTTTTATTGATTGATTATTTTCTACAGCTCATCAACTTTTTGATGGTTATATAAAGACAGAAAATATTTTCAGATTGTAAAAAATGGTGGGGTAATAACAGTTTAGTGATACAAGTATTACTAATTAACCCATAGCTGTGGTGAGAAGGAGTGAATTCTTACATTTCCCAAGTGCATTTGTGCATAAGTGAATATAATGAACCCAACTAAAATTGGAATTCGGCTCTGCGATTAACAATTCTGAGCCATTATCCATCACACCATCTGCACATTCAAGCTAACGGCATCTGGTTTCTCAAGTGATCACTCACCTAGGCTCAATGTTGCTTAACTTAAGTGACCATTTGGAACTGGTGCTTCAATGAAATGTGGCCATAAATTTTCAATTTTATAAAAATATTTACAGATGAAAGAAATGATGGGGAAAGCTAAAAAAGAAAGTTTTTTTTACAGGAAAAGACTGCTTTTTGGGAGCTATAAACTCTACAATTTTTATCAGAAACTAGAGGCATGTTCTCTAAATAGTGCTCAATTAAAATTAAAATAGGGTTGGGAGTTTATAAAAATCTGATTGGCCCAATATAAATAATAAGGACAATAACTTGAAAGTTTGCTGGTAATCTTAGAAAGATCAGATGAAAATATGGCAGAGAAAAAAACCAGATAGTCCTTTCACTCACCAAGTGAAGGGCTTGTTGACTATCTTAATGAAGGAGCATAACCTGTGCCTGACACTACGCTATGAGAAATGTCAGTCAATTTTTCAATCTTTCCCAATACTCTATTATTTCATTTACTTTTTGAAGGAGTAACTTAAAAGTTTGTAGATAATTCATGTTCTCTGGTCAAGGAGTTAACAGGATTTAAATTGTTATAGAAATGCTGAAATGTTGAAAACCTTCAGGGATAAGTTCTTGGAATATAAGTATAGTTAAGGAAAAGGACCGTGGGATTACGATGTAGAGATTACTTTTGACTAGTCTGCCAAAACTCTGCTAGATGGCACTATTCAGGACTATAATAGAACAGATACAAGCTCTTTCTCTCTCTCTCTCTCTATATATATATATATATATATATATATATATATATATATTCTCTCTTCTTGTATTATTATGCTTTGCATATGTGCACAGTGCACAGGAGGTTTACAGTGAGAGAAAAGACTGGATACAGTGGATATTGAAGAAAAGATACCCATTCTCTGATGCCCCTTTCTCATCACTCACCTCTTATGTAACCTTCATGCACCAGTGGCAGCTCTGCCTTGCTTGATGTGAAATGATTTAAAAAAAAGACAGAGGGTAGCCACATTGCATATAAGTATATTTTTTTCTCTTATATTACTATGCTTTATATATATTAATCACTTCACTCAAAACAAGGCAATAAAGCCACTAAGATGCAAGGGTTACTGAGTGTGAGAAAATATGAGAAAAACCATTATTAAGGAGAGAGACCAATGAATTAAGAAGATAACAAGTGACATTCCCTTGAAACTTTTGAAGACAAAAGTTGACTGAAAAGAAAGAAGCTGGAAGAGAGTTCTAGAAGTGAGAATTTCTAGAGAAAAAATTGCTAGTATAAAACTTATGGATACATCTAGCCATTTAAACTCGAAAATAATCAGACCCTGCTGCCAATCTAGTTGAGTCTTTTCTGAGCCGTGTCCCTTTGGGACGTAGACAATCATGGCTCTCAACAATTTTGTTGCTCTTAATAAATTTTGACTTTATGTTATCTCGCCTAATCCTTACCCCGTCATCTATTTACTCAAGCGCCGTAGATAGTTTATTAGTTGTTTTCTTCTGTCTTTATTGCCTTTAATATGTCCTGTGAGTATCAAATTTTCCAAGCTCTCTTTCCTCATGATGTGCACTAGAAATATCAATTATCTCTTTCTGATGTTAAGTATAAGGGTCTCTTTTGTTTCCACTTTCTCTAAACTTAGTTGTTGCTTACATGTTTGGTCTGTGGTATCCTCAGCATCCTTCTGTAGAACTATGGTTTTGTTGCTTCAAATCTCTTCAAGATTGTCCAACATTCACTGCTATATATGACGGCTGATATTGCATAACAGTACAGTACTCTTTTTCTTGTTTGTAATGAAATTTTTATGTTTCTTAATAATCTGCTTAGCTTTTGGAAGGCATTTTTCGCTATCCCATTGCTATTTTGGATTTCAGTGTCACACTTTCTGTCCTCTGCTAAAACAATTTCTAGACTTTTAGATTATTGTACTTTATGCTTAAATTCGTAAAACTTTTAGACATGCATTCTATACAATGGTTTTAATTATTCTTTACTCCTAAGATTAACTTTAATTAATCTTTGATCACAATCTTACTCTTTGATTATTCTTTACTCCAAGTAGCAGTATCGATACAAGCCTTGTACCCGCACAGACACACATTTTCTAATAGCGAAGTTTTAAATGTTTTAGGTGGTCTCACAGAAAAAAATCCAAAAGATTGAGGTCAGAGGAACATGCAGGCTATGGAACTGGTCCTTCCCTAGCTATCTAACTTTCATTGTAGATGTCAGCCAATGGATAGTGAAAAGGTACATTCTCTAGCAGGTCTAGAAGTGTGTTAAAATAAAGTCTCTGTAGACAGCTCCTGTAAGACTTGCTGAGAGAACATATAGACCCCCTACCAGTCACCTACAATTTCATCTCCTTCATCAATTGTAAACAGATGCTAGTCAATTGCCGTCTTCTATCTCCTTGATTCCCATCCATCTCTTATCTTTTCTTCTATATACCCTGTACCTTGTTTTTCTCTCACTGTAACCCTCTGCACACCAGTGGCTGTACTGCCTTGCTTGGGGTGAAATGATTTAGAAAAAAAAGATTGAACTCACAATTACTATGCCCATAAATTCCCAAACCAATATTCTAACCCTCAAGGCCATTATCCAATAGATTAAATAAAGGGTCCAGTTAAAAATTCCCTGAGTGGTTACTCAGACTGACAGTCGCTTGAAGAAACTCAAAGAGCACAACAATTAAACTTTGTGATAAACACAAAGATCAAGTCAATAATCTGACTACAAATAATGCAAATAATGACAACTTCTCGCCCACGAAATTTAGACAGAAATTTCAATCTCCATCTTATCCTTCTACTGTACTACCATTATTAACTCCTTTTGCTGGTGGGCATGAAATAGCTTCTGACCATATTGTAATTGGACAGAATTTAAAGAAGAAAGAAAAAAATGAAGAATGTCATGCATTCAATTTCTAAGTGACAGCTTCACTCTTATCATTATTAAGAAGTGGTTAGGATGGACAATGAAATATACAGGCTTGGTCTTTAGAAATAGAAACAGTGAGGCAAAGTTTGTTCTGTTAATCATATGATCTTGATGGTTTTATAGCTTAACAGGCCTAAAATTAGGGCACTCCTTAGCATGTTCGAAATTTTCATAAAGAATAAAAAATGATTTTATCAAAGCTTTCATATAAAACAACTATAAAAGGTGAAATATGCTACTTATATATATATATATATATCGTCATCCGCAGACAGATCTGTTTCGCTGCATCACAGCTCATCAGTACGGTTAGACTCCAATTGTTTTTTAACCCAGGATTGAAACCTGACCGAATTAGCATCAGTCGGTGATTCTACCTCTGGGCTATGGGCGTTCAGTAGAAGAAGGCAGACTTTTTAACGTGTATATTATCCTTATACATGCCCAATAGCCAGAGTGCTCTAATTAATTTTACTGAATGAGCGAATTTATATATATATATATATATAAATAAATGTAAACTTGTCGTTATACTCATTTCAAAAAACCATCCGAGTACATATGCGGAAGGAAAAAATGGTAATAAAAAAGAACGAGCTAAGCCCCCAAACATCAGTCAAAGTACATAGCCCAAAGAAAAAAAGCCGAGACGAGTAACCTAAAACAAAAAGCGCTCAATACGCAAGTAGAGCAAACTAAGTAAATAACTAACCTAGAGAGCCAACGAACCTACCAAGGTTTCACCAAATTGGATCTTCAGGGAAAGTTGGCTTTATATATATATATATATATATATATATATATATATATATAAACAAATATATTCTTTTATTAAAATCCCATTTATGTTTGTTAAGAACGAATCTATTTTATAAGTACCTTGATGACAGAAATAAAGTTCTACAGAAGAATGCTGCAGATGACATGAACCAAACATGTGAGCAAGATTTTGGAGAAATTGGAAATGCAAACGAAACTTATACTTAAAGAGACAGCTGACGTTTCTGGGATATGTGATGAGGAAGGAGGGTTGGAGAATCTAACACTCCTAGGACAAATTCAGGGAAAGAGAGACAGGGGAAAGCAATGCAAGACATACTTGATGGATTTGAGCAAGTGGATGACAGAACAGTGTTTGGAAGAGATACCAAGAGAAAATGTGTCAAGAGCTAAAAGGAATAGGGGTAAATAGAGGCCCATGATTGTCTATGACCTGACGGAACATAGCACATAAAAGAAAGAACGTTCCTTCATAATTTTGATAACTGTATAGAGAATCTTAGATAAATTTAAATTTTGCATATTCTCTAAAGGAAAATGAAGATCTATTTATGATATAACTAGCAGTATAGCTTGGCGTTGCTCCAGTGTAATGAAAGCTTTAAAACTAATCCATGGTCCTGGAGCTCAGACTCTTTGGGCATTAGCACGAAAGACTAAAAAGCAATAGTTGTTTCCAGTTAAAGCGAAACCATAGACTGAAAGAAAAATGAATGGATGTAAACTGAATTTTCAAGGCTAAATAAGTCCTCTGACTAAATGGTATCATGGCTGAGACTAAGAACTATAATTATACCTACTTAGAGCCAAACCAGAAGCAAAAACTAAAATAAAAGGGCTGAAAAATTACAGACATACAGGCAGATAAACAGACACATGCACAAACATCTTGCCTTTTATATATATATATTATCGATTTTCTGCACGATTTTAAGAACTGCAACCTTGAAACTTCTGAATATCGTTTCTCATGTCTTTGTCTATGAGTGTATCAAATTTGTTTAAAATCGGACCACTTCTTCTATAACTGGATTTTTTCAATTATCAATTTTTGATATTTATTGGGGGTACCTCGACACAAAACCTAGTTAAGAACACTCACAGATGCTTATAGTACAACTGTGTAAAATTTTCAATTCTTTCTCCAGTAGACTGGTTACCAAGCAAAGTTGTAAAATCCTACCTGTCCTGCTATTCAACTCATAATTGGAGGGAGAAGAGATGGATTAATACCTTTCCCAAAGGTATTTGTGAGTAGGTGAATGAAATTTAAATGGTATTCGAACTTGGCTCTCCAACTTATTGTTCTGAGCCATCAACAAAAACTGCCAGTTCAGGATCTTAATAACATCAGAACACTTAAATTAGTGAGAAAGGTACAGAAAATTATCAATAAGAAAGTTAATGAATGCACTTATTAAGAAGCTTGAGGTTTCAAGATACTATCAGAAGAATTGTGCTTTGATAAAAGTCATATGTGAAGCAGAGAAGCCAATTTGTGTCTGTAAAGACAAAAGATAGCCATTAGATTCACACAAGGCACTTGTTGGGCATGTTGAACATCAAGAGCCTGGAATGCTTTGGGTTTTCTCTAATGAGAAAATCTTTAACCAGAATGGAAAAATTAACCAAAGGAATGAAAAAATTAACCAAAGGAATGAAAAAAATGTTTATGGAGAGACTCTAAGAATGTTCCAAAGTTTCCAGCAACTGTTATGAATCTTGGAGCCGTGAGCAACTGGGTAGATCCTATACATTCTCACTTCTTTCCTCAGGGCTTAAGGTTCAAGGACTTTTTGGAAAGGGTTGTGAGGCTTTGTATAGAGAGTGTGAGCAAAGGAAGGCTGTACACCTACCAACAAAACTTTATATCATATCTTAAATCTAAGACAAACCAAGAACGGATGATTTACAATCTTCTTGATCACATCACCCCAAACATAGACTAGCTCTCCAGACCTGAATGTGTTGGATTATTATGTGTGGGGTGTAGTTGAGAAGGAATCAATACTGCCATAATAGTATAAAATCTCTGAAGTCCACCATAACTAGCACAACATCCAAAAATAGATAAACATCATCTAATTCGGGCATGTCAACATTTCAGATTTTGTAGTGAAACAGTCATCAGTGCTATTGGTGGATTCATTAAGTAGATGCATCAAAAAGAGTCTCAAAATGATTCATACCACTTTGTTTTCAGATAAATATCTTTTTTTATGACTTATGCATCTTTTAATAAAGTACTGTTCAACCCTGTATAATATATTTTTAATTATGTTAGGCATCATTATAAAGCATTCTTACTTATACTGTGCATCATTATAATGCATTCTTTCTTATACTATGAATCATTATAATGCATTTTAATGATAATATGAATTATAAACAAAAATCCTTTTCTTAATATAATGTAAAGAATAACAGGCAATTTAATTCTATTATTTTTTTATTTTTTTTATTTATTAATCATTTCACCCCAAGCAAGGCATTCCACTGCCACTATTGCACAGGGGGTTACATAGACGAAAGTGATGAGAAAGAGTGGTTAGATATAGGAAATGTCAGAAGGAAGGTGATAGACGGGTAAGGATACCGAGAATGAGGGTTGGGTAGATGGGAAGAGTGTTTGAGAGAATGGATGCAAGTTAGTACGTTAGGAGGTGTCTATTGATCTTACATTTAAACTCCTGGAGATTGTAGCTGTTGGGGAAGCAAGTATGTGGAAGGGAATTCCACAGGCAGGAAGTGTGTTTATACTAATATTTTTATAACTTTTGTTTTATTATATTTTCATGAAGAAAAATTCCAAGCTTCTCAATTGTTAAGACTGTTCCTTATATTAGGCCACTAAGAGTACTTATTTCATTCTTGTTTATCTATCTATATCAGTATATATATGTATCTAGTCTTGCTATCTCAGTCCATTCTAGTCTACATGTGTATTGTCTCTCTATCTCAGTCAATTCTAGTCTACATATGACAGTTAAGGGCCACACATGATACACACTTTGGGCAATTATGTCTTGAAAGAGACATGACTGACTGGGCAAAAGATTATCCTGCAGTAGTTTGCCATTGCTTTCTACAGTAGACTGGTTGCCAGCCAAGGCTACAGAACCCAATCTGTCCTATTATTTAACCCATAACTGGAGGGAAGAGATGGATTAATACCTTCCCCAAGGGTATTTGTGCATAAGTGAATGCAAGGAGTTCAACTGGAATTCAAACTTGGTTTCCCGATTTATCATTCGACGTTGATATTCACTGCACCACAACGCACATGTAGATATGTATCTGTCTCAATTCATTCATATCTATCCTTCTCAGTTCATTCAGGTTTACATATATATTTATCTCTTTTTGGCAAACTACTTGAGGCTCTAATCAACTCTGATTTGGTTAAGCATCTCACATCACTGGACCTTCTTTCAAACACGCAATATGGCTTCTGTTTCTCTCAATCAACTGCTGATGTATTACTGATTATTAATGAAAGAGTTTCTTTAGCTTTAGATAAGAATGCGGAAGCTTGGGGTGTTGCTTTGGACATCTCAAAAGCATTTGACAGGGTTTGACATAACCGTCTACTTCACAAGTTGAACAGTCATGGTATTTCTGAAAAAAAATTTTTGAACTGATTCACTTTTTTTATCAAATTTCAAAGTGAAAGTGGTCCTGAAAGGCCACTCTTCTAGATCTTTTTCTTACTAATGCAGGTGTTCACCAGGACTCCATCCTTGGCTCTACTTTGTTCTTAATTTTCATCAATGACCTTCCTGATGATGTCAGTTCTCAACATGGTATGTGATAGTATGTCTGGTCAATTCAATAAGGTCAAATTGGCAGCTGATCTAGAAAAATGACATACAATCTGTTGTTAACTGGAGCAAGGAATGGAATGTTAACTTTAATGTTTCTATAATGAAACATCTCTTTATTAATCATATGAGAGACCCTGTTCTGCCTTCTATATTTCTCATTCCTTAATAATATTTCTCTTTTTTTCTTATTCTTTCACTCAGTAACCTGTTGTGTCTTAGTGGCTTTACTACCTTGCATGAAGTGAAATGATTAAAAAAATCTCATTTCATTCTTGTCTATTTCAGTTCATTCTCATCTATCTAGATATCTATCTTCATTCTTGTTTATTTCAGTTCATTCTCATCTATCTAGATATCTATCTTCATTCTTGTCTATTTCAGTTCATTCTCATCTATCTAGATATCTATCTTCATTCTTGTCTATCTCTCTATCTATTCATCTCAGTTAACTCTTGACTATTTATCTCAATTCATTATTGTCTATCTATTATTTTCTATCTATATATCTCGGTTCATTATTGCCTACCCCAGTCAGTTCTCATCTGTCTATTTTCATCTATCTTTATCAATTCTTGTTCATCCATCTAAAAATTATGTCCAGAAAGTATCCATCTATTTAATATTAATGAAAACCTAGCCAACTTGAGGCAGCACAACATTTGCTGTCCTGCCCTCAGAACTTCATATACTTATTATGTCAGCGTTCCTTTCACGTTCTAAAATATTCTACAAAATTCTCTTTTGAGATTCCTATTAGTTGCAACATTGTATTAATCAACATATTTGTCAATATTATTTTAATGGCAATTTTAATTTTGAGAAGAGCCTAAAGTCACAAGCAACCAAATTCAAACTGTAGTATAAGTTTGGGGCTGACACATCTAGAAGATGCAATATTTTGCCATAAGGTTTGTGCACAAGACATAAAGACTGTTTGCTTGACCACGGTGACTGCGACTACCACACAGTATACAAGCTCACTCAATGGCATCAATTAATTGTTGACTGATTAACCCTGTGCGATAAGGTTTGTTTACACATGCACAATAAAGTATTCTGATAGTGGTTCTTGGGGTTCATAAACATCCTCACAGGGAAAGTAAATTGCACATTTTCAAGGCAAAAGCTGGTTATTTTCAGAGCAACTTAGAAAAATGTCAGTATAAATTTCTTTTGATACACAACACATAAAATGTCCTCCTGTATGTCTATATTGGTCTTATTAAGTTACAAGACAGCAGAACCATTTCTATTCTTATTCCATATTCACAAATCCACTAGCAGTATAGTCTAGCATTGCTCGGGTGTAATGAAAGCTTTAAAACTAATCCATGGTCCTGAAGCTCAGACTAAAGAATATTTGTGTGAAGTTTAGTGAGAATCAGATAAAAATTGTGGATTTGTATAAAGGACATACAGACAGGTAAACAGACACACACACAAACAGCTTGCCTTTTATATATATATATATATATATATATCATCGATTTTCTGCACTATTGTAAGAACTGCAACCTTGAAACTTCTGAATATCATTTCTTATGTCTTTGACTATGAGTATATCAAATTTGATTAAAATCGGACCACTTCTTCTATAACCCAATGTTTTCGATTATCGATTTTTGATAGTTATCGGGGGTACCTCAACACAAAACCTAGCTAAGAACACTCACAGACGCTTATAGTACAACTATGTAAATTTTCAAGGAAACTGGTTCAGCCGTTTTGGAGTCTATAGGTAAGGCACACACATACCCACACACACAGACAAAGTTTCATTGATAAATAAGTTTAGATTTAGATATTTAAAAGAGATGAATATTTTCTACAAAAACGTTAAACAAATATACAAAGGATTAACAAAAAATTCCTGGTTTGGGACTCTTCTTCTAATCCTGACCAAATAAACAAACATTTTTAAGGAATTTTTGGTGAAACCAAGAACTTTTCAGCATCACCTTGTGAAAATAGTTTGTTTCAGCAAATTTAGCAACAAAAAGATAATTTGCTCTAAAATTAACTTCCACTGTATTACATTTGGCTTGTGCCTGTTTGATATTTCGGTAGGACCATAATTTATATGTAAATATTCTCAGATGTAATCTGTAGAGAGGAACAATATGAATAAAAGAGACAACTATATTTAGTTTTAGGTGATGCATTTTGTTCACTGACAGACTTTATCAAAGCCAAAAAATGAAATGATTTATTTGAAACAAAGTATCTGTAAATGAAAAACAAAATGTTGTTGGTAATTAGGAAATTATAAAATGCTCATAAATATTCGTTAGGTTTCTTTGAATTGTATATATTATATATATATATATCTATTATATTTTAGAACATGTATATAATTTTTCTATATATATCCACGACAAAGGTACAGTTGTTTTGACATTGAAACTTCAATGTCTCATCAGGCGGCATGAAAAAGGAATGGAAAACCTCTTTTCTTATATTTGGTCAATTATGTTTGAGGTGTTGGTGGGGGTTAGTTGTAGGGGAACAAGTCTCTGACTGTTGGAATTTTGGAGAGAGTGTTGTTAAAGTGGTTGATTAATGAGAGTCTTTGATTTCTTTAACCTTAGCAGTTATAATGCAAGTTTTTATTATCTTGTGACTAGACTATATCCTTTGGATTTCTTAGAAGAGCTGGTAGGGGGTGGAGATATAAATGATAAAATATAGTTTTACTTTATGCTATTTTTATGGGGGAAGGGCTCAATATTTGGGATAGAGCATGTAAATATAAGGTCAAAACCAAGTCGTGACAGTCTGATTCATGCCTGAACATAATCTTCCATCTGAATGCAGTGTCCACTCTTTATAGATATATGGGTAGATTATTACCATTTTATATTTTGTGAATACACAGTGTTTATTTTTTTATTTTATTGATGGTATGGTATAGTAGAGTCAGTTGGGCACCATCTGTGAGAAAAAAAGCACCGTGACACAGTTCACTCTGCCAAAAATTTGGAAATGGCATGCTGTAATATCATTTCTTATGTCTTTGTCTATGAGTGTATCAAATTTGATTAAAATTAGACCATTCCTTCTATAACATGATTTTTTTGATTATCGATTTTTGATATTTATCGGGGGGTACCTCGACACAAAACCTAGCTAAGAACACTTGCAGATGCTTATAGTACAACTGTGTAAATTTTCAATAAAATCGGTTCAGCTGTTTCGGAGTCTATAGGTAACGAATACACACACACACACACACAAAGTTCCATTTATAAATAAGTTTAGATAGATAAAATTTCAGAGTTTAGGCAGAGACATTAGAAGTATAGAGTTGAATTAGATTTTAAAAGTACTAGAAACCCAATCCTGTACAGAAAACAATTAATAAACATCAAATCCTATTCAAAAGACCTGGGAAGAGTATAAACTGGACAATAAGTGATCCTATCTACTCCAAGTTGGTCAGTCAGTCAGTCAGTTAAGTTCCATATGTGATACATGCTTGGGCGATCATGTCTCGAAAAAGACATGACTGACTAGGCAGAAGATTATCCCGCAGTAGGTTGCCATTGCTTTCTGCGGTAGACTGGTTGCCGACCAAGGCTATAGAACCCAATCTGTCCTGCTATTTAATCCATAACTGGAAGGAAGAGATGGATTAATACCTTTCCCAAGGGTATTTGCGCATAAGTGAATACAATGGATTCAACTGGAATTTGAACTCGTCTCCCCAGTTTCTCGCTCTGAGCCGATATCCACTGTACCACAATGCACATCCCACTCCTATTAAGACATTAACATAATTGGTAAATAAAATTTCACAGATCATGTGGCGATGTTAAAAGTATTGAGTTGAAGTAAACTTTAAAAGGAACTGGATACCCAATCCTTGACAGAAAACAAAGGCTATACCTCTACTCCTGTTCAAAAGATTCAAATATGTATTTACCTCTCAGTATTTGTCATACACAGTTAAATATATCCTATATGAATACAACAAGCAGTATCAACACACATCTTTCCTATATATTTTCTTAACAAGATTTTTCAATTATTCAGGCCAGTAGATGTAAAAACAATTATACCGTTTAACAATAATAATAAAAAAAGAAAACAGAACATCTACTCAAATATGAGTATCCATTAAAAAATATTGCTTAAACAAATAAATTAAAAACGTGTAGGATTCAATCCTTGGCAGAAAACAAAGGATATACCTCTACTCCTGTTCAAAAGATTAAAATATGTATTTACCTTTCAGCATCTTTTGTACACAGAGAAATATATCATATCTGAATACAACAAGCAGTATGAACACACATTTTTTTCCATATATTTTCCTAACAATATTATTCAGGCCAGTAGATGTAAATAGATATAATAATTATTAATAATAATAATAATAATAATAAAACGAAACAGAACATCTACTCAAATATGAGTATCCATTAAAAAATATTGCTTAAACAAATAAATTAAAAATGTGTTGGATTTAATCCATTTTGTAATGGATTTCTTAAAATTTCGTAAATAAATTGTCTTTGTTTACATAAGGATATGAAAGAGAGCAGATACGAATATTTCGAAAACCAGGAAAGATGTGTGTTCAACCACTATTCAGTGTTTGATTGGGAGGTCCTGTAGTCTAAGACCTGTCAAATTTAATGACGCTTTCCCCTAGGAGATGCTGGGTTGAATCCTGCCTACGGGCACATATTTTCTTAACAAGATTTCTTAATTATTCAGGCCAGTACTTGTAAATAAGTATACAGTTTAATAATTATAATAAAAACAGAGCCTCTGCATAAATATAAGTCAGTTAAGCGCCATACATGATACATGTTTAGGGTGATCATGTCTCAAAAGAGACATGACTGACTGAATAGAAGATTATCCCGCAGTAAGTTGCCATTGCTTTCTACAGTAGACTGGTTGCCAGCCAAGGCTATAGAACTCAATCTGTCCTATTATTTAACCCATAACTGGAGGGAAGAGATTGATTAATACCTTTCCTAAAGGTATTTGTGCATAAGAGAATGCCAGGAATTTAACTAGAATTCAAACTAAACATAAGTACAGTGTAACCCTGATATAAGTGAGTTGTCGGGACTGGATAAAATTCTCTTATATCCGGGTTTGTTTTATTTTATATATATTACCACATGCTTTAATTTGGGACCAGATAAAATCTCTTATATCAGGGTTTCTCTTATATGCGGGTATCTTATATACGGGTTATACTGTACCAATTAAAAATAATGTTTAAACAAATAAATTAAAAATATATTTTCATGTAATCAACAAAATGTAAAAAGAATTTACAGAGAAAAATGATTTTTTATTTTGGTTCAACTGATCCCATATAAAACAATCTTCCATCTCAAAATGGCTGATAGCTTTAAATAATAAATTTTAAATAAATAAATGATGACAATGAGAGATTATTGAAGATACTGCGGATAATGGTGGGTAGGGTCATTTGACACAAATAAGACAGGGTTATTCTCTTTTTATTGCTTAGGACATAAACTATATACTTAGCTTCTGAATGAAATGTTAAGTGTGAACCCTTAGCAGTTTTCTCCACTCCTCATTTCATTCTTATTTTCTCCACTTGTAACTCGAAACAAATCTCTGTGTAGGTGGATGGTGAATCCTCCGCCACTTTTCCAGGAAAACTGACATCACAGATAATGTCAATAGTCAGGTAATTCTTAAAAAGAGATACATAGCATTGATAAAAAATATATATATATATAAATGAGCTAGACCAGACAATATCAATTTTAATCAAAAGCAAATATGGTTGCAAATTCTAACTGAATATCAATGTATTCTTAAAGATGAAGGAGAGGCTTGAAGCAATTGAAATGTGGTTCTATGTGCCGAAGATATGATGGACCAAACATGTGAGCAAGGATGAGGCTTTGGAGAGGATGGAATAAAAAATGAAACTGATACTTAACATTAGAAAAAGACAGCTGAAGTTCCTGGGACATGTAATGAGGAAGGTGTGACTTCATGAATCTGATACTCACAGGTCAGATAGAGGGAAAGAGAGATCAGGGAAAACAACACATAATACACTTGAGGGGCTTGAGCAAGTGGATTGCAGAGCAGTTTGGATTGGGTAACAGGAGAAAGCATGCTAAGGACCACTAGAGACAGGGGGACGTGGAAGGCCATAATCGCCTGCATCCTGAAGGGGCACAGCACACAGAAAAAGAATGCTTCTTGGTTTATAGTTTTAGTAATTGGAGAAGGTGGATGTGCGTTGTGGTGCAGTGGATATCGACTCAGAATGAGAAATCAGGAAACCGAGTTCAAATTCCAGTTGAATTCATTGCATTCACTTTCACACAAATACCCTTGGGAAAGGTATTAATCCATCTCTTCCTTCCTGTTACGGGTTAAATAACAGGACAGATTGGGTTCTATAGCTTTGGCTGACAACCAATCTACCACAGAAAGCAATGGCAACCTACTGCGGGATAATCTTCTGCCCAGTCAGTCATGTCTCTTCCGAGACATGATCACCCAAGCGTGTTTTATGTATGGCACTTAACTGACTGATTGAAGAAGATATTAATTGTTGAAGAGATATTATTATTTCTTTATTTTTTGTTTAAATAAATAAACAATTTGGGGATAAAAGATACAGGAAAGCTTCATTATGGTTTCTCATTCTGTTATTCATCATATCACCTGCCCATCCCAGCTTACAACACCTGGTATTCCAAGTTGTCACTGATCAAGATACTGACCAAACTCACTGTTGCTTAACTTTGATAATCAGAATGGTATTTCAACATGATATTGCTGTAAGCTATGAAAAAAATAAAAAGAATGTGTAGCGTGTTTTAGTGAATTAAGAAATCAGGGAGATGTGTAATGTATTACCTTGAATGGCAAGAGACCCAGCAAATGTAATTGACAGATACATCTGGCCATAGATAAAGTCAACAAAATAACAACTGGAAAAGCAAAAATGTGTGGGTGTAAATTGTGACCAATGGAGAACAAGCAATGCATGGATGTAAGCCATGACCAACGAAAAATGAGCATTGCATGGGTGAAGAGGTGTGGGTCACTTGGAAGTTTTACGACTATATAAAGTCTAGAATTTTGGCTGAAGGAGCCCTTCTGGCTTCCGACTCTCGACAGCTCTTTCATGTGCACAAACTTTCTCCGGCTGCTCTTCTGCTCTACATAAGCATCACTGTTGAAGAATAAAAATATAACATTATATTTTTATATATACAGTATAGCCTGGCGTTGCTCCAGTGTAATGAAAGCTTTAAAACTAATCCATGGTCCTGGAGCTCAGACTCTTTGGCCGTTGGCACGAAAGACTAAAAAGCAATAGTTGTTTCCAGTTAAAGCGAAACCGTAGACTAAAAGAAAAATAAATGGATGTAAGTCAAATTTTGACGTTTGGTGAGAATCGAATAAAAATTGAGGCTTTGTATAAAGGACATACAGACAGATAAACAGACACACACACAAACATCTTGCCTTTTATATATATATATTATCGATTTTCTGCACTATTGTAAGAACTGCAAATTTGAATTTGACCTTCAGTCCCAATTTTTGCATTGATAACTACTGTGCTGAGCAACATCCAAGATGTAATAAAACAGTAGTAATGAAAATAGTTGCCGTAAAAAGTTCCCAAATGTTAGTAATTTCATCAATTTGTAACCCATATTATTTTCATATTAAAGTTGGGCTACTTTTTAATTTGCCCCACACTGCAGATATACCTCATCAACATTTTCAACATATCTTTTCAATATAAATTTAAAAAAAGGGGGGGGGTGACTTTCAATTAATTTATGAGGTCAAATAGTTTAAATTATTATTCTAACCTAAAAAATGACTGTCAGATATTTTGATTCTTAAAAAGGTCCTTCTGAATCCAATTATTTTCATGGAAGACTTAACTTTCATTAATGAAATAAACTTTGATATAAAAATATATCTTTGCAAATGAGGCTGAGTGCATTATTTTGAGATTTTAAAAACACTTCACTTTTAAAAATCTTCATTTTCAGAGATAAAAATCAATAACGAAATTGAATAAAAATAAATAGGTGAGAAAGAAAGAAAAGAGAGTGAGAAAACAAGAGGGAGAGAAAAGAGAGAGATATATAAAAAGAAAAAAAAAAGAGAGAAAAATGTGAGAAGAGAGAAAGAGAGAGCGATTGAGATAGAGAAAGAAAGAAAGAAGTACATTAACTTTTAACGAACTGCATTATTCATGATTATTAGTTACCTTTGTTTTTCGAATAGAAGGGCTCAGACAACTATTCTTTCTCGAAGAAAAATCCACCCTGGACATCTTTATTCACTTTTATTCAGGAAAGTTCCTCCCACCCTTTAATTTAGGCAGAAAGCATATCAAAGAAAGTATATCAAAGCATTTCATTTGAATATTTAATTAAAGTAATGAACAGCACAAAAATGTCTGAAGCGGATTTTTGCATAAACCCAAATAATTATTGCAGCCCGTCTATTTGAAATCAAAGGTATCCTCTTCCATACAATTTTTTTTTCGAGGTTTCTTTAGTTATCCTGTTATTGATTTCAGTCAAGGTTGCTACATCAGGGCATAAAAATACCAATATGAATTCAAACATTGTCTGCCATTGCAGTCATGAGAAACTTGTTTTGCTTGAAATAAATGAACTGTGAAAGGTTAAGTAAAAAAGAATGGAGTGACATTAAAAGTCATAAGATGACTGAGACATTTTAGTGACATTCGCATGTGCACCAGTGTCTAAAAATAATCAGGTCCAGTACCGTTAGCAAAAGGTTTATATACACAAAATAGTATAGAACAATGATATCCACATATATAAAATTCAATGTATATGCACACACACACACACACACACACACACACACACACACACACACACACATATATATATATATATTAACCCATTGTTGCATATTGGTTACAATTGTAACCAATATGCAACAAAGGATTAATAATGTTAATACAATTATATAAAAATCCAATACCTAGTTTCAAGCTAAATAATCATCATATGGATATATCATCATATTATATCTACCTGATGATTTTTATTGCATGAAACTCTGAATAGTAGATTTTGCTATAAATATTTTTATTATAGCATATTATATTTTGGCTCTGTCCATTTTGACATTGAGTACTCAGTTTTATTCATATTTTAATCTTTTAGTGTTTATTCTTACTATTTGTATTCAGGTTTCATCAAAAATGAAAGACAAGGTGTTATAGTTAAATTTTTAGTATTTGTCTATGTTTTTGAGATGAGGTAGTATTTACAGTATTTACATTATTTGAGATATTGTCCTCATCTTCGTTTCCATTTGTACGTTTCGGCCGTTGTACGCTTTGGCTTTCTTCAGGTGCTAGGAATTTCGAACCAAACCTTTGTTACAATCATTGAAGTTTTTATACCCTAGTAATTGTAATAAAGGGTTTGGTTCGAAATTCCTAACACCTGAAGAAGACTGGAGCATACAATGGCTGAAACATTGTACAAATGGCAACAAAGATGAGAACAATAGTTAAGTTTTTTATGTAATTTTTCATGTGATCTTATGATTTTTTTCTTTTAAGGATCTAAATTATATAAAAATTGTCCAAATGTTTTGTGTAACTGAGTGCTTTCGGCTATATGCTTAACCTTTTACAAGGATGAATGTTATTTTATGTGTAACAGGATGTATGTGATGTTATGTATGATGTAGGGTAGTGGTATGTGTTGTGTACCAAACATGGTAAGCTTGTTGTTAGTGTGTTTGTAACTGATATTATTGAATGTTAGGTTTTTCTTTTTTATTAATAAAGACTCCATTATTTTTAGTCTTTTTTTTTTGCATATGGATGATGTGATGATATTTATGCTTTCAACAAGTATGTTCTAAATAGAGTTTGATAGGTCTCCGTGTGTGTTAAAATGAGATTGAATTGAATACTGTTGAGAGAGATGTAGCGTGAATCTTTGAGTAAGTTTTATAGTTGTATGGCCGATATAATTATTTATGAAATTAGGATCAAGAATGCAGTTATTCAAAGGAAATGGGGATTTGTAAATATATGTATGTGTGTGTGTGTGTCAATATTTCAGAGAGAGTATATCTGTAAAGAGACTATATGAAAAACAATAGACAAAAGGATAAGTTTTCTTTTTCTGTCTTCTGTTTTCACACACACACACACATATATATATATATATATATATATATATATATACACACACACACATATACAATTGAATTCAAAAAATGGAAAAAAACCCAGACATAATGTGGAGTATAGTGAAAACAGCCTTACAACGGTGGCAAAATATGTAGACTGTGACAGGAAGAAAAGTTAGCTACTATGTTATTCCCAAACAAAAATGAATTACTGAATAAAAGAACAGAAATTATGACTAAGTGTAACCATACCATAAAATACCTATTAGGTTCATGCAACCATGGATGAAAACGTTATAATTTCTTGTAATTTTAAAAATTGCACATTCAGAAATTCCCTGCCATGTGAGCATTAAAAAAAAAAAAACACCATTACATGAGCATTCTTAAAAACAAAAATGGTAAATGGTAAAATCAGTTATTGCAAATCAACTGAAGACACCACTCATGGTAGAAAACTAGGTTGCGTAATAATCCATTTACAAATGGAAAATATTCAAAAGTTCTACAATATAATTGTATTGAATACTTTTTAATACAAATGTGCACTGGCTTAATTTTATTATGACCAAAAACTAAGTAATTAAACAATCAATATATATATATATATATATATATATATATATATGTGTTAGTAAGAGTAAAAACAAATGAAGTAAGGATCCACAGTTCATAGCATTTACTTTTTTAAAGTACTCAATACAAAGTAGAGCAATATTATTATTGTAATATTTTTATTATAAATAGTTATAAAAAAGATTTTACATCACTACACAAAAGCTAACATGAAACATGATACCTTTTGTGTAGCGATGTAAAATGTTTTTATTATATCTACTTATACTAAAAATATTACAATAATAAAGTGTTGAGCTCTAATGATGCTTAGTGCCAAGATTGTTTTTACAGTGGTTTACTGATAAAGATATTTTGGCAAGCAAGTTTTTGACATAAAATGCTTGACAGAGACAAAGTGTTAATAGGATTAATGTAGAGAAGTTTGTTATTTAACTGAGCAAAGTCATGCCGACTTCAAAGTTTTGTAAAGGCACCATTATGATGTCCTTACACATCAGGGCCTAATTTCAATTTGCTGTTGTGTCCTGTTTTTTTCTTATCTATATGGAGCTTGGTGTAATTTAATATTTTTGGTATGTCATCAGTTCTGCAGGTGGTTAATTGCTTTTGATTGCTTTTTTTGTGTTGACACAACTTTGATGAAACAATGGGAAGCTACAATGGTGCAGTATGCAAACTTATAAAAATTATCAACAGAAAAGATATACGTTTATACAGAGATGATGGAATAATAATTTTAAGAAACTGCAATGGTAGAACCATGAAAGATTTAAGAAACAAATTATAAAACTTTTCAGTACTCTAGGATTTGCAATTGACATAAAAACAAATTTAAAAATAGTAAGTTTCTTAGACATAACACTTATACAACAATACATACAAACCATACAGAAAAGAAAACGACTCTATATATATATATATATATATATAAACAAAAATTCTAATCATCCTCCCAATGTGTTCAAACACATCTATATCTATAAACAAAAGAATATCAACCAACTCTAGTAACATTAAAATAATCAACAAAAACAAAGAAATATACAAATCAACACTAACAAACAACAGATACTCAAACTTGAATACACAAATGAAAATAAACCAAACAAAAACAAGAGAAAAAGAAATATAATCTGGTTTAACACACCCTAAAACAAAACTATAAAAACAAAAATACGAAAAATATTTTTCAATATAACAGAGAAACATTTCCCCAAGCATAACAGACTATAAAAAATCATCAACAAAACCACAGATAAAATCAGTTACAGCTCCACGGAGAAAATAATAACCAAACCCAATTAGAAAATACTCAACAAACTCAATATCAACAGCGTCAACAAACCATACAAACAAATGCAACTGCTGAAAGAAAGACAACTGTCCACTTACAAATAAATGTCTGACAGCATAATATATAAAACCAGCAAATAACATTAACACAAATGAAAAGATTTACATAGGAGCAACAGTAACAATCTTTAAAGAAAGATACAACAATCACAAAGCATCACTCAACACAGAAAGGTACAAAAAACAAAACAATACTATCAAAATACATTTAGAAAAGAAAATAACATTGCCACCAAAATTAAATGGGAAATCATAATAAAGCACCCATACACAACAGTAATAGCAGAAACTGCAAGTTATGTTTACAGGAAAAACTAGCAATAATTAGCTTTAAAAACCAAAGCAAAATACTAAACAACAACAACAAAAAATAATAGAAAAATGTAAACATTTGAACAAATATCTACTTTTTTATGTAAATATCAACAAAACCAAATAAACATAACACAAAATACAAAGTAAGAATTACCACGCATAAATATATAAACACTCAATCATGACAAAAAAAAAAAGAAGATAATATAACCACCACCAGATGAAAAAATATTGCACATAAAGCCTACAAACATAAATACACACAAGAACACAAACTTAACTATGACCTAAAAATCCTTTAAGTAGTCACATATACTAACACGGTAAAAAAAGGTCATCCCAACACAATAAAAAGCAGTCAATCTAAATGATAAGAAGAAACCAACTCATTGAAGTAATTAAACAGACACCCATTCACATGCACTAAAAAGAAATTAACACAACAAAAAGGAATAAAAAGAAATCAACCACCTACAAATAAAACAACATTAAAAAGAAGGCAACACAAGAAAATCAATCAAAAGCAATTAACCAACAGTAGAACCAGTCATGTAACAAAATATTAAATTACATCATGCTTCATATAAATAAGCAAAAATACAGGCCATAACAGCAGTGAAATTAAACCCTGATGAATGAGGACATCATGCATTCATGAAAATTTGTAGTTAGCATGACTCTGTTCAGTTATATATATATATGTGTGTGTGTGTGTGTGTGTGTGTGTGTGTGTGTGAATAAAGACAAAATTAAAACTATTCTTTATTGTGTCTCATCCTCTGATAGACTTTATCAAGATAAATGTAAAAAATTTATTTTGCAACAAAAACAGAAATAAAAAATATTGTTAGGCTTACAATATTTTAAAATTTAAATGTGTATTGAGCACTTTTTAATACAACTGTTTACTAGTTTAATTCAACTCTACCAATAACTGTTTAATAATTGTGTGTGTGTGTGTGTGTGTGTGTGTGTGTGTATATATATATATATATATATATATATTAATGTATATTTGCACGGCAACCTTTCTTTCAAGCATCTTTTGTTGAATACAACCAACAATTGCACTGCTGAACTAGCTAGATACAACCATTCTTATAATTTCTTTTCTTGCATTTCTCATGTGTGAAACTCTATTCTAATTTTTGATTCCCTTTCACCAATCCTCAAAAACAAATACAACATCAATCACCCTCTTCTGTCTCCCTGAGTTCTGTTCATTTATTATTCTTTCTTTTTATTAATGTCTTCCCATTCTCTGTCACTCCCAGTGATACCTTACATCCTAGTAGTCTTATTCCATTGCTTGGGATGAAATATTTAAAAAAAGAAATGTATGCCTCAGTGATATTGCTAGTTTGGTTCCAGATTGTTGCAGTAAAGTGTGTCACACAAAGTTTTATTTTCTCAGGCATATAAAAATTATGTTGCATTACAGACTATGAAATGCACAATTGCATTAAGTTTGTAAACCCAGTGAACATAATATATTGATAAAAATTATTTCAATCAATATTAACTTTTCAAATGGGGAACTTTCCCTTTTACACTTAAATGCAACTATATAATTAACTAGCAGTATAGCCTAGCGTTGCTCGGGTGTAATGAAAGCTTTAAAACTAATCCATGGTCCTGGAGCTCAGACTCTTTGGACGTTGACACGAAAGACTAAAAAGCAATAGTTGTTTCCAGTTAAAGCAAAACTGTAGACTGAAAGAAAATTGAATGGATGTAAGTCAAATTTTGATTTCCTGGTATTGATATCAAATAAGTTTTTCATTGTAACCTGAATTTTGAAAGCTAAATAAGTCCTCTGAGTAAATGGTATCATGGCTGAGACTAAGAACTACAATTATACCTACTTAGAGCCAAACCCGAAGCAAAAACTAAAATAAAAGGGCTGAAAAAATAGACATACAGGCAGATAAACAGGCACACACACAAACATCTTGCCTTTTATATATATATATATATTATCAATTTTATGCACTATTGTAAGAACTGCAACCTTGAAACTTTTGAATATTGTTTCTTATGTCTTTGTCTATAAGTGTATCAAATTTGATTAAAATTGGACCACTCCTTCTATAACCCGATTTTTTCGATTATCGATTTTCGATATTTATTGGGGGTACCTCGACACAAAACCTAACTAAGAACACTCGCAGACGCTTATAGTACAGCTGTGTAAATTTTCAAGAAAATTGGTTCAGCCATTTCGGAGTCTATAGGTAATGGACACACACACACACACACACACAAAGTTCCATTTATAAATAAATTTAGATAGATTTAGATCTTATTTCAATAACAATAATGATTGTAATTATTGTTATATTATAATAACAACAATAGAGATTTAAACCTTTGTATGAAAAGTACCCAAAGCTTCTGGGTGAACAAGAACTTATCAATGGCTTAGAAACAATGAGAAACAAAAAGCCTTATTATGGTAGCACAAGCCCATTGTCTTTTAACTAATGCCTACAAAGCTAAAACCAACAAAAGTGGTCCATACCCTCACTATTGCTTGTGACATAAATTTGATGAAACTGTTGACCACATAGTATCAGGGTGCCCAGTTCTTGCTGAGAAAGTAAGCATTATTAGACATGACAGCCTTAGACAATATATTAATTGACAAGTCTTTTTGAACTATGATATTGAAGTCCCAAATGTATATTACAGACACCATCCAAATAATATCACAAATGGTGATGGAATGACTATACAGTGGAATTTTTCAATCCTCACATCGAGGAAAACTGATTCAAATCAACCAGACATAAAAGATTTCAAAAAAGGAATCTGCCAACTAATTTATATGACTTGCCTACAGGATTGTAATGTTTCTAAATAGAATGTCAAAACAATGAAATTATAAGGACCTACAAATCTAAATCTAAACTTATTTATAAATGGAACTTTGTCTGTGTGTGTGTGTGTGTGTGTGCCCATTACCTATAGACTCCGAAATGGCTGAACCGATTTTCTTGAAAATTTACACAGTTGTATTATAAGCGTCTGCGAGTGTTCTTACCTAGGTTTTGTGTCGAGGTACCCCTGATAAATATCAAAAATTGATAATCGAAAAAATTGGGTTATAGAAGAAGTGGTCCGATTTTAATCAAATTTGATACACTCATAGACAAAGACATAAGAAACGATATTCAGAAGTTTCAAGGTTGCAGTTCTTACAATAGTGCATAAAATTGATAATATATATATATATAAAAGACAAGATGTTTGTGTGTGTGCCTGTTTATCTGCCTGTATGTCTGTATTTTTTTCAGCCCTTTTATTTTAGTTTTGCTTCGGGTTTGGTTCTAAATAGGTATAATTATAGTTCTTAGTCTCAGCCATGATACCATTTACTCAGAGGACTTATTTAGCTTTCAAAATTCAGGTTACGATGAAAAACTTATTTGATATCAATACCAGGAAATCAAAATTTGACTTACATCCATTCAATTTTCTTTCAGTCTACAGTTTTGCTTTAACTGGAAACAACTATTGCTTTTTAGTCTTTCGTGTCAACGTCCAAAGAGTCTGAGCTCCAGGACCATGGATTAGTTTTAAAGCTTTCATTACACCCGAGCAATGCTGGGCTATACTGCTAGTCAAAGATGTGGGAACTTGAAATTACTTTTATCGCTGTTGTGATAGGAGTGCATTTGGTATGATAAAGAAAGAAAAATTCCTGGATACATCAGCATCATCGAGCTACAAAAGATTACTTTGTGTAGAGCTGCACACATCATCTGCAAAACTTTCTCCATCTAAACAAAACAGCCCAAATGTGTACAGGTATGCCTCACCTTACGTTAGTAATTTGTTTAAGGAGATGCGACTCAGTTGAAAAACGTCTAAAGTCAAATTTACTTGTCTTCAGGTTAAACAGTGAATAACCATTCCCAGTTCTGTATTTTATTTAAAGATGCATTTTTAATAATATATGGTCAATAAAAATTTATTTTAAGCTTACAAACAAATTTTATTTTTAACATAGTACAGGAAATAAAGTAATCTAAATTTATGAATACATGTATGTCCATGCTTGTAAATGTAGATGTTTACAATTTGGCTAATCTCACAGTACATTGGGAACTCTTTATTTGTGGATGTGTTTGCTCTAAGACATTATAAAACTTCTTAGAGTGATAACTTCTTTGTTCTTTCAATTGAAATCTTATAAACCAGCCTTGATTCACTTTAAACTCTACAGCTTTCTCAATATTTGTGGTGGACAGAAGTAAAGTCAAATAAAATAACAAACTTGATTTTTACTTTTCTATATATTGATTTTTTGACAAATTTTTTTTTAATCATATCACCCCAAGCAAGGCGGTAACACCACTGATGTGCAGGGGGCTACATAAGACTGAGAAGATTAGAAAAGAGAAAACTGGAAACCGCATCCTAAACAGGAAACAAGGGATGAGCCTCCTCACCTGTTCAATAGATGTGTGTGGAGTGTGAACCAGGCGATAGTTTAGTCTATCTACTCCAATTGAAAAAAAAAACAAAGTGAGAAGATTTTAAAACAGAAAACCGGAAACTGCATCCTAAACAGGAAACAAGGGATGAGCCTCTTCACCTGTTCATGACATATAATTGAGATACGACTTAACTCAAAACAGCATAACCCAAAGTATACCTGTGATGATAAACATTCAAACTTACCAGAGTCAAAGCATCCACAGTGTTTTGCTTGTCGGGTTGCTGATTTGTGATGAATGCATGCGTAAACCCACACCAGACAGTTCACCATCTCGTCAGCTGCGTCCTCTCCTCTTGCAAGTTAGGACAAAGAAAGTAATATTCTTCGACCTGTCATTTTATGCTGAGTGAGAATGAGGCCGATGGTGTGTCGACAATGGTTTTTGTCCATAAAAAGGGTCTGAGACAATAGCTGCGTGCGTTGTTGGGCCTGTGGTGACGTGCATTGATAGAGAGATTAGTATTGAGTTAAGACTGTTTATTTTTGTCTGGAAGCTTCAAACCCACGAGAGAAGCAAGTGGTGTAACCAAAACCAAACAGAAATCTACTGTTTAACAACAATACCTGTATGGATAACTTTCCTAAAGTGTCCTTTTCACTCATAGACTCCAGAAGACACTTGGTAATTAGGTACTTAAAATTGGCAAAATGATACACCACACAATAATAATAATAATAGTAATGAAAAAAGTTTGAAAAATGCCAGAATCTGGTTAGGGACTTGAAGAAGCTGTGAAATAAAAATGAAATAAAACTATTAAAGTAATTCCTGTAGTAATAGATGCACTTAGAACACCAACTAGAAATTTGTGCTTATAAAAAATTAGAATTGAGACCAAGATTGTAAACCCCCAGAAAACTTATTCATTCTGTAAGGATTCTTCAAAAAATTCTTGAGTTAGGAAGAATCTTGTTGACATCATGCCTTGAGATGTTGGTTAGTTGATTTTGCATAGTAGTATATCAACATCTCTATGGGTTATTTAATACTGCACTCTAAATATTTTGAACACAATTTTATGACTTTAGATAAATATATTTTAAACACAACTGTATGCCTTCTACTACAGATAAAATGTATTGTTGGTCAATTTACTATAAATAAGTATTGTTAGAAATTTTAATTTATGTATTTTTTATACTTTCATAGTGTTTTGTTTTTGTTTTGGGGAATCACTATTTGCCTATAGCTTGGACCCTAACAGGTGCTATCAACTTGAGTCAGGGTGGACCTGGGAACAATAGCAATTAAGAGGTGGTTCTACTCTCCTCAAAAACTTCAATCTCCCAATCAGCCATGCCTTGAGAATAGAATTCCCATTGACAATGTCAATGTGTGACGTGAACACAATAATGTAAAAATTCTTCAAGGCAAAGATTAGCAAAATACCACACAAACCCAGAAAGGAAGTAAATATTGTTTACCAAACTCATTAATTTGTAATTGAAAGAAATTGTTATATCTGCAAAGTACAATGAAATGAGTGTATGTCAAGGTGTCTCATGTGTTTGAGAATGTATGATTGTATGTCAAGGTGTCTCATGTGTTTGAGAATGTATGAGTGTATGTCAAGGTGTATCATGTGTTTGAGAATGTATGAGTGTATGTCAAGGTGTATCATGTGTTTGAATGTATGAGTGTATGTCAAGGTGTATCATGTGTTTGAGAATGTATGTGGAGGTATGTCAAGGTGTATCATGTGTTTGAGAATGTATGAGTGTATGTCAAGGTGTATCATGTGTTTGAGAATGTATGAGTGTATGTCAAGGTGTATCATGTGTTTGAGAATGTATGAGGTATGTCAAGGTGTATCATGTGTTTGAGAATGTATGAGTGTATGTCAAGGTGTATCATGTGTTTGAGAATGTAAGGAGTGTATGTCAAGGTGTATCATGTGTTTGAGAATGTATGAGTGTATGTCAAGGTGTATCATGTGTTTGAGAATGTATGAGTGTATGTCAAGGTGTATCATGTGTTTGAGAATGTATGAGTGTATGTCAAGGTGTATCATGTGTTTGAGAATGTATGAGTGTATGTCAAGGTGTATCATGTGTTTGAGAATGTATGAGTGTATGTCAAGGTGTATCATGTGTTTGAGAATGTATGAGTGTATGTCAAGGTGTATCATGTGTTTGAGAATGTATGAGTGTATGTCAAGGTGTATCATGTGTTTGAGAATGTATGAGTGTATGTCAAGGTGTATCATGTGTTTGAGAATGTATGAGTGTATGTCAAGGTGTATCATGTGTTTGAGAATGTATGAGTGTATGTCAAGGTGTATCATGTGTTTGAGAATGTATGAGGTATGTCAAGGTGTATCATGTGTTTGAGAATGTATGAGTGTATGTCAAGGTGTATCATGTGTTTGAGAATGTATGAGTGTATGTCAAGGTGTATCATGTGTTTGAGAATGTATGAGGTATGTCAAGGTGTATCATGTGTTTGAGAATGTATGAGTGTATGTCAAGGTGTATCATGTGTTTGAGAATGTATGAGTGTATGTCAAGGTATCATGTGTTTGAGAATGTATGAGTGTATGTCAAGGTGTATCATGTGTTTGAGAATGTATGAGTAAAAAGTCAAGGTGTATCATGTGTTTGAGAATGTATGAGTGTATGTCAAGGTGTATCATGTGTTTGAGAATGTATGAGTGTATGTCAAGGTGTATCATGTGTTTGAGAACAAGTGAGTGTATGTCAAGGTGTATCATGTGTTTGAGAATGTATGAGTGTATGTCAAGGTGTATCATGTGTTTGAGAATGTATGAGTGTATGTCAAGGTGTATCATGTGTTTGAGAATGTATGAGTGTATGTCAAGGTATCATGTTTGAGAATGTATGAGTGTGTATGTCAAGGTGTATCATGTGTTTGAGAATGTATGAGTGTATGTCAAGGTGTATCATGTGTTTGAGAATGTATGAGTGTATGTCAAGGTGTATCATGTGTTTGAGAATGTATGAGTGTATGTCAAGGTGTATCATGTGTTTGAGAATGTATGAGTGTATGTCAAGGTGTATCATGTGTTTGAGAATGTATGAGTGTATGTCAAGGTGTATCATGTGTTTGAGAATGTATGAGTGTATGTCAAGGTGTATCATGTGTTTGAGAATGTATGAGTGTATGTCAAGGTGTATCATGTGTTTGAGAATGTATGAGTGTATGTCAAGGTGTATCATGTGTTTGAGAATGTATGAGGTATACAAGGTGTATCATGTGTTTGAGAATGTATGAGTGTATGTCAAGGTGTATCATGTGTTTGAGAATGTATGAGTGTATGTCAAGGTGTATCATGTGTTTGAGAATGTATGAGTGTATGTCAAGGTGTATCATGTGTTTGAGAATGTATGAGGTATGTCAAGGTGTATCATGTGTGTTTGAGAATGTATGAGTGTATGTCAAGGTGTATCATGTGTTTGAGAATGTATGAGTGTATGTCAAGGTGTATCATGTGTTTGAGAATGTATGAGTGTATGTCAAGGTGTATCATGTGTTTGAGAATGTATGAGTGTATGTCAAGGTGTATCATGTGTTTGAGAATGTATGAGTGTATGTCAAGGTGTATCATGTGTTTGAGAATGTATGAGTGTATGTCAAGGTGTATCATGTGTTTGAGAATGTATGAGTGTATGTCAAGGTGTATCATGTGTTTGAGAATGTATGAGTGTATGTCATGTATCATGTGTTTGAGAATGTATGAGTGTATGTTTGCGTGTATCATGTGTTTGAGAATGTATGAGTGTATGTCAAGTGTATCATGTGTTTGAGAATGTATGAGTGTGTCATGTCAAGGTGTATCATGTGTTTGAGAATGTATGAGTGTATGTCAAGGTATCATGTGTTTGAGAATGTATGAGTGTATGTCAAGGTGTATCATGTGTTTGAGAATGTATGAGTGTATGTCAAGGTGTATCATGTGTTTGAGAATGTATGAGTGTATGTCAAGGTGTATCATGTGTTTGAGAATGTATGAGTGTATGTCAAGGTGTATCATGTGTTTGAGAATGTATGAGTGTATGTCAAGGTGTATCATGTGTTTGAGAATGTATGAGTGTATGTCAAGGTGTATCATGTGTTTGGAGAATGTATGAGTGTATGTCAAGGTGTATCATGTGTGTTTGAGAATGTATGAGTGTATGTCAAGGTGTATCATGTGTTTGAGAATGTATGAGTGTATGTCAAGGTGTATCATGTGTTTGAGAATGTATGAGTGTATGTCAAGGTGTATCATGTGTTTGAGAATGTATGAGTGTATGTCAAGGTGTATCATGTGTTTGAGAATGTATGAGTGTATGTCAAGGTGTATCATGTGTTTGAGAATGTATGAGTGTATGTCAAGGTGTATCATGTGTTTGAGAATGTATGAGTGTATGTCAAGGTGTATCATGTGTTTGAGAATGTATGAGTGTATGTCAAGGTGTATCATGTGTTTGAGAATGTATGAGTGTATGTCAAGGTGTATCATGTTTGAGAATGTATGAGTGTATGTCAAGGTGTATCATGTGTTTGAGAATGTATGAGTGTATGTCAAGGTGTATCATGTGTTTGAGAATGTATGAGTGTATGTCAAGGTGTATCATGTGTTTGAGAATGTATGAGTGTATGTCAAGGTGTATCATGTGTTTGAGAATGTATGAGTGTATGTCAAGGTGTATCATGTGTTTGAGAATGTATGAGTGTATGTCAAGGTGTATCATGTGTTTGAGAATGTATGAGTGTATGTCAAGGTGTATCATGTGTTTGAGAATGTATGAGTGTATGTCAAGGTGTATCATGTGTTTGAGAATGTATGAGTGTATGTCAAGGTGTATCATGTGTTTGAGAATGTATGAGTGTATGTCAAGGTGTATCATGTGTTTGAGAATGTATGAGTGTATGTCAAGGTGTATCATGTGTTTGAGAATGTATGAGTGTATGTCAAGGTGTATCATGTGTTTGAGAATGTATGAGTGTATGTCAAGGTGTATCATGTGTTTGAGAATGTATGAGTGTATGTCAAGGTGTATCATGTGTTTGAGAATGTATGAGTGTGTATGTCAAGGTGTATCATGTGTTTGAGAATGTATGAGTGTATGTCAAGGTGTATCATGTTTGAGAATGTATGAGTGTATGTCAAGGTGTATCATGTGTTTGAGAATGTATGAGTGTATGTCATGTGTATCATGTGTTTGAGAATGTATGAGTGTATGCTGGAAGGTGTATCATGTGTTTGAGAATGTATGAGTGTATGTCAAGGTGTATCATGTTTGAGAATGTATGAGTGTATGTCAAGGTGTATCATGTGTTTGAGAATGTATGAGTGTATGTCAAGGT
Source organism: Ascarosepion bandense (assembly GCA_037127315.1). Taxonomy (NCBI): domain Eukaryota; kingdom Metazoa; phylum Mollusca; class Cephalopoda; order Sepiida; family Sepiidae; genus Ascarosepion; species Ascarosepion bandense. The sequence goes on along the minus strand of JBBBDQ010000436.1, from coordinate 5,532,963 downwards.
GTATCATGTGTTTGGAGAATGTATGAGTGTATGTCAAGGTGTATCATGTGTTTGAGAATGTATGAGTGTATGTCAAGGTGTATCATGTGTTTGAGAATGTATCTTTAGCATCTCATAAATTAAAGTTATGTGGCATGTGGAAATTTTCTTATTCTTATTCCTCTTCAGATATATCAAAAGGGCATAAATATGGCAATTTCTAATTTCTTACAGGAAATGAAAAGGCACACCTTGATGGAACTACCCACCAATTACAGTGATTTGAAGATAATGAAATTCTTGAAAGAAATTGGGTCAACAGAAGAAATGAAAGGTAGTTCTGAACAGATCTCACACAGGTATCCACAGTGAAGCATCTCAAATTCACATCATCTATAATGATTCTAGGAGTGGAGAAAGGGTTTAGAACAATGGAGGCTATGTCATGCTACCCCTAACTTCTTCCTATGGGACCTCAGTGTCAATGCTATCATTTATATTAAAGTGATGGCTAAACTCCAGATAGAGTTAGACTCTTGGTGAAGGCTGTACATGTTTCAGTCAGTTAAGTGCCATACGTGAAACACACTTGGGCAATCATGTCTCTTTTGAGACATGACTGACTGGGCAGAAGATTATCCCGCAGTAGGTTGCCATTGCTTTCTGCGGTAGACTGGTTGCCGACCAAGGCTATAGAACCCAATCTGTCCTGTTATTTAACCCATAACTAGAAGGAATAGATAGATTAATACCTTTCCCAAGGGTATTTGCACGTAAGTGAATGCAATGAATTCGGCTGGAATTCGAACTCGGCTCCCCGATTTCTCGTTCCGAGCCGATATCCACTGTACCACAATGCACATCCCTGTACCACAATGCACATAAGATTCTTCTCCCTACTGCAAGGACTAATATCTAGGAGTCACAGGTGGAGATTTTTCATGACCCTGTCACCTTCAGTGAGTGGCCACCTATTTCAATTGTCTGAACTACTACTGGGGCACAATTGCAGGAAAAATCAGCCAGTATAAAGGATTTGTTAAAAGCTGTTATTTTGAATATGATAGTAAATAGGAGTAAGAACTTGAGCCAAACATGTACTTGCTTCCAAAGCCACATCAAGGCTATCATTAAGACAGAGAACAGTCTTAATTTTTAAATTTATTTCTATTGGGTATAATTTATCATTACAATTTGTTTTCAGTTGCCATAAACACCCTGCACATGTTTTCATACATACTCTAATTTTATATGTGTGTGTGTGTGTGTGTGTGTGTGTGTGTAGTATGCATTGATGACCAAAATTGATGCAAAGACTCATGTTGCTTCTCTCAGACAAGAGCTCAATTCCATCTAATTTAAACACACTTGGTAACTGACTAAACTCTATCTGTAACATACTTGTTGACAACACAAATATCATAGCATCATGCAAAAAAAAAGACTAAAATAATATAAGCATTATTAATAAAAAGAAAGACTAAACACTCAATAATACCAACTATGAACACGCTAACAACGTGCTTACTGTGTTCGGAACATAAAACATACACATGACTCTACATTCATAGATAACACTATATATATTCAGCCACTTCCCCACCGATGAAATGTGGCCTCCCTTTGTCTGTTCTATAAATACTTTCATGGCTTCTGCTCCAATGAACTTAAGTCACTGGTGCCTCCTCAACAGGTGTTTACTCGTGCAACCAGATTGGCAACTGGATCCCACCCATTCACAGTTAGGTTAGCCAAATGCAGACGACAATTCTACTCCTGCAGCTTCGTCTCTCGCACTTCCCGCCTGTGGAACTCGCTTCCCTATTCTTGCTTTCCTGATGACCTCCAGGAATTTAAATGCAATGTCAATACTCATCTATTAACCACTTGACTCTAGCTCTTTCCCCACCCCGTATATCCTTTCCTTTCTCTCCACCTTTGAAACTGTCATCACACCTGCATTCTCATCCTTTCTAACTGGTTCGTATTCCTCTTCACTCTCTTCTAATTAAACTTTTTACACTTATGTAACCCCCTGCACATCAGTGGCATTTCCGCCTTGCTTGTGGTGAAATGATTAATAAAAAAAAAAGTTACACATAAAATAAAATACATCCTTGATAATGGCTAAGTATACTTGAAAGCACTTAAAAAAAAACAATATATATAAAAGTTTCATTGCAAAGGATTTGTCACTTTAACTGAGTTCAAATTTCATGAGGACACTATTATGATGCCCTTGCTCATTGAGGCTGGGAGCATCATAACAGTGTCCTCATAAAACTTTGAAGTTGGCATGAACCTGTTCAGTTTAAGTGACAAATACTTTGCACCAAAATTATCAATGTTCTATCTTCACCTCGATATCAAGCACTTTATGATAAAAAAAACCTTCAGTATTTGTCTATACTTCGGACTATTGCCCTCACCTTTAGTGCCATGTTTACAATGTTTCAATAGTCCGAATAATGTAAATAGTGTAGGATAAAAAACTGCTTGTCAAAATACCATTTTATCAGCAAAACTACTGAAAAAGCAACAATCTTTGCACCAAACATTATCATAACGCAACAATCTCTCTCTCTCTCTCTCTCTATATATATATAGAACAACTCATGATTAAAAATAATAGACATTCATAGTCTCTTATATTTAACAGTATATGTTTACAAAATATATATATATATATATATATATTTTTTTTTTCATTTGTAAACAAGTTATTTAATTCGTTTACAAATGGAAAATATTCAAAAGTTCTACAATATAATTGTATTGAAAACTTTTTAATACAAATGTGCACTGGCCTAACCTTATTGTGACCAAAAATTAAGTATTAAACAATATATATATATATATCCAAAGTTGACTGGGAAGCAAAACATCAAAAGTGATTCTTTTTCCATACATGACTTACTAAGCAGAATATTGTGCCATAGTAAGTTGCCATTTCTTTCTGTAGTAGACTGGTTATAGTCTATAGAACCCAATCTGTGCTGTTATTTAATCCATAGCTAGATGGAGAAGAGACAGATTAATACCTTTCTCAAATGTATTTGGGAATAAGAGAATAAAATGAATTGGAATTCAGCTTTGGCTCTCTTATTTATTATTTCGAGTCTATATCCAATACACCCCAGCAAACATCCTTTGAAATACTCTACGATAAAAAGTGATGGTCAAACTTTACATTTGTGCAGTGTTTAAATTGTGTGAATTCAAGTCTGATTTCTCATTCTGAGCTGACATATGTTGCATCCCAGCGCAAATCTGCTATTTTGGATATACAACAATAAATAAACAGAAATTAAGCAGACAGATGGTAACAATTAACATTTCATTTATATTTAAATGTTGGATTTATATTTTATTCTATTGTTTGATGTCAGTTATTATCTGTGTAATGTTTAATTTATTCATTGACATTATCTGTGTGATGTTTGATTCATTTATATATGGAGGATCATGAAAACTTGGGGCCTTTAGTTAAAAAGATCAGATAAAGGCAAAAATAGAAATAGAAAATACAAGTCAAATCTTTTTTCCCCTGTGATTCTATCATCGGGGAGCCGAGTTCGAAATCCAGTTGAATTCATTGCATTCACATGCGCAAATACCCTGGGAAAAGGTATTAGTCCGTCTCTTCCTTCCAGTTATGGGTTAAATAACAGGACAGATTGGGTTCTATAACCTTGGCTGGCAACCAGTCCACCGCAGAAAGCAATGGCAACCTACTGCGGGATAATCTTCTGCCCAGTCAGTCATGTCTCTTTCGAGACATGATCGCCTAAGCGTGTATCACGAATGGCACTTAACTGACTAATGATAGATGGAAACATGATTAAGGCTACACATTGGGCATAAAGTGGGGGATCAGTTTTATATTGTTATGAAGTAATAAACTGATCCCCCACTAATTACTACTTAATAATATAATACATCCTCTTCCTCCTCTAAATACAAGTCAAATAATAGGACAGATTGGGTTCTATAGCCTTGGTTGGCAACCAGTCTACTGCAGAAAGCAATGGCAACCTACTGCAGTATAACCTTCTGCCCAGTCAGTCATGTCCCTTTCGAGACATGATCACCCAAGTGTGTATCACGTATGGCATTTAACTGACTGACTGATTCCAGCATCACTTAAAGTACAATTTTATCATGTTCAAATTATCTACATAAAGTGTAAATATACTTTGATGTTCGTCATTCAGTCTTTCACCAACACATCAAATCAGTAGTTGCTTTTATTTCTGTTCTCGTTTCTCTTGGCATGCGCAAAAACTCATAAAGGTCTGTTGTAAATTCACAAAATGTTATGGTGAAACATACCTATTCCTCAGATAATGGACTCTCCCTCCTATATTAATAAGAGTTAACAGGAAGTTCTTGAGAAGTTCATAGGAGTTCTTTAGAGTTCTATTGGAGTTCAGTAGAACTACTAGGCAGTTGATATTAGTCGGCAGTTAGCCGAATACTAAGGAGTCAGCTTCCAGTGGAAAATTACCAATTTTGGGTGCGTTAAGTTGATTAGCAACTGACATAGCCCAATTATAACCTTCAGTGCGAAAACTACTCCACAACACAAACTGATCAAATAATGTGATGGCAAGAAATGAAAACATTAATTCTGTTTTCAATATATTTGATTATTTATTTATGTATTCTCCTGGCATGTTCTGTGGGTAGGTAAGTGACATTTATGACATCTTCACTTCTATTTTTATATTCTCTCATGACTGACTGTTACAAGGATGCATTTATATATAAAAATAATATTATTAATGTCTAAAAAGTTATAGTAATGGATTCTATTGAGTCCAAAGTGTTATTACAAAAAAGTTTTAATTCATGAAGTAGTTGTTAATTAGAAAAATTAAGAAAAGAACGTTTTGGAAGATTGTAGAATGTTCGAGAAAATTCCAGTAGATTTGCAAGATTTTGAGAAATATCCAAATTAGGTGTTAGCCCCTATAAAAATAGGTTTTGGGGAGAGAGTAGTTAGTTGTTAAAAGGATTTGCTGACATTATAAACTTCGGTCCGATTCAGGATTTGTATATCCAGCCGAAAGAATCTCCACTAAAAGTTGCCGACCAACTAAAACCTGAAAGAGAACATCATGGAACTAAATGGGTAAATAGAAATTTTTGAAACTTTCATTGACAAAACTTAAAATTATTCTTTATGTACACATTTGAGGATTTCCATAAGGTATAGCACTTAGACTACTTTGCTACCTTAACTGGGTAAAGATACCTTACCTTCCTCTTCTCTTCTCGTAACACTCGCCAGTACTAAACTCTATGTTTCTTGTTTTGAATGCAACAAAAATTGTTTATTTGTAAATATTTTATTTGGTGTTTTTTGTAAATTAGATATTTGTCTGTGATTTAGCTCTGAGTTTTGGTTAATCATTTTTTTTCTTTTGTTACTTATAACATGTAACACTGACTAACAGACCAGATCATCCCTGTAGCTAGCAAGATCTCCAACTCCATATCTTTCTTGCTTAACTGACACTCACCATTTACTCTGACAAATCCTCCCTTACTGCCCCGACATTCCCTACTTTATGACACAGTTTTCTGATGCTGCTTTTCTATTGATGGCCCACAATCCACCAACTTCCTATTTTTTTATTGTTCTCTTACTTTAATTTTTTTTTTTCATATTCTTTCACACTCAGTAACTTCTTGCATCTTCGTGGCTTTATTGCCTTGCTTAGGATGAAATGATAAAAAATAATATTCATAATGACCATCTCGAAACTGCTTAAACAAGCCTACAATCAAAATTTTCTAACTACTAACACTGTGGCATGCGAGTCCAAAAGTTTTAATTTATTTATTTTACCCCATTTCTTTTTGATCTGCAGGTGGCTACTTTGAAGCTGCCATTTCTAAATTTTACTATCTATGCAGTCTATATAAATTAATTCACACTTCATTTTACTTTGTGAGTGTTTTAAGAGAGAGTAGTTTTAAGAGAGAGTAGTTCTATTGCGTCACAAATGCACTTCTGTCTATAATGACTTCTCAGATTAAATCTCCCTAATAAGTCAGTTGAGTGCCATACGTGATACATGTAATCATGTCTTGAAACAGACATGGCTGACTGGACTGAATATTTTCCTGCAGTAGGTTGCCATTACTTTCTGCAGTAGACTGATTGGGCTCTATAGCCTTGGTTGGCAATCTGTCTTGCTATTTTAACCCATAGCTGGAGGGAGAAGAAACGGATTAATACCTATCTGCGTGTAAGTGAACATGATGAATTCAACTAGAATTTGAACTCATATCTCTGATTTCTCTTTCCAAGTTGATATCCACAGCATGAAAATGCACATTCAAATCCCTTTATACTCATTTTTAATTCTGATTATTTAACTGGAAAAGAATTTAAAATTAAATCAAAGCATACATACTATGCATGTTATTTATTGTTTTGTGGGGAAGAGGCTGTTATTTTTATCTAATCAGTGAATTTCTTTGGCACAGAACATCAGATTTCTATTTCAAATGCAAAAATTGATCTTTTGAACTACCTCTTTGCCGAGATTAAATTTTCTTCTTAAACTGACAGTAACATATCTCTCAAGTTGTATTCAGTAAGCTATTTCACCATCTTTAGATGATAAAACCTGTAATTTAACCTAAATAACAACGTATTCTGCTTTTTGTAATATACATACCATTTGTCCAGGAACGCTTAAATATTTGATCTGTCAATTTTGGCCTGTGCACTGTATGTGCCTGCTAATGGCCAATAGATATTCTGATAAAATTTTCAAAGTTTTTGACCATTTTGTGACATAATAACACTCATATTAATGCACCATTGGTGCCTTAGCATTAAACTGATCTATGTTATGGTAAAGTTCACTGTGATGAAAGGTGTCCTTCTACAAGCAGATCTCATGCCATAAAGACACATCCCTGCTCATTTTATTCAATTATCTAAGAAAGATGTCAAATTGTTGGCCTTCAAGAGGCTTGATGGTAATTTTGAAGAATTGATATGCACGTTGTAAATGACTCATTGATGGTATTTTAATGTTGATAACAGTGGCCAAATGAATATTTCTGTAACTGTAAACCAGGTTCTGTATAGCCATATAGAATAAATCCTTACCAAGTTTGATACATTTTAAAGGTAGTAGTGGCAGTTCATAAAATGTCCACAGTGAAGATCAGAACAAACATAGCCCAATGAGTGTTAATATATACTGTTGAGAATCCTTTAATCATGGCGGGATGATGGATATGCATGTTTATAGCTAGATTTTCATTTACACCACAGCATCATTGTAAATGTCTCCAGTGATACCACAGAAAGGTTACTCAGTGAATTGAATAGTTATACATAAGGTGATCTACCTTCATGTAAGTGTGGTTCATTTGCATGTGAAATGCAGGCATGGGGAGTGATATCTTTTAAAGTGTATCTCTCTCTCTTTCTCTGACAGACCCATCCCCTGGTATGATGTTGTTTGTTGATATTTGTGGAGGGAACATTGAACAGGATGTATCTCTTGAATATTCTTAAATATATTCTGCTGCCTTTTTTGCAGTAGGAAGATAATGCACTGTTCCAGCAGAATAATGCCTGCCTAATTTATGTCCGTGCTGCTCACATGCTCCGTAAAACTTTTCTGTGCATAACTACTTGATGCATACACATTAGAAAGTACATTTCGGGTTCATACAAACCCATATGAAAATATTTATAATCTATTTACTGAGGGAGATGTGCATTGTGGAGCAATGGATATTGGCGCGGAATGAGAAATCGGGGAACCGAGTTCGAATTCCAGTTGAATTCCTTGCATTCACTTATGTGCAAATACCCTTGGGAAAAGTATTATCCGTCTCTTTCCTCTAGTTATGGATTAAATAATAGGACAGATTGGGTTCTATAGCCTTGGTCAGCAACCAGTCTACCGCAGAAAGCAATGGCAACCTACTGCGGGATAATCTTCTGCCCAGTCAGTCATGTCTCAAAAGAGACATGATCGCCCAAGTGTGTATCACGTATGGCACTTCACTAACTGAGGTGCCAACAGTATTAGATTTACTATAAAGCTAATGAAGCTTAGGATTCAAGGACCCTAATTCCAGAAAGACCCTTGAAACAACTTTTTTAATGTGTGAATCTTTCAATAAAATTGATGATTTTGTAAAAAGCTTTTGTTATTAAAATAAGGCCATTTTAGTGATAGAATCATAAGCCAATGGGTTGAAATAGCGAATGTTGGTCTTAGAATATGCTCTAATACCTGTTCCCTATGGCTTTAAAATTCCCTGTAATTGGTCAAATTTAAAAATTTTCATGGGGGCTTGCAGTGCCAAAATCTCCACCCATATGGGCTCATTTAGCTTGCTAAAAGTTATCCATAGACTACATTTTAGCTGTTGGATCCTCAAAAATCTGTTTTTGTTGGTTGTAAAGGGGTTTCCATATCTTCTCAAGCTTCAGGGCTCCAAGAATGTAGTTCTGTTACTGGTTACCAAGCTACTGCGTATGTGATAAAATACCTTACTTTTTTTATAACCAACTGTACTCAAATTTCAATAACTCTTAATTAAATCCACGACCAATGTCAGTGTGGCTTAAGCAATAAAGATATAATGGAAAATAAAGAGTAAATGATAAACATGAAATTAAGGAAAAAGATTTTCTAAATATGTAAATTTATACTGTAATTCTAATAATTTAGTTTCACTGAAATGTATTCTTTTCTATTTATTAGACACAAGGCTAAAAATGTAGACAACCATTTAAGCAAGTTGAGTATTATTTCTAACAAAAATTATGCAAACTAAGTACTGGAAAAAATCCTAAGTTGCTTATTAAAAAAAAAAAAGTGTTGAACCAAGTTGTCTTCCCTTTAAAGTCAGTCAGTCAGTTAAGTGCTACACATGATGCACGCTTTGGGCGATCATATCTCGAAAGAGACATGACCAACTGGGCAGAAGATTATCCCGCAGCAGGTTGCCATTGCTTTCTGTGGTAGACTGGTTGCCAGCCAAGGCTACAGAACCCAATCTGTCCTAATATTTAACCCATAACTGGAGAAAAGAGACGGATTAATATCTTTCCCAAGGGTATCTGTGTGTAAGTGAATGTGAGGAATTCAACTGACTCTACTATAAAAAGTGATGGTCAAACCTCACATATGCACAATGGTTAAATTGCTTTGAATAAAGCTGAAAGGTTTGTCTGTTTTCTTTACAGGTTTGCTTAGTAAAAATCTACTTTTAATATATTAGATATTCCTGATTTGGAATTGTGGTCTGCAGGCTTGGCTTGTTCAAATATTTAATTCACAAGGAGTTGTGTTTCATTTCCAGACTTGGCTAAACTAAATAAAAATTGATTGTTATGTATTTTATGAGCAGAATATTAGTGAATAAATAAGTTGAATAAATAAAAGCTTTATTTATTTTTTGACAAGACACTTTTGTTTTTGTAACTCAAAATGTAAGCATAAGATTTGAGGAATTTTTTCTCTTTTCCAATCTTTTCACTCTTTTTTTTTTATTTTATTTTTTTTTTCAATTGGAGTAGATAGACTGAACTATCGCCTGGTTCACACTCCACCCACGTCTCTTGAACAGGTGTAGAGGCTCATCCGTTGTTCCCAGTTTAGGATGTGGTTTCCAGCTTTCTCTTTTCCAATCTTTTCACTTTTCTTTTTCTTTTTTCAATTGGAGTAGATAGACTGAACTATCGCCCGGTTCACACTCCACCCACGTCTATTGAACAGGTGTAGAGGCTCATCCCTTGTTCCCTGCTTAGGACGCGGTTTCCGGCTTCTCTTTTCTAATCTATTCACTTACATATCCCCCTGCACACCAGTGGCCTTACCGCCTTGCTTGGGGTGGTGTGATTAAAAAAAAAAATTCTTTCTTTAAATCTGAATGAAATGCTTGCTTATTAAGATGGGATTTTTTTTTTTAACAACAATTCAAATCTGAAAAAAAAAAAGAATCATATGACTACCCAAATGAGAATGAAAGAAAAAATAAAGAATCAGTAACAAGGATGTTATTGTTGTATTAAAGCATGGTGGCAGAATATGGTGGCAGAACAAAGGAGAAATGATGGAAGTTTAGGAAATAAATAATTGTATTATTAAAAAAATACAAGTGGTAAATCAGTGTGAATGTCTCTCATTGAAAGGAAGAGATAAGTCAGTCAGTTAAGTGCCATACATGATACACACTTGGGCGATCATGTCTCGAAAGAGACATGACTGACTGGGCAGAAGATTATCCTGCAGTAGGTTGCCATTGCTTTCTGCGGTAGACGGGTCGACGACCAAGGCTACAGAACCTAATCTGTCCTATTATTTAATCCATAACTGGAGGGAAGAGGCGGATTAATACCTTTCCCAAGGGTATTTGCATGTAAGTGTATGCAAAGAATTCGACTGGAATTCGAACTCGGCTTCCCGATTTCTCGTTCTGAGCCGATATCCACCGCACCACGATGTACATCCGCTAAGTAGATAAGTAGAATCATAAAAAGTTGTCCTGGAGGTGTACGGTAGGAGAGGGAGGGTGAGTTGTGACTTACTGCAATGGCCTTTAGCAGTGGAGTGCTTTTTGGAGATGGGAGGTCCATGAGGTGAGCATTATGAATCATGACTGATCTGCTGATCAACTACTGAAGAAGTCCCTTTGATGGGTTTTTATATCCTTTTCTTAAGCTCAGATCAGCTTCAATTTTTCTTTGTTTCTTTAGATGGGAGTGGGTGCTATTGGTGAAAATTCTGGATTGTATTTTTCTTTGAGAATGTTAGTGAAATGGAAGCTATGTGCAGAGCCTATACACAGTCAACAAGATTTGTGCTCAGGAGTGAAAATTTGTGTGATGTGAATCAGTAGAAAATCTGGATTTAGGAGGATTATAACATTATTTTATTCAGCTCTTGACTTTCTTTAATTTGTGCACAAGACGCTATTCTGCTGCAACATGACGCATCAGCCTCAAATTTCTATGAATGGGAAGGGAGTGGCCATCGAATATTTTGACATCTTGCTGCATATTCATTGTGGTAATTTGTTTGAATTTCTGGTATGAGGAGTTATTATTTACATTTGAACTAATGTCCTCATCTTTGTTGTTCTTATCACCTGATCGCCTTCTGTCTGAATTTCTGGGATGAGGAGTTATCATTATTTACTTTTGAACTAATGTCCTTATCTTAAGTGCTATCATTGCAATGTTTTCCCCACACCCAGCCTTCTTCAGGAGTCTGCTATGGGTAAGCTTCAATTAATTTTGAAATTGTAAATAATTGGAGTAAATAGACTAAACTATCGCCCAGTTCACACTCCACCTACGTCTATTGAACAGGTGTAGAGGCTCATCCCTTGTTCCTTGTTTAGGATGTGGTTTCCGGTTTTCTCTTTTCCAAACTTTTTACTCTTTTTTTTCTTTTCAATTGGCGTAGATAGACTAAACTATCGCCCGGTTCACACTCCACCTACGTCTATTGAACAGGTGTAGAGGCTCATCCCTTGTTCCTTGTTTAGGATGTGGTTTCCGGTTTTCTCTTTCCCAATCTTCTTACTCTTACGTAGCCCCCTGCGCATCAGTGGCGTTACCGCCTTGCCTGGGGTGATATAATTAAAAAAAAAAATTCATTATCTTCAACTCAGTCTGCTCTGAGTAAGCTTCAATTAATTTTGAAATTGTAATGCTAGAGAAGGTTCTGTAAATTAGTTTAGCTTCGAAGGCTTCTTTTGACTTTAACTAAGTTGAAACTTGAAGAAAAAAAAATCCTCAGTTTCAACTTCTCACTTTTTTTTAATTTGTTTTTAATTTTTAATTTATTTTTTTATTTATTTATTTTTTTAAAATTTTTTTATTTATTTATTTATTTATTTTTTTTCAATTGGAGTAGATAGACTAAACTGTCACCTGGTTCACACTCCACCCACGTCTATTGAACAGGTGAAGAGCCTCATCCCTTGTTTCCTGTTTAGGATGTGGTTTCCGGTTTTCTCTTTCCCAATCTTTTCACACCTATGTAGCCCCCTGCACATCAGTGGCATTACCGCCTTACTCGGGGTGATATGATTAAAAAAAAAAATAATTCATTATCTTCAACTCAGCTAGATAGTAGTTGAAAACATTTTGAATCATTCTAACATAGAAACTATCTACTTGGGAAAATTTGATAAGATTAAATAAATATAATAATTATTCTAATCATCTTAAGAGAAAGAATTAGGTTGTTGCAAAAACTGCCAGCATCATCTTTTGCATAATGCTAGAAAAATCCTAGGAGTGTCTTATAAAGATTTCCTCAGGGGAAGTTAGGTTCCACAAAATCAAAGACAAGGATGAACATACTTGAAGAATGGAAGCAATTCTATGACAGTATTAAATTCAATGGGCTCAATATACAAAGATAAAAAGTTGCACAATAGGTAAAAAAAAATGGCCTGTAAATATAATTTACGAGTAGTATAGCCCGGCATTGCTTGGGTGTAAAGAAAGCTTTAAAACTAATCCATAGTCCTGGAACTCAGACTCTTTGGACATTGGCACGAAAGACTAAAAATCCATAGTTGTTTCCAGTTAAAGCGAAATCGTAGACTGAAAGAAAAATGAATGGATGTAAGTTAAATTTTGATTTGCTGGTATTGATATCAAATTTTCTGCACTATTGTAAGAACTGCAACCTTGAAACTTTTGAATATTGTTTCTTATGTCTTTGTCTATAAGTGTATCAAATTTGATTAAAATCAGACCACTCCTTCTATAACCCGATTTTTTTCGATTATCGATTTTTGATATTTATCGGGGGTACCTCAACACAAAACCTAGCTAAGAACACTTGCAGACGCTTATAGTACAACTGTGTAAATTTTCAAGAAAATTGGTTCAGCCGTTTCGGAGTCTATAGGTAACGGACACACACACACACAGACAAAGTTCCATTTATAAATAAGTTTAGATTTAGATATTTA